>PRKT01000087.1:476464-499805 GCA_003671525.1 Saccostrea glomerata | reverse complement strand
AATGGGGAATCAAAGTTTTATATAGAAATATATAGGAAAAATCTTTGAAAATTTTCTTTCTAAGAACCACTGGGCCAGAAAAAGTGAAGCTTATATGGAAGCATCCTGAGGTAGTGTAAATTCTAAATTGTAGGAATCATGACCCCCCAGGGGAAGGGCAGGGCCATTATAGGGAATCAAAGTTTTACATAGAAATATATAGGAAAAATCTTTGAAAATCTTCTTCTCAGGAACCACTGGGCCAAAAAAGCTAAAACATATGTGCCCATGGAAGGATCATGGGGTAGTGTAGATTTCAAAATGTCTAAATTATGATCAGTGGTGTAGGGTGGGGATGCATTATGTATAACAAGGGTGAAATCTGGTAAAGAACAGAATGGTCAAAGCTTCTCAGGTGAGCGATGTGGCCCATGGGCCTCTTGTTTTTCTTAATAAAGTTAATCACTTAAAAATTTTGGTATTTAATAATATGTGAAATATTTGTTTTATTGTTTTCAAGATGAACAATATCGTTTTCAATGAATATTTTAATGTTTTTTTTTAAACAATGCAATTATAAACAAATCAAAGAATCAGATACGTAAGATAAGTAAACATCTTGATCAGTCATAAACATCGTGACCATCTAGTCTGATAAGTAGAGTAATTCATAGCCATTACTAACATAAAATATTGGTTTAACAATTTATATGAAATGTGTCAATCAAAATTTGAATCTACAGTACCCTATATTTTTCGAACAAGGTCATAAAAATGAAAATAGAATGTACAAAATCTTGTAGATTGTTGTTGAAAGCCTCAATTTTACATCAATTTGTTTGTCAGTACCTGCCTCGGTTTGAATTTTTTCTGTATGAAATATATGGAGATAACGAAAAGTATTCAAGCTCAAAAAGCCATTAAACAATACAGAATATGAACAGAGCAAACTTGGACCTCCGAAACATCAGATCAGAGGAGGAATTAGGTGCCATAGAAGAGTAAATATCTGCTGACCAGTAACACCTGCCGTTTGCTCCTTGTCATGATAGGGAAATAACAGCAAAAATCCGTCGTCAATTCATTGAGTAAATAATGGACTAACAATTAGTATAAAAAAGTCAGTCAGCATTTGATTCGTTGATAAATTGTATTTGCTGACAAGGTTATTGTAACGACCATATAACTTACGAAATGGTGACTTTAAACGAGACTGCTGATATTCTTGTTACATCAACTTGATTGTCAATAATTTACCTCGTTTAAGAAATTGTAAATACGTAGAGCATGCTCTTGCGTATTGAATCAACCAGAAATACAAAGTCTAATGCAAGCGAGAAAGATATATTGCTGCATTAATAAGGAAGTTGACGATGGAATAGTTAAAGTCATCACGTTATCATAGAGCTAGGTTGTTAGATTACCTATAACGTCTTTTCAGGTAAAATATTCAAAGATGAAACCGATATGGGTCAGACTCTGTGCTATCTTTTATCTCAATCTCACCGGGAAATATCGTATCGACATAAGACTGGAAGTTACAATTGTTAATTGACAATACAGAAAAAAAAATCATTCGTGGCTAGAAAAACAATGGGGGTGACAGAAAAATATAATTTAAATATGGAAAATGAACATATCACATTTGTCTTAAAATTAAAGCGTTTAGTCATCCATTAGCATTAAACGTAAGAAAAAAAATAGGATATGGCAGAATATGCAAAACTTTGTGTGGTTTCTTTTATTTTGGGTTCACCTAGATAAACTGCGACATTAAATGAATGAAAATAACTTATATTAATTCAATACCAATATCTAATACAGAAATATGTCAAATCGAAGGCCAAAGCAATTTTTTTCTTTTGAAGAAGAATTTGATTAAATCGATAATAAGAATATAAAAACAAATCATCTTAAAAAGGTGCAACAATTCAGACCCTTCAGAATTCCAACAAGTGGCCTGATCTGCCTTCCGCCAAACTTATGCGTGATTTGTTTCATTAAAGAAAAGGTAAAGTTTAAATATCTCTTTGGGTAAAAATTAATGACTCAGGTGTTTTTATGAGGAATTCCATATGACTTTCATTAACCGATTGGTTAACTTTTTGCCTAACTGTAACTTTCTGCGAGTCGTTAAAAAGAACTGTAGATTTGCTCTTGTGTTTCGAATAAATTGGGAGACAAATACATTGCAACATAAATATGGAATGTTAAAGTCATAAATATAAATTTCGAAAGTTAAATTTATCATGTTTATATACATGGAAAGTGGAAGCCATCACGTTTAAAAATATGGAAAGTTAAGATGTCACGCTTATAATGCCTTTTCCTATTAAAAAAAAATAAATAGTTGATGCATTTATTCTGAAATTGAACCCTTTTACTGCATAACAAATTAATTCTATCTCACACAAAAGTCTAATTCAATGACTAACGAATGTATTCCCTGGAATATAGAGATGAAGTATTTTACAGTCTTCTTACTGCACTTCTTCTCTATTGTGAAAGGTAAAATTTGAAGGATGAGAAAATTTTAATTAATTTATTGGTTGAAATACTGTTAAAGACTAGGATGATATATTCTGGGACCTTAATATCGTACTTCACTTTTTAAATGAATCGTATGGAGATATCGAACAGTATTCAAGATCAAATTCCATAAAACAATACAAAATAGGAGAAGAGCAAACACGGACCTCCGAAACATCAGAGGTGGGATCAGTTGCAATCGAAAAAAACGTTTTTAGCTTACCTGAGCTGAAAGCTAAAGTGAGTTTTTCTGATCACCTGTTGTCTGTCGTCCATCCGTCCGTCTAGCTGTCTAATCCGTCCGTCCGTCTGTAAACTTTTCACATTTTCAATTCTTCTCAAGAACCACTGGGCCAGTTTTAACCAAACTTGGTACAAAGCATCCTTGGATGAGGGAAATTTAAATTGTTAAAATCAAGGGCCAAGTCCCTTTCCAAGGGGAGAAAATCAAAAAATACAAAAATAGGGTGGGGTCATTAAAAAATCTTCTTCTCAAGAACCACTGGGCCAGAAAAAGCTGAAACTTATTTGGAAGCATTTAGATTCTAAATTGTAACAATCATGACCCCCGGGGATAGGGCGGGGCCACAATAGGAAATCCAAGTTCTACATAGAAATATATAGGAAAAATCTCTAAGATCTTCTTCTAAAGAACCATTCGGCCAGAAAAGCTGAAACTTATGTGGAAGCATTCTGGGGTAGTGTAGATTCTAAATTATAAAAATCATGACCCCCGGGGTAAGGGCGGGGCCACAATAGGGAATCAAAGTTTTACATAGAAAAATATAGGAAAAAACTTTAAAAATCTTCTTCTATGGAACCACTGGGCCAGAAAAGTTGAATCTTATGTGGATGCATCCTGGGGTAGTGTAGATTCTAAATTGTAAAAATCATGACCCCAGGGGGTAGGGTGGGGCCACAATAGGGAATTCAAGTTTTACATAGAAATATAAGGAAAAAGTTTTTAATATCTTCCTCTCAACAACCACTGGGCCAGAAAAGCTCAAACTTATGTGGAAGCATTCTGGGGTAGTGACTAGATTTTAAATTGTAAAAATCATGACTCCGGGGGTAGGGTGGGCCCACAATAGGAAATCCAAGTTTTACATGTAAATATATAGGAAAAATCTATAAGATCTTCTTCCCAAGAACCACTGGCCAAGAAAAGCTGAAACTTAGGTGGAAACATTCTGGGGTACTGTAGATTCTAAATTTTCCAAATTATGACCCCTGGGGGTGGGGCGAGGCCACAATAAGGAATCCAAGTTTTACATTGAAATATATTTTGAAAAATCTTTGAAAATCTTCTTAAGAACCATTGGGCCAGAAAAGCTGAAAGTTATGTGAATCTTGGGGTAGTGTAGATTCTAAATTGTCCAAATCATAACCCCTGGGGATAGGGCTTGGTCACAATTGGTATTACGAAGGGGGGAAATCTGTTAAAGAACAGCATGGCCAAAGTTTCTCAGGTGAGCGATGTGGCCCATGGGCCTCTTGTTTAATCTTAAAACAATGACAATGATGAAACATAGTGGAAATGGCAACAAATATATATAATAAATAACACTCTTCTTTATAAATGCTCTTTATTGCATGCCGGTTTTTCATCTTTTTTTCAGCTTTATTCTTTCTGGTTGAACTTTCCTATGGTAGTTAGCTAATTTTAATAAAATCTGATAAAGAAATACAAAACCAAGAAATGCTTAAGAATAACAGAACCGTATTTGTGTAGGTGAGATTATTGTGTAAGGTTGTTAATAAAGACAGTAAAGTTGTTTTTTTTATTAATTCGACAATGTAAGACAAATTCTAGGTCCTAACAGATATATATTTATTTTAAATATTATTTTTAAAAAATTTAATATGGCATAAACACGCGATTAAGACAGTTGGGATTATTTGTCTATACCGTGCATCTCGCTCTAAAGCTGTGGTTGATAATTTCTCAGAATGTGACCAAATATAGGGCATTTTCCCAGTCTACCTTCACAACAATCTACACTTTTCAAATAAAACTTATTGATGGAACAAGAATGAGCGATTTCTTCAGCACCTATAAAATTAACTGCAAAAAATGAGTTTATGCAACAATATCGAAATAAATCAAGTTGACATTTGCATTTCACTTAGACACCGTCAGTTAAGGTTTATACTGTAAATATCGTTGATTTTTTGTGATTAAACATACAATCTTTGTTTGGACGCTGATTCCTTTTAGTATTTTAATTATATTGATCTTATGTAGCATGGTTATGAAGAGCATATATTGAGAACGATTTAAATTGTTAGGTGATTTTATATTTGCAGTTATAAAGTCAACGTACATTAGGGCATTAGTTAAAATTCAAAGTGTAGCCTAGCAATAATTAAATTGTTTGTGAAAACGGATCTTATATATAGATTCTACTATTGATAAAATAGTCCGTCTACCGATTTATTTCTGGTGTTCTGCATAAATTATAGAAATAAAAAATTATTTCCATGTTTTCACCAGGATCGCAAACAGCTAAATTCGTTTTTTATGTAAAAGCTAAATGTGATCCGAAAAGTGTCTTTTACTGGAAATAGGTGTATTCATAATTTTAAATAACACTCTGATGTATCTGCATAGAAATCTGCATAGAAATAGACAGGAATTTGAGGATATGGAGATAACGAACAGTATTGAATCTCAAAGTCCATAAAACAATACAAAATAAGAGCAGAGCAAACACGGACCCCCGAAACATCCGAGTTGGGATCAGGTGAGGAGTGACCATCCCCTTCCGACCGGTCACACCCGCCGTGTGCTCCTTGTCATGATCAGGAAATAACGGAAAAAATCCGTCGTCAATTCAGTGTATAAATAATGGACTAACAATTGGTATGAAAAACGTTAGTCAGCATTTGACTCAATGATAAATTGTATTTGCTGACTAGGTCATTGTATCGACCATAGAACTTACCGTGGTGACTTTAAACGAGACTGTTGATATTCTTGTTTCATCAACTTGCTTGTCAATAATTCACCTCGTTTTAGAAATTGTTCATACGTAGAGCATGCTCTTGCGTATCGAATCAACTGAGATATATATACTCTGTATGCAGGTGATGAATGTATATTGCTGCATAAGTAAGGGAAGTTGACGATAGAAAAGTTAAAGTCATCACGTTTATCATATAGCTTGATTGTTAGATTACCATTAGTGCCTTTTCAAGTAAAATATCCAAGTATGAAACAGAAGTGTCGGACTCTGTGGTATCTTTTATCTCAAGCTCACCAGGATATATCGTTTCGACGTAGGAATGGAAATTACCATTATTAATTGACAATACGTCGTAGATATATCTAAATGTCAAGTTGAAGGCCACCGCAAGTGTTTTCTTCTTTTCACGTATAAGTTTTTGCATAAATTCTGATGAATAAATAAATAATTCTGCTAATAGCGGAGCGCAATTTGTACCCATGGGAATTCCAATAGATTGTTGGAATACCTGGTCTCCAAAAACCACTTAGATATTGTCTATCAGAAACTCGTGCATCTTCCTGATGTCATCTTCAAAGTACTTATGTGTGCAATCATAATCTGTTTTAACTAAATAATTTTGCAAATGACCAATGACGAGGTGTAAGTAAATTTACGAGTTCCATTTTTATTGAAGAAGCATCTGTCAATGATATCAAAAAGCCTGGATTTTAATTTGTCGTTGGGAATTGTTGTGTATAAAGTTTAAAAGTCGCAAGTTTTAAACAAAGTGGCGCTACATCGACAAGCATAGATATTAGTGACTTGATTATACCTCGCTGATTGCGATACATGTATATTTATTTAAACGTTTCTTATTTATGTATTACAATTCGGATATAATCAGCAAATAATGTTATGTCTTCCAATTTATTCCATAATTAAGAGCAACTGTTCTAAAGACTAACTAACACTCTTTAAACCATACTGGACTACTGACAAATAAGTTAATGTAACAGGGATATCAACAATTTTGTTTAATGTTAGCATTCTGTATTTTCTATGGTCTTCGTTATAATTTTGTTAACATATAATAATGAGTACCCGGTATATTACCTATCATGCGGTAGTATTTTCCATACAAATTTTTAGGTATCTAATTTTAAACTTGAATTATGGAATATTTCGTCTGAACCTGATAAATACGCACGGCTCACGGTGGATGTGTCCGGTCAACACGGGATGCCTTTTCTTTTACAGGCACCTGATCCAACCTCTGGAACTTCCGAGTGTGTGTTTTATGTCCTCTGCATGTATTCATATTGTTTTAGATCTTTTAAAAATAATGTTCAATGTTTTTTTTTACATTTGGTAAATTAACAAATTTTAGAACTGTAAAATGTCCTAGGTAATACTTCCTTATTAACTATTCTTTTCTTCTTTAATATTGAATAATCCGAGTTGCTGAACGCTATCGTCTGTTGAGAAATAAAATACAGTTCCAAAAAGTGAAGAAAGATTAGAGTATATCCGAATCTAAATATAAACATGTATTTCATTAATATTACACAAATAAAACCAATGAAATAAAATTACTTAAATGATAAACAGCAATCGAAATCCAATAAAACAATACAAACTGTGGGCAGGGCATGCATGGATCTCAGAAACACCAGAAGTAGGATCAGGTGCAATAGGAAAAGAAAGCATTCTCTATCGACCGATCACATCCGCTGTAAACCCTTTGTCATGATCGAAAAAAAACAAAGAAATGCGTGGTTAACTTATAAAGGTGAAACAATATGAATGAAAAACGTTATTTAAATCTGAAAATCAAATAGTGGATATAGATTTGTCACTCGTGAATTTCAGTATCTTTAATTTCATTATTAAACGTATGCAAAGAATCAGATTGTTTTTGATAAAGTAAGATAGTTGATTCTTAAAAGAAGCAGTTTGTCTATAATGTAAAAAAAACATAGTTTATATCGCGGGTAATGGGTCTATTTATTGCTGAATCTATTGATATTGATATTTTAATTTCTTCTGTTTTGTATCCTGAGTATACTTATAAAGTACTCGTATATACATGTATATGCAATAAATTATCAGAAAGCATGACTAAAAATCGCACGCAACGAAAAAGGGGGTTGGGTGGGTTGCATCCTCCTGAAATTGAATTTTAAAAAAAATCAAATAAACATTGATTACAATATTTTCCTGTGTTAAACATTTAAAGACTAGTATTGATGGCTTGTAAATGTCATGTAGTTTAAAATAATAAAAGAAAGAATTGTAAATTATGAGAGATTGGACAACATATGCATTTTTTCATACAAAATTCTTATAAATTTCATATGATTCTATATGATTCAATATATCTTCATTTCTTGGCAAAGTTCTGCTGTATGATTATGTTTCCCCCTAAAAACACGCAATGAATACTTTATTTAATATTTCTAGCATATTATTACGAACCAGAACTGAATGAAGGGCGAAAGAAGTTCTGACGACAAAGCAATGGACAAAAAAAATCATCAAAAAACCTCTCTTTAACCTTTCACTAAGGTTAGCTAAAATGACAAAAATTATTTCGTGAGAAATAAAGGAAATAAATAAATAAAATTGAATTCAAACACATTTAGAAATGTTATTAAGTTTATCAGGTTACCCTGTCTTACGTGGTAATGAAATCATTGAAAGATGACCAAGCTTTAGAAAAAAAAAGTCATTTCAACCAAACTTGTCCTGCAAACCCGAGATCAAAAGGATGGTAATAATTGAAACTCTGCTTACCTGGAAAATCTGATTTTTTTAATCGAAAATGATTGATATTATGGTTGGCTGAATCAATTTAATCTTAGAAAAATGTAATAAATAATGGGCAGATGTCTACAAAATCATTAAATCAGAATATTCTTTCTTTGTCTAATGTTTAACAATATTCTAAGCAAAAACAAATGGTAATTGAAACAATAAGAATTAATTTGATTATGACATCTTCATCTTTTAATTTTTTTAAATTTTCTAACTCGAGATTTAAGAATGTTTTATGATAGAAACTTGTTTTATTTGGATTTTATGCTAAATTATTAAAATCCTAATCATTGTTTTTGTTAAATAAAATCATAGCGGACCTTTATACTCACTTTTAGTAGTCATAACCGCCTATTATGCATTTAGACCAAATGACTATTAGTTTGGGCAAAAACTTTCATTTCAAGCCACTCTTGAAAGTAGAGCGATGGTATCTTAAAATAGAATTTAATCGTTTTTACTTTACATTATATTCTTTACAATTTGCTATGTAATCGTCAAAATAATCAATTTTCAGCACCTCGTGACATCTGATCTGCAGAAAAAGGAAATAATCAGAAAGCTTTAAATTTATTGGCATAATTTCACCGTCTGGTGGCTATAGATTACTTATATAATATAGGTATAGAATACAAATTGACGTACTATAAGAAATAAATCAAAACAAAGGCAACCCCTGCCACAGCTTCAAAGGACTCTTCTATTGCAGTTTAAAAGATACTGGATTCTAAAATATTTTATGCTGTAAAAATTCAGGGCGTGAAAATTATTTTTATGAAACATTTTGAACGACGTTTACATTTTCTACGAAAAGGTAAATATGTAGAATCCTTAATTAAGTATCGTGTTAAAGTAATACTGTCAATAGCCGTCATTATTTGCCTTCAGGCGAGGCAGGTGTCATAGATTTCACGATGTATTCCAAAATAGTATGTAAATGCTGTACTTTGGTCTTAAATAAGACTCTGATTTAAATAAGAATATATTTTCTGATTGAATTTCTTTTTTTTCATAACCTGATTTTAGAACCAGTTTTAAAATTTTAAGGGAAAACACTTAATCATGCATTGGTTTTGAAAGACTTTGTTTTAATTTTTTGTGTGACAAGCATAAGTTTTAATGAATTGTTTTAAAATGATTTTATCTAAGGAAATCAAGCAAAGTTGAGGTAGAAATAAAATCATATTTTAATATTTATTTTAAAGTATAACAACTCGAAATTCAGAATTTAACAACGTTATAATCAGCTTATATAAAAGAAAACGTTGCAAATATAATTGTTTTTAACTTACTTTTTCTTTAAAGTTGTCATAACTAATTCCTAGTAGAACTCTTCTTAAAACAATATAACAAGTACAAATAAAGAATGATAAAAAAAAGTTGTGGTTTTTGTTTTTTTGTGAATAAATACACACTTTCGATATAAGACCTCCTTAGTGCTATTGCAAACCTTACACAATAATTATATATTATGCACTTCCTTCTTGTAAATTTATCTTTGCCTTTTCTTTGCAAAATTAACGATTATTAGCTAAGGCAAAAAAAAAACACAAAATATTTTAGAACTCTCAAAGAACACATATTGAAATTTTCAAGCATAGTTTAACTTTTTTATTTAAAGTTTATACAACCCTTTTTAATGGTCGAATATGAACATAAAAAAAAATAACCAAACAACCATCTTAATTTCAATGTTATCAATCTAGACAACTTTAGTTTAAAAATTTCTTATTTAAATTCAAATATAATTTAATCAAATAATTTTAAGCGAACCTTGATTTCAAGTTCCAGTGAAAAATACGTAGGTACATTTTCGCGAGACTTCGACTCAAAACGATGTTTTACATTCAGTTTTATTTGATATATTAATGAATAATGTTTTCGAACAAATTGAAATCTTCATTAATGAAAGATTATGAAGATATATTAGTATAATGTGTAGAATTGTAATGTCATTGATGTATTTAATTAAAGCACCCATGAACAAGTTTGCGCTCTATTGAACCTATGATAAAAAATTATCGAACTTTGTGCAATTTTTCCCACTCTTTTAAAGAAATGTCACTAATATAACGTCATGGAGACTAAATGTCAATTCTTTGAATCCTAAACACGGAAAATTGATTGCAAATAAATTATATTTGTAATATTCCAAATATGTCTTCTTTACTAAATGAAAATGATGAAGAGAATAAAGAGTGGTCGATTTAAAAAAAATTACTTGATATCTCAGTTAAGTGTGATTTATAAAGGTACTAGAAATTGAAACATACAAAACACTTTTTTTCATATACTCAGCAGTATATTACACGATTGTATAGAATGCATTTAGTCTACACTGCTAAATACAATGTACAAAATTGTTCTTTCTTTAAACCAAATAATCAATAAATTATTTTCTTTTTTCCGAAACATTTTATTTTTTCTAATAAACAAAAAAGCCATTTTCTTATAGGAATTAACTGGTTTTGAACATTTGGACAAATCTTTGAGGTATTTAAAGTAAATTTTAAAATAAAAATTCGTAAAATTTAAAACCATATACAGATAAAAAATTAATGATAGCAAAGTTTATTACTAACAAAACCATTCCAACGATTTTAAATTATATGGAACATTGAAAATCTAAAAAAAAAAATTGTCAGTATCCTGCGCATAAGCGTTAGATAGATTTTCAATAAAATACAATATCTATAAAGCGTTTATTTCGAATATAATTTCTTTTTTTAAATATTAGAATCCATTACTTGTTTATAAAATGTTCAATTTGTTAAAAAAAAAACCTGTTTACACCCACCAAATCTGTCTCTCTTCTCCACCCTCCCAATCTGTCTCTTTTTTGATGATCTAGTTCGCCATAGGAATAGTAAATTTTCAATGTTAACTATGAATTTTTTTTTATCAATACAGTTATTTACCGTGAATTCTTTGCCAACTCCATAGAATTCCCAAAACTTTTCACAGAATAAAACAAATCACTTCTTTATCCTGAAAAAGAAGCATAAATATTATATCTGTATTAAATAAACCGCCTTTCTTTATTTAATTTTATTCAAAAATGCAAACTAAAACAATTTTATAGAGGGAAAGTAAGAAGAAACTCCATTGCGTGTGGGTATCATTTTTTTGCAACCGTTAATTTAAATTTGCCTTCAGAGAAACAGATGATGGATCATAGTAGCCAATGAATCTGAAGTATCCACCCTCGCCCCGCCCCATTTACCTCTTACGGTCGATGAATTGTTCATTGAATATTACAATGATCTAGTGGGTTATTATAATTGACAACAACAGCGTTTGCCATATGCTTGGTTAAATTAAACCTGTCTCTTTATTGATTTCACTCTGAAGGAGTCATATAAATGTTCCCACTTTTGTCAATTGCCGTGACTTCTAAATAAGTGTAAGGTGTCGACCTACAATAACTGTGTCAGTCTTCCTAGACTTATAGGAATATCTTATCTGGAAATGAGTAATACTCTTTGGGAAGTAATATTTTAAACAAGTAAAATGCTGGTAAGTACCATTGGATTTTTAAATTTTTATTTTGGCATTTCTTTTTTTCAATATTGATACCAAAATATATAGTAATTAAATTGAATTCATTTTTTGTTATTGTGCTTTTTAAAAGTTGAGATAATTTTGAATAAATTGGATTTTTTCTCACTAACAAATTGATATATTTCATATTTAAATTATATTTTTTTAATATAAATAAAAATACTTAGAAACTTTTAAAAAGTTTTGCGAATTTCAAAATCATTAATTAAGGAATAAACAAATTAATTCAAAAACTTAAAAAAAGAAATAAGAATTTTATTTCAAAAAACAAATAAGTAAATAAGTTTAACTTTAAAAATTTATATTTTATAATTGTTCAAATTTTTGTATTCTCAAATTTAAAAGATATATTCCAAATATGTATACTTCTTATATATTTTTAATTCACATGAATTTCTGTCCCTACAAGAAAAATATTGATATATTTTTCTTTTGATTTTCAGAACGATAATAGTAAATCTTTTGTTGAATCCTCGCCTCTAATCACCGATGTCCCAAAAGATCTCACAACATCAAGTTCATTAGAATCAAGTAAACCACACTCTTCAGAGAGACAGCCGACCTATGCCACGTCCGGATCGTATGTTGCAAGGCCAAATCAGGTGTCGACCGTACTTCTACACGGAGTACCTATTGTCAGCCTGTACATTGACGGGAGAGAGAGGCTGTGTCTGGCGCAGATCTCTAACACTCTGTTGAAACAGTACAGCTACAACGAAATCCACAACAGAAGGGTCGCCCTCGGTATAACGTGTGTCCAATGTACACCGGTACAGCTCGAAATATTAAGGCGGGCTGGAGCAATGCCAATTTCTTCCCGCCGTTGTGGAATGATAACCATGCGAGAGGCGGAGAGATTGGTCAAATCTTTCCTTGAAGAAAATCTCCCGCCGAAGCTCCCTGAAAACTTTTCTTTTCATGTAAAACACGAGTGTGGATGGGGATGCGAGGGCTTCTTTGAACCTTCTCGTTATAACAGTTCCAGGGCAAAATGCATAAAATGCAAAATTTGCAGTATGTACTTTTCTCCTAATAAATTTATATTTCATTTTCATCGCACACAAGAAGCAAAGTATAGCCATCCAGATGCAGCTAATTTCAATTCTTGGAGGAGGCATTTGAAGCTTTATAGTACATCAGATGAAGGGATAGTCCATGCATGGGAAGATGTTAAGGCCATGTTTAATGGCGGTAGTAGGAAAAGAATTCTTTCTACCGAGTCAAGCCCAACGTACAATGCGCGCGGAGACGACCAACACAAAAAACCAAAGCTGTCTTCTGTTGACTTAGACATCCAAAAGGAAGTTTTTCAGTCCCCGTATCCACCCTTCAGCCTCCTGCCCCAACAGAGGAAATCATTTCAATTTTCGCCAGTTAACCAGTCACCACCCACCACGTTTGCTCTGCCATTTGGTAAGGAATGCATGACAGATGTAGGTAAAGCCTCCCCTATTCGGCCGCCGACGTGGCCTGCACTTCATGGCATGTTTCCTACTTACAACCTCCTATGGAACAACCCTTTTGTGCAGAGTTTTCGAAATGATTTTCGTGAGTCGATGATGGCTTTCAAAGGCACCATAAGTAGAAGAAAGGACGATAATTACAACGACGAAGAGTCGTCTTCATCGGCCGGAAACAGTCCTCGTTACGACGACTCGAATGAAAGGTTCTCAGCTTTCCGACTCGTCAATCAGAACACACGAAAAGACTCTGTAAACTCACCAAGAACTGACTCAAATGACTCGGAGGATGAGAGTGAAGAAATTAATATTACCGACCTTGTAAATGGCGAGTCTAATGAAGACGAAACGGATCTTCACAGCAAATTCGAGGACAAGGTTAAAGAAGACATCCAAGAAAAGAAAGATTTAAAGAAAATTAGCACGGAGGGAGAGGAGATCTCTAAAACGGATACAGAAATGGTAACAGTCCTAACAAGAAAATTCAATATACTTTTCTCTTCTCAGAAAGTGTTTCATTGCTTATCATTTTAAATTAAATTATAATTATACCTTATACGTATTTTGAAAACCAAAATTTTATTGAATTGTTAGTGATCAACTATGCAGAAAACCAATTAAATTTTAGCATAAATTAAGCATTTGAGCTGAGTGATAAAATTTTTAAAGTCACGCGGCGTCCTTTCTCATAAATTTTCAACGCATTATCACTGTTAAAGAAACTTTTATTTTTTAAAAAAGAAAAACTGTAAATAATTCAGGTTCTTTAAAGTAACATCAAAAGCTGGGAAGCAAATTTTGCTCTCGTTTGTAATTCAGCCACATGCTGTCCTTAATACATAATGCACTAATTTTCTTCTTTGATTTAAGAACTGGCGCATCACAGATTTGTGCGCGTTTAAGACGGTCCGATATCAATGAACAGTCACATTTAATGATATTCACACAAAAAAAATTAGGATCCTATTTACAGAATGTCTTTTGATTGCCGTTGATGTAAAGCGTCGCGTGGCGGGTTATTGATGAATGTTTTAAGACGCATGCTCCAACTCTTTGTATTATAAAAGAAACAAATATCAAAATTCGTGCTTCGTTAGATATATAAAATATGGTACCTGCTTAGGGGTCTTAAAGATTTTCCTATTCTATGAAAAAGAAAATCGGCATTTTTCTTCGTGTGTGGTTCAGTGTATTTGCATTTTGTGTAAAATATTCTTTTGATTTCAGAAACGGGTGGACAACAATAAAGAAATCCTAAATGTTGGTACAATCAACATTGATCATAGTAAGTGTAACTTTTAATTTTATTTCCTTTTTTAAATTAAAATAACATAAAAATAACCAATATGTATAATAAATATGAATATAATAAAATATATAAAAGACATTAATCACACATATATATTATTTTTAGTGCTGCCATCTTGTAATAGAGAATCGCCACCCCTGCCAGTGTCTTCGACGGAAATGACTAAAGGTGAGATATTTCATTTCATTCTTTTTAATTATATATAATTTTTTTCAGTTCGTTTGTTTCTATTGGACTTTAACGAGGAGCACAGACTTTTAGAGTTGACTGCTTTCTTTTACACTAGGACAATATACGGAAGAAAACGAAACCAAGCCTTCCCAAAAATATACTATCCCCAAAAATATACTAATAAAGCATGTTGAGAGAGTATCATACCCTTATATACCAAATATTTTTATCTACAGAGGAAATACAAAGAGAAGTTCAAGCTGAAATGGAAATCAGGAAACAAATGGAAAAGGAAATCCAAGCCCTCAAAGGTACAGAAATGAATTTGTTGTATTTGTTGAAGTTTTCAAATAACATATTTAATGCCTTTCTGAATTTCCATTTTTCAGAAGTTTTTATACACTGAAAAGAATTCTAAAATTCATTTAAGTAGAATTTATTTTTATTTTACAAAGAGATGCCAAAGATCATTGTTATTTTTTTTTTAAATAGAGGCTTTGACAAATGAACTGGAACAAGAGAGACAAGTTAGATTTTCCTTACAACAAAAATTAAAAGGTAAGGTATTACACACCTCTACTAAAATACATAATGACATTGACCTCTTTAAGGAGGGGGTGTTATTGGAATTTATTTCAAAATTTTAAAGAATCATTTCTATTAGATGAATATCTCAGATATGTTACAATTAGATATCAAAAACATTATGACAAACAAAGATAAACACTCATACATCCTCACAGACACCCTTTCACGCATAATTAGTATCAAATATAAATATACTAGTAACTCTCAAATAGACATAAACACACAAAATTAAAATTAATTATAAATATAACTTGTTTTGGTCTTAATATATATCTTTTAGTAAAGTCATTGCATTGCTAAATCTTATATCATTTTCTCCCCTTTTTGAATTGACAGCTCTATAAAATATGCACCTGTTAGAATTATTCATCTCTTTTGCTATGTCATGACATACAAATTTTTAATATCAATAATCGCTATCATTATTAACACACAATATTAATTTGGATACCGTTGATTGAAATTCTTTTCAAATTTATATACATTCCCCAAAGAAACACTTTACATTTTGCTTATTAAACGCTTTAAGGCATTTGTATTCATTTCAATATTGAAATTTTAAAATATGAAACATCAAAGATGTTCTTTTTGATAACAGACATGGGATTGACATTTGAGAAGTAATTACGGGAATGCAACTTGAATTAAATGGTAAAAGGCAAGAGATAAAAGATGATGAGCAGAGGACGATTCACGAAGATGGTTTCAAACCATAGAAATGATTAGAAATCAAAGGGAATAAACAATAGCTTGATAATTAATTCATACATCATAATGCAAATCCTAGAGCCAGGGGTAAGTAGAATTTTAAAGCAATCACATCTAATCGCTAGAGATACGATTCACATGAATAATAACACAAAACGAATCGATTTCTTTAGTTTTAATGTTTATAAACCATACAACTCTACCATCGATCATGGAAAAAATACTTACAAAATATCCAATACCTACCTAAATTGTGGTAGGTGGTACAATGTATATTAAATACTAGTACTTTGGTCTTTATAATTCTCTTCTGTTCTTTTAAATTCTTTATATTTTTATATTTGTTTTGGGTTTTTTGGTAGTATCAATTACTTTACTGACTTTGTCGATTTTTTTTACTTTAATATAATAACCCTATGAAAACATTCAACATCCATTGATGAACTTGTTTTATTACAAATAATTCATGGATATACCTGTATATCAAAATCTGATTTTTTTCTTTAAAAATATAAACAAGACTATTTTTTTATCTCCAAATTTTTTGATGTCAAGCAAAATTTCCTATATTGCTGACCAAGATAAAATTAAATTATATATATTGTATAAATTGTTATATTTTAACTTTTTAATAATTTTTTTTGACATCTTAGATAATTGCTTAAAAACGGAAGTAAAAAAAAACTTTCTCGTCCAGTCTTCGTACGAAAAATTTAACTGTTAAAAACCGCGCTAAAAAGTAATATGAAATCAATATTAAAAGGATGCTGGAGATCCTCATTGATAAAATTTATACAGTCTTCGGAGATCAAGTTTTCTAACAAACTGTTAGAATTTCGATGGACACTAATTGTGCTCCTCTATAGACTGATGTGTTTTTATATTCAAGTGAAGTTGAAGCAGAACTCATTCAAAATTTCTACATGAGAAGAAGAAAACAGTTGCATTGGTCTTTGATTAGACATTTTAATTTTATCAATTAACAATAGTTATTTTCAATGGTATTTATATTGATAAATCTAAATCCACACAAAAGAGTCTTTCGCCTCTGTTTCATATTCATATTTTAACATACTCGTTTAAGGATATGGAAATAACGAACAGTATTCAATCTCAACGTCCATTAAACAAATATACAAAATAAGAGCAGAGCAAACACGGACCTCCGAAACATCAGATAACGTTTACTCGGGTTTCAGAAAACAGAAAGGAAATTTTAAAAAGTATAATATGATAAATCAACCATAAATTGCTCTAAATGGATAAAATAACCAAGTTTTAACTCAATGTCAATTTAAAAATTTAAATATTATATCATTTGAAGAAAATGGACAGGAACGAAAGTCAATGTATGTTAACGAAGAGGAAATTAGGACTATTTTTTTTATCTTCATTTCTGTCATTTGTTTTTTATTTCTTGCAATATTAATTACAATGTGAAGGTTAAATGTATTTTTAAACATCATTTTGCAAATATAAGATGTGTTAATAAATTATTTCAAATAATTGAATGCTATGAAATAAAAAAATTCAACATTATGAACAAAAATCTTTTCAGACAACATATCTCAATAATTTAACCATTGACCCCACATATTATTAATACCATGAGAATTAAGGCAACAGAATTAACCTGAGGATATAGATAATTTAGAGTTCTTATCATTAAGATTTTTGTTATATTCGATTAAAAATGGGGAAAATATAAATGTGACATAGGAAATTCGGACTGTAATAATTATTAAGTTTATTGCCCAAACTCTAATCGGTTTTTTTATGAAAAGCAATGCTGTTTCGTTGCTATAATATTTCATTAGAATTTTGTTGCTTGTAATATTTTGTGAGTAAAGAAACAATTGGTCATAGCGTGAAAAATTGAGGCATTTTCCGAGAAATACTCAGAGGCCACCTGCATGAAAAGTAAGTCATTGACCTAGTTATTTGAAATTGAAATTTAACACAAGAATCATAGGTTTACAATGTGCAATAGCGGGTAATTCGTTACTATCAGTGGAATTTTTAGTCATCTGAGTAAAGGTATACTTTAAGTCAGCATTTCGTAAATTGTAATTGTCCCTATAATGACCTTGGTAGTAAATATACATATTGTAACGTATAAACTCGCTAATACGTGATTTTTTTTTTCAATGTATAGAATGTTTTAACGTCGAGACTTAACTTTAAATAATTATAAAGATGTGAATCAAAAAGTAAAGGCAGACATCAGTCACCTCTGCCGACCTCCAAAGTTTTGCTAAGGCGCACGATGGGGTTCTAGTTACGGTTTAACGTTTAAGGTAGGATTCTTCTCTGGTTTCTGACTAGATGAAAAAATCAAAGTATATTTGCTTATGTGTCTTATATATTTAGGTGTAAGAGATTTAAAAGACCATATTTTTCTTTCCTCATCACAATTGTACAACTTTTAATAGAAATGGTAATCCGCATTTGAAAACTAGCAGGGACTATATTTTTGGCGGAATGGTGGCGTATGAAAATATCTTCTTTTCTGCCTCTTAAAATTATAATAGAATAATGAATTAAGTTATAATTTTTACACAATCAAAGACTTGGAGGAGAAATTTTTAAATGTAAGTTTAATTAATAATGAGGAACTAAACTTTCAAAATATATCAAATATATATGATTTTTCAATCAATCTAGAACTTTGTTAGCTTTTAAACGCTTCCTATCAAAGTGCAGATTTGAGCCGAAAATCCATAAAAAGTATTTTTTCTCTCTAAGTAAACGATCAAAACTTTTTGTTTTTGTATCATTTTGTACATTTATAAGATTACTTTATTATATGTGAAAATAAGAAAAAGTTAAATATAAGAAGCATATGAAAATAACTAATATATCCTAAAATATTAAGAAAAACAGAGAAAATTCGGATTAGCCAATATCCAGTTAAGTTAAATTATTTATGTAAATTTTGTAATATCTTGCTATAGACCTGATATATTAATATGTTTTTATGCAAAAAGAACAATCATTAAACTTTTGAAATAGAAGTAGGTATCACATGATTGGCAACAGTTATTTTTTATTCTTAATGTCAAGGAAAAAGATCATGACCTTGACCTGACCTTGCCTCTAATATAAAACGATCAAATTTAATTTCACTGATACTATCACTTACTGCTATTGTCCTCTTGATTCTGTGAAAATTTCATTAATTTTTAAATATTAGAAATATGAGAAGAATCCTACCTTAAGATTGAACTTAAGTCCTTTTAAAGAATGGTCTAGAATTTAAGACCCCTTTATGTCATGGCCACCAAATCTTAACTCTGGATTATCGGTCCTTTTGTGTGTTCTTTTCACCTGTATTAATTTTTTTTAAAGATTTTTTTTTAGATCGATCTCTTTTCGTTACCTATTTCTTTTTCATATATAAATAATTTAGTGCTTAATGGCTAACCCAATACAAAACTATACACGTATAAAAGTCAAGAGATATCAAAAAAATAACAATCGTGACAATATCAACAAAAACTGTTAAAATAATATTTAAAAAAACATTTAGAATTAAACTTAAACGTTGTCAAATATTGATGAGCAATATTCTACAGAAGTCATCGCTGTCTGCATTTTGAATAAGCTGTGTGTTTATACTTAATATTTATTCTTCACTTTATTACCAAAAGAGCAATAAATAATTTATTCAATCAACCAAAAAACATTTTTAAAATTAATGAAATATATTTATTACATAAAAATAGCTTAGTTGTACCTTAACATGCATTCTATTGACTATGTTTAGTTATTTCATGACCATATAGTTTCATGTAAAATGGATTATGAAGCATAGTTTAAACCGTCGTATTAAAGAAAATGACAGAAGTAAGTGTAGAATTAAGTTTCATTGGGAGATTTAGGTAAAGTGATTTTCCTGATTCTGATTTTAGCAAATTCCATCTCTCGAAACTTTATTATTTCAGTGTATCTTTTGGTAGACAAACTTAAGCTGAAGAGTCCATTGTTATATTATGCATAAACACATATTGTATTGTGCCTGATTTAAAGGTTTCAAATTTTTAACAAAGTAATTTTATTTAACTTCATTTGTTTTAATATGAAACATTTTACTGCAAAAAAGAAAAAAAAATCAGTAAAGTTAAAGTTATGTATCACAGATATATTTTGATTTATAATTCTACTATTTCAGTTATTAGAATAAATATTCTACAAAAAAAACTATTGTTATGTCATGTATAGCATATATTATGATAAAAATATGATCAGTGTCCGGAAAAATATTTTTGTTTCAAGAAATTCCTTAAAAACTACTCTTTTTATTAAAAAAACTTGATGTCTTTTAAATAGTTACTTCGTTGATATTGATGTGGGTACGAGATTTCGAAAAACCCGTCAAGCATTTCAAAAATGGTCGAAAGATTGACCTTGCGTGCAAATAGAATCCATCATTCTGCTGCATGTATTTTATATGACAATAGCGGGTTAGGCAGTAAAACCCCAGTCACATTTCCAAAAACGACCAACGGCCGACAGGTTTTGAAGCAAAAATGGGATTCTTCGGGTGACAGTCGTCAGTTCATCGACCGTTGTCTTGGCCGATTTTGACCTCTTTTTTTGTCGGCCGACCAATTTTGTGTCCATCGGTCCAAGTTATAATTTTTTGTTCGTCGGTGGCCGATTTCCTCAGTTGAAGTTATCCGTCGAGTAACCTTCGACCATCGTCCGAGCATCGGCGGTCAGTTTATTAAGTCGGTCGTCCGTCGTTGGACAATAAGGGTGTTTGAAATTTCGGCCGACGGTTAAAATCAAACTGCAGCTCAGAGCTCGATGATCGGGCGACGATTGGCCGACTTGTGAATGTTTAACCTATTAAGGATACATAATACAAACAAAATTTTGATGCATGGATTTATATATATTTTTTGAACGGAAATAACGTAAATAATTAATCTGTAAGATATGAAGAAATCTTAAGTATTCTTTGCTGCTTAGATATGCACCATTTGTTGTTTTTATGCAATTCCATACAAAATTTTGCACACATTTTCACTATTTAGTCACAATTTTATAAGATTCTGCCACTTTGCCTTTCAAACATTACTCACGTCACCTATCTGAATATAGATCTATGAAAAAAATATTGCTGATTTCTGCAGAAAAAAGATTTTTTGTGGTATTTTTCCAAGTCATCGGTGTCCCTAGGAATTAATGTGACTGCTCCGTGTCGCCCGATACTGGGTCGGCCGATCATGTTCTTTCAACCGACAAGACCAGAAAAATTTTGTCGCCCGACCATCGGCTTAAATGTGACCTAGGCATTAATGTTCAATCCAGGCCTCTTTCTTTACTTCTCTTTACTCCTCACTAAGATATTGAAAGTAGTGAAGGAGAAACTTCAATAGTATTGCGCAACAAAACATTCAAGAAAGGGTTTAAAATCAGATGTGGAAACTTTAAAATTCCAAGGAACTTTTGGAAAATTTGTAATCATAGGTTGATGGGTGAATAACAGGAAAATCCGTCGACAATTCAGTGTGCCCAAAAATTAGTATGAATTATATGGAGATAACGAACAGTATTTGAACTCAAAGGTCAATTTAACATTACCGATTATGACATGGAGAACAAAGGGGGTGTGACCACTCAACAGGGGATGCTCAATACTCCATGGCACCTGATTTCATCTCTGTTGTTTTGGAGGTCTGTAATTGCTTTGCTCCTATTTTGTAATGTTTAATTGACTTTTAAGCTAGAATACTGTACGTTATGTCCATGCATATACCAGAATGTCATCTTTCATTTCAATCAAATGACCATTTTTATACTGAATTTAGTAAATTTGACTGAAGAAATATATGGAGATAACGAACAAGATCTTTCAAAAATAAAAATTTGGAGCAGAGCAACCTCGGCCCTCCAAGACATCAGGGGTGGAATCAGATGCCATGGAGAAGTAAGCTTCCCATGCCGACTGGTCACAACCGCCACCGTGTGATCCTTGTCATGATCGGAAAATAACGGGGAGATCCCTCGACGATGCAGCGTGTTTATAATTGCCTTACAATTAGTATGAAAACGTGAATCAGCATTTGACTCAATGATAAATTGTATTTGCTGTTATTGTATCGACCATAGAACTAACGGGATGATGACTTTAAACGACACTGTATGGAACGCCATCACTGCCTTATAGCAGAACACAACATTGCATTGCGTCAACCTTCCACTACATGATGTCAACTCTTTATGACATTTACTCACACTACTATTGCATTGTGTCAACCTTCCATTATATTATGTAAACTCTTTATGACATTAACCCACACTACTATTGCATTATGTCAACCTTCCATTATATTATGTCAACTCTTTATGACATTAACCCACAATACTATTGTATTATGTCAACTTTCCTTTACATTATGTCAACTCTTTATGACATAAACCCACACTACTATTGCATTGTGTCAACCTTCCTTTACATTATATCAACTCTTTATGACATTAACCCACACTACTATTGCATAATGTTAACCTTCCTTTACATTATATCTACTCTTTATGACATGAACTCACACTACTATTGCATCATATCAGCCTTCCATTACATTATGTCAACTATTTATGACATTAACCCACACTACCCTTGCATCGTGTCAACTTTCCTTTACATTATCTCAACACTTTATCACATTTACACATACTACAATTATATTTTGTCAACTTGCATTTCGTTATGTTTATTGTTCATGACTTTAATATAAACAACAATTACACTGTGTCAACCTTTCATTACATTATGTCAATTCTTTATTATATTATGTGAAAAGCTCATGTCATACTGTGCGCTCTCTTCTACATTATGCCGATTCACTATTACGTTATGCGAACACGTGTATCCTCGGCCTTTATATTAGCATACCGTATTTTCCGCGTTCCGAAAGCACTAAAATTGGCGGGAGAGAAAACTGTCGTAGGAGAAATTCTCAGCGATTTTGGAATGGCATCTTTAATAAAATCTTTAAGCGACAAATGATTGACAACCTTGAAACGTGCACGTCGAAATTCAATGGCGTTTACTTTAATCTGATAATTAAATAAATCAAATATAATGAGCCGTGCAGCAATTCCTTTTTTTATTTTTTTGGTTTTTGTTTTGATAAAAGTCTTAAACTTCTGATCTTACTAAGAACATTGTCATAAGATTTTTATCAGTCTTTAACTTTCCTTTTATTTTTTAAAAGTGAAAACACATCGTATAACACACGTACACTGGTGGGTTGGGTTGGGGG
>PRKT01000087.1:449518-475003 GCA_003671525.1 Saccostrea glomerata | reverse complement strand
AATGTTCAATCCAGGCCTCTTTCTTTACTCCTCTTTACTCCTCACTAAGATATTGAAAGTAGTGAAGGAGAAACTTCAATAGTATTGCGCAACAAAACATTCAAGAAGGGGTTTAAAATCAGATGTGGAAACTTTAAAATTCCAAGGAACTTTTGGAAAATTTGTAATCATAGGTTGATGGGTGAATAACAGGAAAATCCGTCGACAATTCAGTGTGCCCAAAAATTAGTATGAATTATATGGAGATAACGAACAGTATTCGAACTCAAAGGTCAATTAAACATTACCGATCATGACATGGAGAACACAGGGGGTGTGACCACTCAACAGGGGATGCTCAATACTCCATGGCACCTGATTTCATTTCTGATGTTTTGGAGGTCTGTGATTGCTTTGCTCCTATTTTGTAATGTTTAATTGACTTTTAAGCTAGAATACTGTACGTTATGTCCATGCATATACCAGAATGTCATCTTTCATTTCAATCAAATGACCATTTTTATACTGAATTTAGTAAATTTGACTGAAGAAATATATGGAGATAACGAACAAGATCTTTCAAAAATAAAAATTTGGAGCAGAGCAACCTCGGCCCTCCAAGACATCAGGGGTGGAATCAGATGCCATGGAGAAGTAAGCTTCCCATGCCGACTGGTCACAACCGCCACCGTGTTATCCTTGTCATGATCGGAAAATAACGGGGAGATCCCTCGACGATGCAGCGTGTTTATAATTGCCTTACAATTAGTATGAAAACGTGAATCAGCATTTGACTCAATGATAAATTGTATTTGCTGTTATTGTATCGACCATAGAACTAACGGGATGATGACTTTAAACGACACTGCTAATATTCTTGTTTTATAAGGTTGTTTATCATTGACTTACCTCGTTTTAGATATTAATCATATGTAGAGCATGCCCTTACGTATAGAATCAACTGAGAGATAAAATATGTTTTGTTTATGCAGGTGATGAAAGTATATATTGCTGCTTAAGGGACGTTGACGCTTGAAAAGTTAAAAAGTTAAAAGCCATCACGTTTATCAAAAAGCTTGGTTGTGAGAAAACCATAAATGCTTTTTTAAAGTAGGATATCCAAATATGAAACAGATGTGTCCGACTCCGTCGTATCTTTTATCACAAGCTCACTGGGATATAATGGAATAAACCACTGTTCATTGACAATACGTCGTCGGTATATCTAACTGGATAATTCTGATTACCTGATCACTTTCTAGGGTAGAATACAGGCGTGATGAGTTGACCAGGGATGATAACGCATTCAAGGCTTCTGATCCCATCTCTGAAGGTCCCTGGGGTCCTTGTTTTATACCATATTTTAAATATGTACTGTTTTAAAGAATTTGGTAAATGAACACTGTTTGTTACATATATTCGATTTTTCCCATTAGCAAAGATGATCACTTCATACATATACATAAATTATAGAATAATTCATGATTAAAAAGCGATTCAAGTGAAATTCAATCATAGAAAATAATTCCTCGTAGCATCTAAAGAAGAAAAACTAACAAGCAAATTCAAATAATTGTGGTCCCCCGCTTTCGGTGACTTTGTGGGTGAGATATTTTTTTATGACATATTGTGTCTAATATGAACAGCCTATCATATGTCATTTATTTAGAAATTATCATTGAAATTGATTTTTAAAAAAAAGGTCAATCTTGAAGGTCAAGGTCAAGGGGTAAGAAATCATAGCATGCTCGGAATATCTTGTCACAGGTAATGCACATGTCAAATATGAAAGCCCTATTTCTTCTCAATATAAGGAACAATATGTGTTTGTGAAACACTGATGACCCCGTATGGCAAAATAACGAAGATTAAACTTTTCTGAAATGCAAATTAAATATATTGATATTACCCAAAGTAGGGTTTTTCTCACAAGAAATACGATTGTGAAATACAAAATCCCTAGCACCACCAGTTCAAAAGTTATAGTCGAGGATAAAATTTTGAAAGGTAGGTCAAACTCCAAGGTGAAAGGGTCTGAGTTGTTGGTTTCTTTAGAAATGTCTTGTCACAAATAATACATATGTGAACGATGAAAACCCTAACGCTAACCGTTCAAAAGTTATGGCCATGGTTAAAGTTTTTAAAAAGTAAGTCAACTCCAAAGTCAAGGTCAAAGGGTTAAAGTTCTTGGAATCCTAGGATTACATATGGGAAGTATAAAAGCATAGCCCTTACCATTCAAAAGTTATCGTCAAGGTTTTTGTCATAAATACGTAAATCTCAAAGGTCAAAAGATCAAAGTTGTTGGTATCCAATGAAAGGTCTTGCTACAAAGAATACATATGTGAAATATGAATGTCCTAGTATCTACCGTTCAAAAGTTGCGGCCAAGGTCAAAGTTTTTTAGAAGAAGGTCAAACTCCAAGGTCAAGGTCAAATGGTAAAAGTTGTTGACATCCAATGAAATGTCTTCTAACAAAGATTACATATGTGAAGTAGGAAAGCCCGAACCCTTACCGTTCAAAAGTTATGGGCAATTTCAAAGTTTTTTAAAGTACGTAAATCTCCAAGGTCAAGTCAAAAGGTCAAAGTTGTGAGTATCAAATGAAAGGTCTTGCCACAAAGAATACATATGTGAAATATGAAAGTCCTGGTATCTACCGTTCAAAAGTTGTGGCCAAGGTTAAAGTTTTTAAAAAGTAGTTTATACTCCAAGGTCAAGGTCAAAGGGTCAAAGTTCTTGATATCCAATGTAAGGTATTCTCACAAGAATTACATATGTGAAGTATGAAAGCCCTAGCCCTTACCTTTCAAAAGTTTTGGTCAAGGTTAATGTTTTTTTATAAGTACATAAATCTCTAAGGTCAAGGTCAAAAGGTCAAAGTTGCTGGTATCCAATGGAAGGTCTTGTTACAAAAAATACATATTTGAAATATGAAAGTCCTAGTATCTACCGTTCAAAAGTAATGGCCAAAGTAAAAGTTTGGAATTTTTGTGTAAAACTCCAAGGTCAAGGTCAAAAGGTCAAATTTGATGGTACACAAAGAAAGGTCTTGTCACAAGAATTAAACATGTGAAATATGAAAGTCATAGCTTCGCTAAATCAAAAGTTATTGGCAAGGTTAAAGTTTTTGTGACGGACGGACAGCTAGACAGACTGATGGACAGACGGATAGAAGAACAGACGAATGAGATTTAATGTCCCCTCGCTTTCGCGAAAGCGGGGGACAAATACAGCATTTTTAACAGTAACATGAAAAAGCACATGTATTTGATCTGAAACGCGATACACCTTTTGAAAAGCGAGTTTTTTTTAATTCCCATCTATTTTTCATGGTTTTCTAGGATAATTACTTTGTATTTACATTCAGTTTTTAGATATTCTGTCTGTGATATGTTTTGAAATTCAGTAACCAGAAACAATTCTTTTATTACAGGTCAAAAATTAATACTAGCACTCCACAAGAATTAATTAAAGTGACTTTTAATTGCCTTCAGTACCCAACTCTTTTAATTACAGTATTGATATAATAATGTACAGTTTGCACGTGTTTGAAATTCAATCCAATTTCCAAATTGAATTCTCTATATTTTATCAAAAGAGCGCTATGAAATATGCATTTTAACTAATAGCTTCCTACATTTTCCGTGTTAATTATGGCGGTAGATTCTGTTTACTTTAACGATTCTTTAAGCACTCTATTTTCTCACTTGATCTGTTAGTAATTACACAAATTGAACGAAATCGTAAATACCCGTACTTAAATGAGACTAAAAGCAAAATAATGCAAATTTTATGAATCGTTTCTCGCGGGAAATTATCGTCCTGTGTTGGATTGGTCCCAGTTATACTTTGTGGTATTCAATTTGACATTTTTTGACACATAGTCTTCTCCAAATGGTCGATGTAGAATTTCCACTGGAAATCCTAAACATTACACTAAGAGACACATTTATGCATTTAAACGTTCAGGAAAGGGTTGATTTCTTGAAAAGTGCTTCTTGGATACAACTTGCGTTTTTATACATAAGAAACGCGTTGTACAGAAGAATTAATAAAAAAAAACTTTAGTTTTTGTAAACTGTTTTTAAAAAGTAGTAAAAGTCAATAACGATATTATAATTAAAGTAATTTTCAAAAAGGGTTACTAGAATAAGCAGTTTTTCTTATATTAAGCTGTGCAAGAAATATAGGAAAACAAATCATGGAAACGTTATTCGCCTATATCTCAGTATTAACTATCTTCCCATTAAACTATGAATGCCCCCTTAAAATTCTACAGACAATGAATAATATATGTTAATAATGGTCCATATAGTACAAAGTAATTAAGTCTATCTCCTTAATTTTCAAATAGAACACTCATTTTTAATGATATACAATTAATCGTTGCTTATGATTTATTTATCATCATCTTGGAGAACATAACTAGGTTTGATAAGGTCAGATTCAGAGCAAACGCATGCGTAATCCTAAAATTTGATCGGAAACAGAGCAAACGCATGCGCAGTCCTAATAATTGTCCAGACACAGAAAAATAAAACTGCATAGTCCTTTAAAATGTAGTTGTTTTTCAAAGTTAAAAAATTAAGATTTTTTATATAAATTATATTATATATATATATTATATAAATGGTGCCTGTTTTGGGGGGTAACAGTTGAAAGTCAAATGACACCCCAAGGAAAACGCGGAGGCATGACAATGGTTTTCCTTGGGGTGTCAAATTTCAACTGTTATGCCTAGGTCACATTTAAGCCGATGGTCGGGCGTCTAAATTTTTCTGGTCTTGTCGGCTGAAAGAACATGATCGGCCGATACAGTATCGGGCGACACGGAGCAGTCACATTAATTCCTATTGAACTCGATGACTTGGATAAATAACACAAAAAAATCTTTTTTCTTTAGAATTCAGCAAAAATTTTTCATTGATCTATATTCAGATAGGTGACGTGAGTAATGTTTGCAGGACAAAGTGGCAGAATCTTATAAAATTGTGACATAATTTTGAAAATCTGTGCAAAATTTTGTATGGAATTGCATAAAAACGACAAATGTTGCATATATAAGCAGCAAAGAATACTTAAGATTTCTTTATATCTTACGGATTAATTATTCATGTTATTTCCGTTCAAAAAATTTATATCAATCCATGCATCAAAATTTTGTTTCTGTTACGTATCCTTACTAGGTTAAATATTCACAAGTCGGCCAATCGTCGTCCGATCATCGAGCTCTGAGCTACAGTTTGATTTTAAGCGTCGGCCGAAATTTTAAACACTCTTATTGTCCAACGACGGACGACCGACTTAATAAACTGACCGCCGATGGTCGGACGTTGATCGAAGGTTGGTCGACGGATAACTTCAATGGAAGGAATCGGCCACTGACGCATAAAAAATTATAACTTGGACCGATGGACACAAAATTGGTCGGCCGACAAAAAAAGAGGTCAAAATCGGCCAAGACAACGGCCGATGAACTGACGACTGTCACCCGAAGAATTCCATTTTTGCTTCAAAACCCGTCGGCCGTTGGTCGTTTTTGGAAATGTGACTGGGGTTTTACCCTCCAAAACAGGCACCATTTATTTTATTATACTGAATGTCTTCTTGATTTACTATGTCAGCAATACAAATCGTCGATAGCCTTTTCGTTCACGTTTAGAAAGTTTTCAAAGTCCCCGCTACTTCGAAAAATAATTACTGACCTCTTTATTGTTTATTTGATACTCTACGAGTCCTTTATCATCTAAAGTTTCGTTATTTCTGCACTCGCAAGCATGTTTCGTCTGTCGTGTGTTGTTTTCAAGTAAGCTACATCGGACGCAAGCTTTTATTGACGTCAAGTTTATTCCGGTTCTTTCAAACGCGCAACTGACGTTTTGAGAATTCTACGGTGAACCGTACGCGCATAATTTCCACGCATGTGGCATTACCGTTGTGTTACCCGTTGTCACGTGTGTTGCTAAGGCTGAGGGTAATAGAACAGATTGTTAACTGCGTCTAAACCTATCAGATTTTAGTATTTAACATGAAAGTATAATAATTTGTCATGTTTTGTAGAAATAGATAGAGTAAAAGTTTCTGGATAACGTTACACTCTTTGCAAAAAAAAATATGATTGAAAGAAAGCCCAATTAATTAAGAAATTAAATTGTCGCATATGATGCCTAAGATCTTATTCAGTTCAGTTCGGTGTATTGAAGTCGAGAAACATACATCTCATCTAGACAATATTACAATCTAATCCATATTCCATTATAGGCCTCTTACAAAAAGAGAATTTTTATCAGAAATATAACGTAGCCAACTGATTCAAAGAAAATTTAATATTATAATAAAAAGAAATTAAAAAAAAAAAATAGAGGTTATTATATATAGATTTAGATTCAATAAAATTGAAGGCTTATATGTTTACAGAGAATTAATACACTTAAAATGGAAAATAATAGTCCAGTATTAAAAATTATTTATGGAAACAATACAAAAAAAGAACTATTATAAAATCATAATAAGGCTATCATAAAAAGTTGGTATAAACAACCTTGATATTGTTTTTGTTTGATTATACTCCGCTTAAAAATGTTTTAACAATGTATCTACAGTAGTAAGTCTCGAGTCATATTCTTATGATATCAAATTCGCAATAAACCTTTTACGCAGAATTTTTGTTTATGCTTCAAATGTTTAACGGCATATATTAGGGCTGGGCAATAATATCGATATTTCAATATATTGCAATACAATGACAAAAAATATTGTATCGCAGTACGATTTTGTAATATCGATATATTGGCAATAAGCTTTGATTAAGGAATTTTGTCATTAAATATAGATATGGACTTATGAAAGTTTGTTATTAAGCCAAACAGTAAGTCAGAAGTTGTTTTGTGGGAACATTTCAGAGCATAACTTAAATGAAATCAACAAGATTTTTTTCCGTGTTGGTTACTTATCATAGTTATGTACATTCTGCATGTAAATTAAAGTAAATATAGTAAGAAAATGCCATTTTTATTACATAGAAAATATTGCAATACATATCGCAATACAGTTAAAAATATCGCAATATATCGCAATACGAAATCTCGGACCAATACCCAGCCCTAGCATATATGGAGTATGTTTTTTTTTGTTTTATCTTTTAATAATTATACACAATGAACGGATAGAAGAATTAATTGCTAAAGCTTATGTTAACAAAAAGCCTATTTTCACTTATTTTTTAACGTTTTTTTAACGATACAGATAAATTTTATCTATACTGACTACATATTTAACACTATACAATAGTACATTTAAAAGATGCAATAAATGTTTTCCTTTTTTAAATTACTTCAATTGAAAATACCGTAACCGTATTGGGTGGATATACACAAAGTTGAATGATATTGCGTGAACACAAACAAGTAATGGCTAAATTTCTTTGGGTGTATTCTAGGATTAGAGAGTTTCTAGCATATAAATGCATATTTACGAGGTATAAATCATTAGCTTTTGAGAGAAGCATACAACGTCATCGAGCTATCAAACATTACTTTAATTTTAATCATTTACAAATTAAATATTCATTACATTTTAGACTTTGATCAAACTCTTCACCTGCCGAGCATAAATCGGGAAGTTGGGTGATATTAGATGAAATTGCTAGTTTATTATTCCCAAAACACCCTTAGGCCCCTAATCTTATTTACCGCGCCAATGTTGACTGAGCATAATTTGATCATTGAAAATTGATTTGTTCCATTAACTAAACATCGCCGATGACAGTTTTGTTAAAACAAACTTATCTGTGCAAACAAGGAATTGGCAATAACGAGTCTGATGAAAGTCAGATTAGGTATTTTCCCTGCAATTATGCAGAAGCAAATCGTATCTGCATAAATCCGCCATTTTTGCTCAAATGGCGTTGTGTGTTTAATTAAGGGTGAGTGATAGTCTGAATTAATATGGAAGTCCTCTAATTATCTTCATCATCGCGACGCTGTGATGTAAACATTACCCACCTATGGCGTGTGCTAATGGACTATGACGAAATTAAACATTAAGAATTCCAGTGGCTGAGGTAGATCAGAGCCTACTTCAAACAAATTCAAAATCAAACCCAATGAAATCCGTAATGACTTGTTGGGTTTTTGCGGAAAAGTGCACCACAATTTAATTGTCATCACGTTATTAGATGATCTTTATCTTATGCACCAGATTCATTTAAATTGACGTAATTTCATCAGGTATATTGTGATTCAATTTAAAGCGAAAACATATAATTTCAAATGTTTTTTATTTCAAATAACATATCAGTTCACGGTTGGGTTTTTCTCACAGGAAAATTCATTAGTGAGATTTTTGCTTCGTTCGAAAAACAATTTCATGTTGTTTTTTTTTAATTTCTTATATTGATGTTGTCTTCTTTTTGGAAATTTCTTATTTGTTTCCTTTCGCCCGCTTTTTCTCTTTTGTACATAATTTTTTTTTTAGATCTGAGAGGTTTTAATAGTGTATTTCATCATTGAAAAGTTGAACCATTCAATAAAGTGGAATTCTTTGAAGATCTAAAGTTCTAAAGTTCTGATCTTCATAGTTATAAATGACAAGAAACTGACTGGTTTATCTTTAAACGTCATTTTTTTGTAAATAACCGTAATGCGTAAAGTTATTAATCATATCTGTTTTGTTACCTGAAAAGGTGTCGCTAATATGACGACTACGAAGAGAAATATATATGCCAAATGTTCATGTAAAACATACATACCCATATGACTTTCAAGTTGATCCAGATATATAGAATTATAGTAAATGTAAATTAAATTAAATCTCTTTACCCGTATTACAACATTATAATCTTTTTTTAATTTGAAAAAGTACTATAGTATATAAACTCATTCATGCAATATGACGTCACTGACATGTGTCTTTCATTAACTTAAGTAGAATTTGAATCATTTATAATAGGAGAAATATTTCTTATATTTAAAAAAAAAAAGATTAGAAACCCGAGTGTTAGGGCCATTTGAGATTAAATATAAAGAACATTACAATATCAAACAAAATAAGCTGAGGAAAATTCAGATCTACCAAAAAAACCAGCTTTATTCTCGAAGTATTTGGCACTACAATACCCTATAATACCTTAAGTATTATGTTTTGTCTCTCTTATTTAGATGCCAGTTCTTTTTGACAGCGTTTTCAATTATAAATTTCCATAAAAGTTACATGCTAAAAATGTTTTCAAGTCAACACAGTTCTCCCCCTGGGGAGGAATCATTATTTGGTTCCAATTTATTCCGGAATGGCGACCTGACAGACAGTAATTCAGATTCCCCACAGCTGATGAATAAATAACTATCAACTCAGACTCATTTCCGGTAACTCGATCAAATTGTTTATTAAATGCACTCGCTATTTATTGTACCCTCAAGTCAAGATGAGGAATGTCAACGAAGCAAGGATAATTCTGGGCAATTATTCCAAGGTTTGATTAAAGCAAAAATTAGTTGAAAAATGAAACAATGTCAATCGTGGAAAAAACATCATTGAACCTTTTTAGACAGTTCAAAATGTCAATATTATCTTGTGCTTTTGATTTTCATTGTGAAGGAAAAATTTAGAATCAGTGTGAACGAAAAAAAAAACTAGAATTCTTTTTTCTTGATAGATCGAGTTTACTCACCGCGACTTGTCATGTTAATCCTCTGAATACGCCATGTTGGCACCAACGGAACCAAGATGAGATTCTTTAATCTCTTTCGATAATTGAATGTCCATCTTAAATGAAGTTTGAACAAAAACCTGGAATACAAATTGGTGTTTTAACACATAATTTACATTTTTTTTTGACTGTATACTTTTTTTTAATTTCTAGTTCTCGGTTGTCAAGTTAAACATTGCATTTCTCTCCCCTTGTTTCTAACGGCACTTTGATTCTGGATCCATGTTGAGAAAGAAAAAACTGGTCTAGGTTTTGTACGGAAATTCACATAATACATTTCATCCTGCAATGTTTACGTATATATGTTTATCATACCCTTAAAGCATTCACAAAACTTAAATTTACCCTGACAAAATATTCAATGATTAAAACAATTAATGCTTACCAGGTTCAATATTTTATTAATACTGATCTTCATGTTTTCATGATCAAATAGGGTGAAGACAATCATATTTCCAGCTCAAAGGTCTATTGTAACGGTACAAATTGGGAAAAGAAAAAAAGAGACTTCTAAATAATCAGAGGTGAGATCAGGTGTCATTAATGAGTAAGCGTCCCATGTCGACCTGTCACACGTCTTGAGTTCGTTGCCATGATCGGACAATCTGAAAATCCGTTCATATACAGATACGTTTGTTTTAAACATACATTCTTTACATGATAAATACATAATTAACTTAAGTTTTAGTGTTAGGCTGTAGTAATTTATTTAATCCAGCAGAATCTCATATGAAGTTTTGTACATTGGAAAATATATTTATCGATTTCAATATTTCATCAAATTCGTTGAAAAGTCAGTGTGTAAAGAATGACACAACAGAAATATGAAAACGTCAGTCAACATTTTATTCAATGATATTTATTCTGTATTTGCCGACAAAGCTATTGTGCTGACCATGGAACATTCAATGAGACTGTTGGTACTGTTGATATATTCTTGTTTCATAAACTTGGTTGTTAATATAAATAGCTTGCCTCGTGTTAGTAATTGTTCGTACGTAGAGCATATCAGAGCATATATAATCGACTGAGAGTCGTAAACCCTATTACAGGTGAAAAGTATATATTGCTAAATAAAAATATATATTGCTAAATAAGTATGGGATGTTGGCGACGGAAAAGTACACATTTTCATGCAATTTCTTTATCAGTTTTCCATTATCATCTTTTTCAGTAAATTGTTAGAATATGATAAGACAGTAGAGTCAGAATCTATGATATCTTTCATTTCAAGGTTACAGGTATATATCGAAATGACATATGAAGTAACTATTGTTAATTGATATATAATACATCGTCGATATATCTAAATGTCTAGTAAATGCTTTTATAAATATTTTTTACATAATTTTCATGCACAATTTTTTGAAAAATATTCTGCATCATATGAATACAAAAAAAATTAGCTCTGCAAAAACGGGTATACTCGGCAGATTGTTGGAATACTTGAATCAAAAATCTACATAGATATTGTAACTTACAAACTCGGGCATCTTTTTGATGTCAACTTTCTCGTACTTGTGTGTGTACAATCAGATTATTTTTAGAAAATAATTTTGCAAATGACGAGTTTTATTGAGTGTCTTCTTGAACAAAAAAATTTGAACACTTTGTCATAGAATATTTGGTAAGGTCGCTTTCAAATAGTACTGTATTCGGATAAACATTTGAGTTCGTGATTTTAAATTCAATTCGTTTCGTTAATGATATTTTATTTCATATTTTAAACGTTAATTTGTTTGTGGTGTATAGTTAATAAGGACCTGAACTCAATAAAAGTAATGATTGTTGTTTTGAATGAGGACTGAAATGGGTTTTTTAAATAAAAAAAAGATTGTTGTTTTAAAATGAAAACGGAGATCTTTGATATAAAGATGAAGATTATTGTTTTGTATGGAAGTAAGGAAACATTCCTCTGTATACGTTTAGTTGTTTTCACGAGCAATTAAAATATTTACTTTGTTTAATGTCTTTTTTTTCTTAATTCTTGGTCAAAAATTTGATATAAAGTTATCCATTTCTGGTAAACAGGTGAAATAATGGCATTATGAATGCATTTTTCTTCAAAGATGTTCTACATACTGTGAACTCTGACTAATTTGAGGTCCATATGTTGGTGTAATTTATTTTGAAATATGTCCAGCACATTAAAACACATATCTCTAACAGCATCGCTACTTACGTCCATTTCGTCACTTCGCAATAAAATTACCTCAAAATAAATCAAATAAAACAAAATTAGAAAACTGAGACAATTAAAATGTTTCAAAGATTTGAATCCGGTGCAAATAGAATTCAAATTGCGTTGTTAAAATTTAATGAAATTTCACCAATGCTTAATTAGGATAGTCTTTTTATTTGATTGAATCCCATTTTTAAGCTTAGAGTTACAGATGCTAAGAAATATACAATGACCCAGACCGGATCTGAAGCGACATGTGGATTACACGGCAATAAAGTGATATAGAGTGAAAATTTCAATTCTATCTGAATTATGAATGTGATCAATTAAAAGATTGTTTTGATAATTATCAATTAATTGAATTATCTTTTATATAACTTGCTTTGATTTATTTTCTTCTTGAATTTGTCAGTTCTAATTAATATGAGGTCGTTGGTTTCTAGGACTCAGCCTCACATCATGTATTTTTAATGATTAGCACCACTCAATCATTAATCTTAAAAACGAGATTCAGTGGAGATTGCGCTAACGATATATATATATCATATGTATAAACATGTATACTTGGAAGTTCTTTTTCATAATCTCCTAAAAATTTTATGCTTATGATAAACTTCTTTTGAAATCCTACTTTGTAGTTAACATTTTTCTTATTTCCAAATAAGAAAATGCAACTTATAACATTGTCAGTTAAGGAATATTGCAAAGCATAGGATGGAAGATTTTTATATCAGAAACTCCGATGTGTGAACTTTGTATTGATTCTGTTGATGATGCTTTCGATTACTTTTTGTGTCCAAACGATTTAACTGACGTATATTTTGCACTATACAACTTTATATTTTATCCTTACATAGTCTTATAAATTCAGCCATAGTTCTGAAAAATTACCAGTACTAAATAGTTACCCTCAACATAGACTAAATACCTATAGAGATGCATACGAAATGGAAGCATACAAACAGAATTTTATATTTTTTCTATCAAACTAACCAACATATTTTTTTTGTATTCATATTTGATAGATACTTTTTTCCGGGAACCTATACTAAAATACCATTAATATAAATGGAAAAGAGAATTAACAGCAAGTTTGATTCTATTTTTTAACAGTTTCTGGTGTGTATTGAAAATTTCAAGATACAATACAAACCTCTAGTTCACATTATCTGTTATGTTCCCACTTATTCTAAAAATTATAGCATCCTTAGTCAACCCGTCACAGGCGTCATATGACCCTTGCCATATTCCGAAATCGAAAAAAGTAGACAAATCTGTTTAAATAATCGACTAACAATTAGTATGAAAAATTTCAGCATTTGACTCAATGATAGGTTGTATAAATTTGCTGACAACGTCATTGTAGCGACCATAGAACTTACGAAGTGATCACTTAAATCGAGACTGTTCATTTCCTTGTTTCATCAGTTTGTTTGGAAATAGCTTTCCACTTTTAAAAATTTGTTCATACATGTTTGTAAAACCTTAATTGTAATACATGTGCCCAATTCTTGTTTGTCTTCAATTTCAACGAAGTCCAGTTTTAAAGTACTTAGAAAAGCGACACAATTTGGAACACAACCTTCTTTAGATTATCTTTAGTTAATGCATTGACACGTGACTGTTAATTATCAATGATAACTACATGTATCAGGAAATAAGCTTCGTTTTGCTTGTAGTTTTCTCTTTTTAGATTTTATGTATATAAAATAGTCATATTGTAATAACAGTGCGGGACACAGAAGAGAATGTCTTCTTTTCAATCCCTTGTCATCTCATTTGTCTGATTTCTGATTAGATCAGTTTTTCTTCTAAACAATGTTTTGAATTAATTTTCATTGTTTATCGGTGGGTAGACGTTTGGAGGAAACAGATGTGTAGATGTGTGCTGCAGCACGTGTAGACTCCATCAAGCCGGGCTCCCAGACTACCAAATCATGCAGCTTTTGTAGTCCTAACATTAACACATTGAAAAAAATCCCAGTTTTTATTTTATTTGATTAACTTGTTGTTCATAATTATAATTGCTACCGACTCCATAGTTTCCTACAACAGTAGGTGCCCCCGTTTTATGTCATATTTTTATGCATTTGGCGGGTGTTGGGGGCCCTTCGGGAGGGTTAACTCCGTGTCGGCACCACCGCCTCCTGTAATACATGTCAATTGAAATATCAGATCACATGTCATTAATTTTAGAATTTCTATCAGAATCGAAACATGATGAAGTTTGCAAACTGTAATTGATATTTATTGTAAACTTTAACAAATAAGAGTCAATCTCAAGAATTAATTTTGATCAATGATTTGGAAACAAATGAGCTCTGCTATCTTCAACTTTACTTTAAATTTAGCACTGTGAAGATTGCAATGTTGACGAAATTGAAGAATGTCTAAAAAATTGTCAGTTTCATCTTATCTTACACATGATTGTAATTACCACCGTTGAAAAATAGTAGGTCATCATAGATTCAAATCGCCAATTTTCTAATGTATCAAAATTGTCAATCTATTATGATATTATCCCTTCAAAATAACCACTTTTACAGTAAATATTTCATTTGAAAATATATAGTTCACATAAATATATCCAGATTTTTTTTCTTATATCAAAATGAACCATTCAGTTAAATATACTTTTTTCTAATCACTAAGATATGGATTCATGACTCCAAACGAACTGAAACAGAAAAGTGTGGCTCGAATCTGCTCATGGGTAAAAAATGACATTATTTACGGGTTTGCAGATAGAAGAAAACGACCAGTTTTAAGTTTATATTGATTCCTCTTTATAAGCCTTTCTCCTAGTGAACATTGAATATGCATAATTCATTCACTGCTTTGGTTTTTCACACAAAAATAAATAATTAAACAAAGTGCTCGTGAATTAACATCAGTTATAACAATGGTTTATAACATTTTTCAAATATCACATCCGGTGATCAGTGTTGCGCAGTTGTGACTGTTGTATACAGAGAAGTAGTTATTTATTTAATACCTTTTGTGTTATAGAGAGGTAAGCAATACTAAACGATAACAAATACCAGTACAAACATTTCATAAAAGTCAAGAGGCACCCTTGAGAGTTCCTTTCAGATGGAGAATAAATCAACAGTCCAACAATGGCGCCTGAATGTCATACGTCCTTCCTGGGCTTGTTTTACGAGGATTTTTAGCAAATTACAGATTGTACTGTAATGTCATCACCCCATCTTTACCAACTCTGTGTTTGTTTCCTGAAATGAAATATTTATCTTTCAATTACCTTAATTACCAAAGAGCCAGCTCAAAAAAGGGGAGGTCACCCAATGGGAGAGTTTTAATCCATCAAAGCCCTGCGAAGTAAGCTGGGCTTTATCTGCTCGATGGATTATTAAGTATCCTCTTGCATCATTGAACAGTAATGAATCACAGTGGCGTTGTTGATATAGAGAAAACGATTAATTAAGAAAATTACTCCATCTAAATTGTTTTATCAATATTTTTGAAATGATGGCGATTATACACATTTTCTGTGTTTTGTCATTGAAAGTATTTCAAAAGATAAATTGTTTACTCCACCATTTGATAATTTTTCAACAAATTTTCAAGAAATTTTTTTTAAGGATCACGAATGCTTAACGAATAAAATAAGATTTTATATTTTTCATGAAAACACAAGGTTAAGGGACATCGATGATCTTTGACAATAAACAGCGGAAAAGGAAAACCTGATCGCCATATGGTGAGATGGAATAGCTAATCAGCATCCTTAAAGATCCTTAATCTGCCGGAATATATCGGGTTTCATTACCAGATATTAACTGGCTAATAATATTCATTAAGTGGCTGACGGAATATCAATTTATATCATGAACTTTAAGTAAGGAAAGTTGATTTTGCAAGATTGTTTAAAATGTTTGATCCTTCAAAGACTTTTTTAGTATTATGGATGTTAATTTTTTTAATAGAAAAAAAAAGAATAAATTGCCTTAAATATATTTAAAGCAATGTTATTTTTTTCCGGCTGGAAAAAGTATACATTTTATTTCTTGCAGAATGAGAATTAGCATTACATCTTTAACTTTTTGTAACTACCTCAATTTGATATTCGCTATGATTCTATGTTACATATCTCTTTTGGTCCTCTGAAACATCACAAGAAGAAATAAAACGAGCAAATTCAATCTATCATTAGGCCAATTGCTGACTTATCGTTAGGTCTTCATTTACAGTCTGAAGTTTCTACGGATTTTCCCTTTACCTGATAATTATAGAGGACACATTGCAGATGTGACCAATTGACAGGGGATACTTATTCCTCCATGACGCCTGATCCCGCCTCGGGTGTTTTATTTTTTAAGTCAGTGTTTCCTAGCTCCGTTCCCGATTTTCATTGTTTCAAAGGAGCTTGAGTTTGTATACTGTTTTTCATCTTCATATTCTATTTAAGGGTGACGTTTACTCAGGTTTCAGAAATCAGAGAGGAAATTTTATAAAGTTTAATATATTGAATCAAAAATTGTTCTAAATGGATGAAATAACTAAGTTTTATCCCAATATCATTTAAAAAATTTAATATGTAAGTACTTGAAGAAAATATACAGGAACAAAACTCAGTGTATTGCTATGCAGAGGAAATTAGGACTAAATTTTTTATTTTTCATTTTTTTCAAAATTTTTATTTCTTGCAATATAAATCACAAAGTAAAGGTTACATGTATTTTAAGACATCATTTTTCAAATTTTATATGTGTTTAAGCTCATAAATTATTTCAAATGAAAGAATGCTGTGAAATAAGAAATTCAAAAACATGTACAAAAACCACTGTAGTCAACATATCTCAATAATTTGATCATTGACCCAATATAATATTAATACCATGAGAATGAGGGTAACAAAAGTAACCAGAGACTATAAATAATAAACAGTTCTTATCAGTCAGATTTTTGCAATATTTGATTAAAAGTAGGAAAAAAATATAAATATTACAGAGGAAATTCGGACTGTAATAATTATCACATTATGGCCCAAACTCTACTCATTTCTTTACATAGAGCAACTCTGTTCCATTGCTATAATATTTCATTATTTAAAGAGTATTGTGGCTTGTAATATTTTGTTAGTGAAGAAAAGAATGGTCATAGTGTGAAAAATTGAGGTATTTCCCGAGAAATATTCAGGGGCCCCTAGCATGAAAACGAGGTCATTAACCTAGTTATTTGAAATTGAAATTTAACACAAGAATCATAGGTGTACAATGTGCAATAGACGGTTTTTCGTTCTTATCAGTGGAATTTTTAGTCATCTGAGTAAAGGTATACCTTAAGATGAAAGGCTAAAGTCCTACGCTTGCCTAAATTTGCTGCCCCAGTAAAAACCTGAAAACTTGTCAAAAAAGTTCTGAAGACCACTCACAAAATCATTTCGCAAGTTGGCTCTGAAAAACTGAAAGTTAACCCTAAGATTTTCGTTCGACTATGTTCGAAAACTTTTGGCTTTATATGTGCATGTTCTTTTTACCTTTGATACTAGCAAGCTCTTTATTACTTTCTTGTTGAAACAGCAGGTTAGATTACAGATATTAACAAATTGTCCTAACGTCCGGATTAGAGGAATTTCTCGTCAGCTTTAACAGCAGATCTTCTTCACAGTCGCGGCATTGTTCTCATTCAGGACATCTAGATTAGTACGCCAATGTATTCTTTTTAACAAGAACAAAATCGATACACTGACAAAAACAATGATTATTCAACAGCGACGAAGCGCCACAGAAACAAAATCCTGAAACATATTTTATTTTTCTTAATCAATCAACAATTAATTGAAATAAGCCGCTTCCACGGGGCGATGTTATTAATTGCAACCGATCTGGAACTGTTGATGAAAGGGTCTAATCATATAGATGGACAAGTAATAATGGACCGACACTAAGAATGTGGCTTAATTTACATCTAATTGTGTCCTTAATTGAAGCCGCCTTTCTTCCCGTGTAATCCGCTTTTCTAAAGTTGTCTGTCATTTCGCATTCGATTAGGGTTCGAATGAAAAGGGAAAAGGGGGTCTCACGTCAAGGTAGAGAAATCTCAAACCCGCACTGTTAGGTTGCCTGACAATAATTAGGCGCGCGAGGCCCAGGTAATCACAGCACGATCTCGTGTAGAAAAAGCTTTCTAATTAGAACCAGGTACCCGATCAGTGTTGATTTTAATTTTTTAGTAGAAAAATCTTGACAAAATGGTATTGAATGCAAACCATGACTATTGGTTTGTAAATCTGCTGTTTGAACAATACTCCAACTGTGATAAGAAGAAATCGTTGCGGATGCGATTTACGAAGACTGGTTATTAGTAATATAGCCAAATCTGCATGACTTGGATTCATCCAAGTTTGAGAAATACAAATTCAATGCCAATGCGAGATAATAACTAAAATGAATAAGCATGGATAGTGTCTTAATCAGAGGAGGATAATTAAAGGGTATGATATCTGAAAACCCAAATTTGTCTCAGCACCCAGCGACAAACCTCACCGCCGTCATCTCGTGTTATACCAGCTGTGAAACTAATCAAGTCCCGCCACCACATCCCTTTGGTTTGACACCAATGCTCAAGAGAAGAAATGTCTCTTACAATAATATTAAGATAAAATTCAAATACATGTATGTAAGCTTAACAAACTTTGTCTCAATTACATAAACTCATTCTAAGGTTAAATGTTGATGTGCTTCTCTTTCATATAAGGCGCTATTTATTCATACGGGAAATGTTGGAAAACAAAGACATCAATGCCCTATGTCCTGACAAGCAGAGTAAGGATGGTAACCCTAGACTTAGCCAATAAAAAAAAACAATATTATTCCAAAAATTAAGGTCGGACGACATGTTCATCGAAGTTATACTCTGTATATTTTGGTATTAAAATATTAAAATTATTCATATTAATTGCCATTCTCTCTTGATTTAAATCAATATCCTCAGATACAAAAACTTAGAAAGTCACATCTTTTCTGAGATAATTTTAAGGCCAAAAGCTTTTGAAAAAAAATGATACCTGAAATCTTTTAGTATTTCATTTCCCATACTCTGAAAAAAACATCACTTGGCATTTTACTCTTCCTTAATTGATCCTAATTAAGGAAGTAATTTCAGTGCAGGGAGGGGCACATCCCAACAGAAATACAGTGATCTGTAATAAAGGCAAAAGGTCATTAAAAAGGGAGCACAACTGTATAACATATTTGTCAATATGTAAGGGACACTCCCAACTACCTCTTATGTTTTTACAGACCTTGAATTAGTCATTAAATAGATTAAGGCTACCGGGTAATTATTTAAAACTAACAAAGTCATATGTTTTCAATTTTATCTAGCAGTTCTTTTGTTTTTCTTTATTTGAAAAAGACTATTCATGAGAAAAAAAACACGCCCTGGCGCTTCAACGCAGCATTTTGATAGTCGACAACTTTTTATCAATGAACAATAATTACTTTGAATCATATGTGGACTCGGTATACCTTGGTAAATTTGAAATAAAATATCACAGAGTCTGTCACACTTGTTTCATATTCTATGAATAGTTTACTTGCAAAAACGTTAATGGTTACCAAGCATCAACAACTTGCGAGTTCTTTGATCGATTCAATGATCTTGTCAGCAAAAAAGATCTCTCATAGTCTTCTTTCATACAAATTGATAGGCCATTATTTACACCCTGAATTGTTTAATAGATTTTTCATTTGCCATTTGATCGTGACGAGTGAGACCGGTCAGCAGGGATGCTTACTCCATCATGGCATTTGGTCTGACCTCTGAGGATCTTAGAGTACAGTGTTTGCTCTGCTCGCAAATTGAAATGTTTAAATTAGACCAATCTCCTCCTCTTTTTTATTTTTTGCTTGACAATGATTTTTTAGGTTGTCAGTTTTTTGGTATGACCCTTATCATTTTTTAAAACCAGGGGTTGATTAAATACTGCATCCAGGTTTACAAGCATCCCCTCAGTACTTAAAAAAAAGCGCTCTGTAAGATTCATCTTGGTAAAACTGACTTTTCTGGGCATCAGAAAATTTTATCTATCAAAAGGGTAAGTCATAAATAAAAGTTTGAGTGTTGATTTCATCGGTTTTTCCTCTTTTATTGATAAATTCATTTTCATTTGCATACACGTATAACAATTATTATTCACAATTTACAACAATGTTTAAAAGGAATAATCACATAAGTTTGTCAAAAAATAAATAAAAGTATGCCTTCAGTTCCTTATACATTGATCTCTTTTCAAAAACTTTTTTATATTATAGGTTTTCTGTATTTATTAATGCACAAATGATTGAGATAATAAAAAAAATAATGTCTCAGCATATATTTGTACAACATTGTAACATCTCGATAAGTTTACCACTTTGTAAATATATAATTATTTGTCTACTTTTGTGAATTGAAATTCTATATATTGAAAGAAAGAAATTCAGAAATAAAAAATAACATGCTTGATTTTCTTTGTAAATCCAGTTAGAAAAAAAATTTCAAACTTCAAGGTATTATTTACACTATTTTTGTATTCATATGAAGCAGAATTTGTGCAAAATCTTATTCGTGAAAAGAAAAGAACACTTGCTGTGACCTTCAACTTGACATTTAGATATATCGACGACTTACTGTTAATAAACAATGGTAATTTCCATTTCTATATCGATACGCTATACTTTGGGGAGCTTGTGATAAAAGATACCACAGAGTCTGACACATCTGTTTCATACTTGGATATTTTACTAGAAAAAGACATTAATGGTTATCTAACAAACAAGCTCTATGATAAACGTGATGACTTTAACTTTTCTATCGTCAACTTCTCTTACTTATGCAGCAATATATCCTCATCACCAACATACGGAGTTTATATATCTCAGTTGATTCGATACGCAAGAGCATGCTCTACGTATTTACAATTTCTAAAACGAGTTAAACTATTGACAAACAATTTGATGAAACAAAAATATCAGCAGACTCGTTTAAAGTCATCATTTCGTAAGTTCTATGGTCGACACAATGACCTTGTCAGCAAATACAATTTATTATTGAGTCCAATGCTGACTGACATTATTCGTACCTATTGTTAGTCCATTATTTATACACTTAATTGACGACGGATTTTTCCGATATTTCCTGATCATGACAAGTAGCACACGGTGGGTGTGACCGGTCGGCAGGGGATGTTTACTCCTCCATGAAACCTGATCCCACCTCTGATGTTTTGGAGGTTCGTGTTTGCTCTGCTCCTATTTTGTATTTGTTTTATGGACTTTTGATCTTGAATATAGTTTGTTATCTCCATATGTTTCATACACTATTTTCATAGTCTTTCAAATATGATTCGAGATTATAAATTAAAAAATCCCTCTCCTAATCGTTAAGTTCTTTATATTCTAAAAAAAAGTTCAATATGTCTTCAGTCTCTGAATCCCAAGCAATCCAAACTTCCAAATTATAAATAATTTTTCATTCGTAAAAATAACATTATGAAAGACTTTAAAGTCTGTTTCAATAATGTCTGGCAGTTTAAATTGTTCCAATAAAACTAACAATCTTTGTTTTTTCGTCATTTTGATCAACAATTTGAAATTTATTGCACAAATTGGATCTGAAATCATTGAAATCAAGTTTTAAACAGTGGTAAAGGAGGAGTTGCGGATAAGAGATGTGTACCCTTAAATATTATAGAAATAATGGCAGGTCATTGTTTCGCTTTGGAAACCCGAAATATATGTCTGATCAAAAAAATTAAAATAGGATGTGTACAGTGGCACACCATATAACAACCATTCTGTGAAAGTCTCAATAAATCATTCAGTGGTATAGGAGGAATTGCAGATAAGAGATGGGTACTGCAAAGTGTAAGAGATGGACGGACGGAGATACAGAAGAACGGACGGACGGCGAACACCCCGATCACTATATACCCTCCCACTTTTCAAGCGGTGTATATATTATTATCTTTCTTGTATTCTATAGCATCTCTTATGTTTTTGTTAGTAAAACTGAATTGCATCAGAATAGTTTTGTCAAAAGGTAAGTCATATTCAGAGGCTGGGGTGTTGATTTCATTGGATAACCCAACCTCTTCGGACCAACCCGTTCTTAAAGGGGCATGTATAATTATATATATTGGTGAAGTCACAAGTAACTAAACATATGGTACGTAATTTTTTTATCATCTTCAAACAATTTTTAGCAAAGTTTTATGAAATAGGAAAACCTGTATTCTTAAATTAAAACAAGCAATTAATTTTCTTGCTACAAAATAAAGAAGAATACTGGAAGATATTATGTGTTATGCTTATTTTTATTAAATACTTTAAATAAAATAAAACGAAAGTAGGCAAGAGGTTTGAGAAGGATTGGAGTCGTTCAAAGAGAAGTAACTCTTTTTCATTAAAATACTTGTATACAATCTTTAAACATCGTACAATATTGTTTTTTACGGTGGCATATTTCTGCCCCAACATGCAAGATAAGTTATGGTTACATGCAAGATAATTATGTAGACATGCGACATATTTATGTAAACATGCAAGATAATTGTGTTGACACGCAAGTTACCATTCATATAAGAAAATATTTCTAAATTCAAAATATGTTGAGTAACTTACTAAGGCCAGTATCTGACATCATACATGCAAGATGTAGCATAATTATGTTGACATGCGACTTATGTATGATAATATGCGAGATAATTATGTAGACAAACGACTCATTTTTTGTCAACAAGAAAGAAAATATTGAAGACATGCAACTTATCTATGTAGACATGGAACTTATTTACTTAAGTAACCCCCTTGAAATTTAGTAAGTTAGGATAATCACCGTTCGACCAATAAGACCAAAAGTCAATGATACAGTTGGGGAACATTTTTTACTTGTGATGACAACAATGGTGATAAATGAAAATGGACAGATGCTCAGAGAAAAAGGAGGAGAAAAATTCTCGGAGTTTAATATTAGCTGAAATCATTTATTCCGCCCTAATGGTATTTACAATAATTTCTCACGATATATGAATATTTTGACTTTTTAATATCATCGCAATTGTTTCTTTTAAAAATAAGACGGAACTCGGAAATTTTCAGATCTGATTTGTCATCAGCAATATTTAAAACTACTCTGATTGTATATAAGTACTCTGAAGTTGACATTAAAGAGATGTTGGAGTTGCAGGAGTTCCTTATTGACAGCTTTTTATGTAGTTTTTCGAGAGCAAGTTCTACAACCAAATGTGGGTATTCCGTTGGGCTCTAATTGTGCTCCTTCTATAACTGACCTGTTTTATTTAAATATTCCTGTGAAGCAAAATTAATGGAAAAACTTATACATGAGGAGAGGAAAGCACAAAGTCTGCCTCATCTGTTTCATATTTGGACATTTTCTGACAAGGGACGATAAAGTTCAATTAACAACTAAATTGTATGACAAACAAGATGATTTCAGTTTTTCTATAGTCAATTTTCCTTATTTATGTGGGAATATTCCATTATCACCTATCTTTCTTATGTCTTCTTACTTATTCGCTATTCAAGGGCTTTCTAGGGTACGATAAATTTTTAAAGCGAGGCATGCTACTCACTGATAAGTTGAAGTTACGAGAATTTCCTTGTTAGCTAATACATATAACGCATCATTGGGTCATACTTTTGCTTATTCTTTGTATGCCAAATGTAAGGGTTCTGTTTTTATTTATGCTGAATTGACTCCGGAAAGTTTTGTCTTTCTGATCAATATATAGGGCTCACAGCGGGTGAAACTGGTCAAAAGGGAATGTTAACTGCGCCTGGGCACCCGATATCACCTCTGAAATTTTCAGAGGTCCAAATTTTATGCCCTTTTCACATATTTGTATTGTTTATCCTCACATTTTATATCAAAAAAAAATATTACACTTCATCCGTTCAATTTTGTAAATTGTACTCTACCAGGGCTTGTTTCGTGGATGTTCGAATCATCCGGTTTTCAACATTCAAGTGGGCGATGATATGAGGAATTGTACATGTATTTTTCCGTCTTATTTTGCAAGAATATGAAAATCTTATCCTACTTTGTTGACAAAACCAGTGTATCAGAAGGTAATGTATATTTAGAAGCATAGAAAACAAATCGCACTTTCTTGGTGTCATAAAATAAAGAACAAATAAATATCCTATAATAGCTTTTGCTTCCATTTTGGCAGGAAAACAATATTATCATATTGCCTTCTATCAAGGTAAAAAGTATTTTATATTAAAGAATTGGTTACGTAAAGTTAAATGTGTTACAAAAAGGTCATGCGGTCAAATGTAAGACTGCTTATTGATTTATAGAATAACACAATCTTTTCGGACCATCTGCAAACTATAGAAATATTTGTTAGGTAAATAAAGGGGATTGTATTACGTTTATTACAAATATGATCCTACAATTTGCAGTCAAAATATTCTTTTTTCTTTTTTTGTAGAACTGGTATATTTCAAATAGTTGTTTATTACTTTCTATACCAGGACCAATATATCTGAAAAATCTTGTAATATAGAACTACCAAACAGTTTGTGCGTTTTATGATTTATTGACACATGCGATATTTTAATATAAACTTTGAGCCGGAAAACCCAGTGCTATTTTTAATTTTATACTGTTTCTTAATTTAGCATGGCCAGAAAACTAGCTCCTCAATTATTCTTAAAATAAAAACCTGTATTTTCTTTCTTTTTATTGTTTCGTTTTTGTTTTTATATTTATTTATTTTTAATAAATTAGATTAAAAGTATAGACTGCATTTTATATACATTGTACATGCATAAACGTTACATGAAACTACGAGGGCTGATCAGTAAATAATGTCCTGAATACTATGACAAACAATGTAGACACAATATGACATTAAACTTGACTTTCTTTCATTATTGAATGATAACAGTTGATGTGACCACTTTTCATCACTTAGTTTCATTGTGATAGGCTGAAAAAACAAGGGCTATTCGAGACACTGCATTAAAAATGAATGGTTGAGAATCAGTTACCTAGATTGAACTTCAAAAACTGCTGTAAAACTTGTTAAAGCAAAAGGTATATTATATATTTGAGATATTTTAGGTGATAATTGTGAATTTTAAGTCATGAGGAATTAGGTAAACTGTATGGCTTGAATATATCCTTTTTTGATTACTTTTGTCTAAGAAAATGCAATTCCATATCATTGGCGAAATTATATAAGGCAAAACAAAAAAGTTTTATTCAATAGAGATGCTTTGATTTTAAGATTCAATGATAAAATAAGTCCATTGTCAAAAATATCTTGTAAAGACTTTTACTGGATTATAGTATTTGAACATATTTTATTGTATAATTTATACAATGGGATTGGTAACAAGTTCTTGCAACTTAAAAAACCTCTCCCTGTAATATATACAATAATTAAATTAGTGATTGCCAAAATATCAATTTAAGGTGTAAAGTTATACATATACAAGATAAATACAAAATATTTCAAGTTAATACAAAATATTTCAAGTTAAGACACTTACTAAAGATTCAGAGTTCTTACAATAAGTAGATCTATAATGATACATGTAAATGATTACAATTATAACAGTTGTTTGGAAAAAAAAA
>PRKT01000087.1:308794-421082 GCA_003671525.1 Saccostrea glomerata | reverse complement strand
GGGGGGTGGTGGGTGGTTGGCCATTTTTAGACTATATTTTGAGCTCCTTTAGAAGAAGAGCACCGTGTGAAGATGTACAAATATGTTTAAATTTCAGGAAAATTTTCATTGCCAAATGATAGTTGACAGCTTTAGAAATCATATCTAAAAAATAAAGTTAATTAAATCTGATGATTAATTTATTGACCCCCGAGCCTCCTTAAAGTTTGTAAAATGTCAATCCATTGTTTACAGAAAAAAGAAGTAATTAGCTATCCAGGTTATACTTGCATTTTAAAAGTTAAAACCTGAAGCAGTGCAATTAAATACATCGTAAACTGTGTTCCAACTACGGTTAAATCTAAAACTAGAGCTAGCATTAATGTGTTTAAAGTCAAATGACTTGTTCAAATTGTTTAATTAGAGTGCCCTTAGCTGTGGAATGTAGATAAACTTTATCCAAACATTTTTTTTCTCACATACCTTTCCAAATTATCTGGATCCACGCTTACAGTTAATAAAAAACTATTTTATTTGACTGAAATTTCTTTGCTAAATTTAGCCTCTGATTTTCCAACACTTTAAATAGTGCTGTTCTTTCACTTTGACAAATGTGTAAATTGCTAAGGATTTTTTTTTTCATTACCAGTGAATTTTGCATAAATGTTATTGACCTTTTACTCGAGCACGAGGAGAATGGTTTAGAAAAAGAGAATACCCCCCTCCCCGCCCATCATCAAGCTTAAATTCTCTTGCCGTAATTAATTAAATATAGTAAGGTTATAAATATATATATTTGCACAATATGTTGTTTCGATTTGAAAATACACTTTATTGATAAAAATATTCAAATTTACCATAAACTAGAGAAAATTTAAAATAAAAATGTTACAATTAAACACAAAGCAAGAAAGTTGAGTGATTAATGGTAATAAAAAAAGAAACGTAAAATAAATTTTGCTTAAGAAATAGAAATACATTTAGCAATACCTAAAACAAACACATTGAAAGGAAATAACCTTTATATAGAGGTGATACTTCACTTATACATTGGGTAGGTCCGATTGGATTGGGTTATCCTGTTAACATTACACCCCAATTCAGACACATGACTTACCCTTTTACCTTTTATATTATGAACGCATTGTATATATATAAATATAAATCGATTTGCTAAATCTTGTGTAGTATACCGTTTCATTTGAGTTCATCTAAACATAAACCCTAATGCCTGTTGTTCATAATTCGAAACGAAATATGCGAATAAAATGATTCTAATAAATCATACCAAAGAATCCAATGAAAATTAATTTTGATTTATTTAAGTAATAAAGCTTATGTCTAAGTCAGTAATATTCTGACGTCATGAATCTAACAAAACATACATCTAAGGTACCAGGCAAAATTTATCACAATGATGGGACCAGTACAAAACAAAATTATCATTTCAAAAAAGTTCGTTTCCCATGGCACTTGTATTTAAAAATATATCTGTCCCATGCGTTGAGTCTTATCAAAAAGTTACTGTCCCATGGTTACCCCGGGTACAAATGTACATCTTGATAATAATGAGATTATTGATCTAAACATCGATATTGTTTTCTGTTCATTTTCATCATCCTTGTTAGCAATGCTTGTCACTTTGTAATATTCTCCATTTACTGATGTTTCATGTTGCTTTAAGTCGTCGTTTGAGTTTTTAAGATATGATTTTTTTTTTTTAGTTTTCTTTTTGTTTTGTTTTTTTAATATTAATATTTTTCAATTTAAAGAATATTTCTCTTGGGTAAAGTACTAAAGTTTAATCACCAAAAATTGTTAACACCTGTATATCATATATCAGTAAATTTATTTGTAAAAGAAAGTTGGAACCTAGACCTCGAACCCCCCCCCCCCTTCTGAAAGCGGGCGCAACCAATAAATACTACGTGCTTATATGGATCATATGGTGTAAATTAATAAATCATGGTGAAACATGTACTCTCATAATAAAAAATAAAAACTATATTGAAATTCGAACATACGGGCTTACTTTGCTTTTGTATACAAATGCAGGCGTTAGAGATCCAATTCCCTTCTCTATGTTTTCCCTGCAGCCAGCATTTTATTTCGGTTTTTGAACCATACATTAAGGCAGATACTGACCATACATTAAGGCAGATACTGACCAGATAATATCTGTTACAGGTGATGTGGTTTGGACCTCAGAATGTTTTGTTTCTCGGCGAGACTCCAGTCACCTCCGATACCAGATTTAGTCTGAAGCGACCCTACTCCAACTCCTGGTACCTCCTCATTAAGAATGTCAAGATTGGGGACAGCGGGGTGTATAAATGTGAAGTCAGATACCCCGTCACCTTGACCAAAAATATCACAGTACAAGTTCAAGGTAAGTACTGCCAGTGATATTATTAATAAACTCCAAATCTGCTGGGTTCTTATGGATCTAGGGTGTTATGACATATAAATCAAACGCGAATAGAAGTTTTTTTTGCCTCCTAATCGACGAAGATTTAGGGATATAATATATAGTTTTAGTCCTTCCGTCAGTTCGTCTGTCTGTCTATCTATTCTTTTCTGTTCGTTCGCAAAACCTTGCCCATAGCTTTTTAGCTCACCTGAGTCAAAGGCTCGCAAGTGAGTTTTTCTGATCAAAACTTGTCCGTTGTCTCGTCGTTGTTGTAAACTTTTCACATTTCATCTTCTTCTCCAGAACTACTGGGCCAATTTCAACCAAACATGGCACAGAGAATCCTTGTGTGAAGGGCATTCAAGTTTGTTCAAATGAAGGGCCAGACCCTTATTCAAGGGGAGATAATTTAGAAATATTTACATTTGGTGGCATGTTTTTAAAATCTTCTTCTAAAGAACCACTGTGCCAAGAAAGATGAAACTTATGGGGAAATATCCTCAGGTACATAGGCACTCCCCATGTAATTCTGTAAATGACGTATGATAAGTATATATAGGCTGTACTTACCAAACCTTTACCTGTCTGTCTGTCTGTGACCTCTATGTACTTACCAAACCTTTACCTGTCTGTCTGTCTGTGACCTCTATGTACTTACCAAACCTTTACCTATCTGTCTGTGACCTCTATGTACTTACCAAACCTTTACCTGTCTGTCTGCCTGTGACCTCTGTGTGCTTACCAAACCTTTACTTGTCTGTCTGTCTCTTACAGAGCCACCCCTTTGTCACCCGGTCGGAGGAGGAAGTCATGGACATTGGTAATTGGGTGTGTAAGGTGATGAACATCAAGCCGGAGCAGAAGAACAGTTAAGCACCAAGCAGCATTCCAGGCCAGCCATGTATCTCAGTGGTTCTACCCTCCAATCAGTCAGGCATACCGGAGTCACTTCAGTTAGAGCTTTTGAAAATGTTTAGTTTAAACTTGATTTTTATTAATTCCAACCCTTCCCTTTTCAGAAGTGATATATGTATAATGTAATACTGTCAATAGGATATTGTAAGCAATACTTACTTTTTCATTGTACATGTACAATAACTGAAAACCCTTCAACCAATGGGCATTACTCAAATTATAAGGATTCTATTTTTACTGGTTAATATATAGAAATTTTTCTACCTACGCAAGTTACTTCAGAAGCAATGTAAAATACAGTGAGAATGAGTAAACTGTGGATAGATCTGACTCCAATAGGATGAGTACCTAGACGTAGAGGAGGAACAATGTGTTCATACCATTTGTATGTAGTCTATTTATTTATATGACCCTATCACACAAACATCATGTATTTTGCTGAGCACAGATTTCACATTAAGTGGTTTATATTTTTGGCTATGATAGTGTGATTTTAAGATTTTTTTCTGAGAGTTTTTCAGTGAAGTTAGAGAGCTGTTGTGTAATTGTCTAAATGTGTGTTATACAGAGAGGTATATAGTTAAGGTTATCCAACAAGCTGACCTTATATAGGGTCTAATATATGGAATATTATCTAATCATGTTAATACATAACATACAGAAACATAAAAATTTTATTATCGTCTTTACTCTTAAGACTTTTGAGTTCATTTATGATGATCATTATGTTTGAATACTTGATGTCAGCTAGTAGTCTCCCTTGCACATCTGTCATGAATTAGAAGGAATTAATCCTTTACTTATTAAGCATCATTATATCAGAAATGTTTTCAAAAAGCTAAGTGTTTACTCATGATGTCACAAAATTGGGACTAATTAAACGAATTTTATCTGTGTGTACATGTACCATTGAAAGATTTATTAAAATTTTCTTCAAAATAAGTGATTAATTGACTGTTTATATTTTCATAGGTGCATTTTAAGATGGAAAGAATGATATTGCCTTCTTGGCTATTCATCTGACTGTTTGTTACATTTTTCATGTCCAACCTAATGAAAAAACTTTTACCTTGGCCATAACTTTTGAATGGTAAGGGCTAGGGCTTTCATACTTCACATATGTAATCCTTGTGAGAAGACCTTTCATTTAACATTCTATAACCTTGACCATTTACCTTGGAGTTGGACCAATTTTAACCCAAAAAAATCCAAACTTTTGCTTGGGCCCTTAATTTTTAAACGATATCTACTAGGAATTTCAAATTTCAAATAGGAATTCTTTGTGGTTAGACCTTTCATTTGAAATCAACAATTTTAACCTTTTGACCTTGACTCTTGAGATTTCCATACTTACGAAAAAACTTTAACCTTGGCCATAATTTTTGAACGGTAAGAATTAGGACTTTCATACTTCACATATTTAATCCTTTTGAGAAGACCTTTTATTAGATATCAACAACTTTGACCCTTTGACCTTGACCTTGGAGTTTGACCTACTTTTTTACAAACTCTAACCTTGGCCATAACGTTTGAACAGTAAGAACTAGAGCTTTCATACTTCACATATGTAATCCTTGTGACAAGACCTTTCATTGAATATCAACAACTTTGACCTTGGAGTTTGACCTACTTTTAACATTCTGTAACCTTTGCCATAACTTTTGAATGGTAAGGGCACGCGTTTCCATATACTTTCTATATGTAATCTTCGAGACAAGGCCATTTTTAGAAACCAACAATCTTGACCCTTTGACGTTGACCCTGGAGTTTGTCTTACCTTTAAAAACGTTAACCTTGGACATAACCTTTAAACAGGTGGTGCTAGGGTTTTATATTTCACAGTTGAATTTCTTGTGAAAAAGACTTACTTTTGGTACCAACCTATTTGATCTGCATTTGAGAAAACTTAACCTTCGCTATGGTGCCATACGGGGTATCTGTGTTTCACAAACACATCTTGTTTTTTATGCTCCTGGGTCGAAAGATCTCGGGGTATATTGTTTTTGTCCTGTCTGTCTGTTTGTCTAGCTGTCTGTCTGTTGTAAACTTTAACCTAGCCCATAACTATTGAGTGGATGGGGCTATGGCTTTCATCTTTCACAGATGTATTCCTTTTAACAAGATCTTTCCATGGGTACCACCAAATTTGACCTCTTGACCTTGGAGTTTGACCTTCTTTTACAAAATCAAAAAAGCAAACTTTAACCTTGGCCTTAACTTTTGAACAGTTGGAGCTAGGGCTTTAATTAATCCTTCACATGTGTATTCATTGTGACAAGACCTTTCAGTTGGTATAAATATTTTTGACCTTGAACTTTAACTTTGGTGATAACCTTTGAACAGTTAGAAATATGTGTTTCACATTTCATGTACATTCCTTGTAACAAGATCTTCCTTTGGGTACCAACACTGTTGACCTTGACCTTTTGGAGATTGACATACATTTAAGAGAATTCAACCCTTGCCATAATCTTTCATACGGGGACATCATTGTTTCACAAACACACCTTGTTTTTTTTTTTAAGTCATAACACGCTTTGATAACCAATCCATGTTTGTTTGTCTGTCTGTTTGTTCGCAGAAACTTTAACCTTGTTCATAACTTTTGAATGTGTGGGGCTATGGCTTTAATATTTCGTGTATTCCTTGTGACAAAACCTTTCCTTTGGATACCACCAAATTTGACGTCATGACCTTGGAGTATGACCCACTTTTACAAAAATTGATCACATTCTAACCTTGGTAATAACTTTTGAACAGTTGGTGCTAGGCCTTTCATATTTCACATGTATATTCATTGTGAAAAGATTTTTCTGTGGAAATAACTTTTTTTTTCTTTTGACCTTGACCTCATAGTTTGACTCACTTAAAAAATAACCTTGGCCATTAATTTTAATCAGTTAGAACAAGGGCTTTCATTTCATATATCACAGGTACCGGTATATTCATTGTGACAAAACCTTCCTTTGGGTATCAACAATTTTGACCTCGACGTTTGGAGTTTGACTTGCATTTGGGAAAATTCAACCCATGCATGATTTTGCTTCATGATTTTGACGGAATTACTACATTTTCAATTTTTAAGGATTTTCAGCATTTCCCCTTTAACGCTTTAAATTATTGGGCTGATTTTGTTGAGTTTTCCTTGATGAGTTAATTAGATCAACTTTGCATTTTGTTCCGTGTCAATTATATTGTATTGAAGGAATTTCGACAAAATATATCTATCAAAGTTCAAATTTGAATTTGAGGAAAAATTGGCAGAATTGCTTTGAATTGTTTTGAAAATACCATAGTCAAAACATCAAAGTTAATCTGGCGGACAATGAAAAATCGTGTTCTGAAAATTAATGGTCTTTTTATACACATTTGTTTGAGAAATAGTAGTTAGAATAATCTAACTGTGTCTCGGGACAAGCATAGGGCTGGGACATTTATCATTTATAGATAGGTATTGTAATTTCGAACATGTTTTATATTCAAGCACATGGACATTCAAATTTAGAATTAGATTTCTGTTATGTTAGAATTTAATTAAAACTTTTTTATTACATGGACTGATATTTACTTTGAAACTTTGAAACAAGGATTAAATACGTCTACATATAATTTGATATCCTCTTGAACAGGGAAGATGAAGCAAACTTCCTCAACCACGTTAACGTGGTGTGGGATTATTGCATCTACACTGCATAGTTTTATAATCATAATAAAATAATTACATGTACAGTTCTGTGTATGACCGCGGACGTTGTCATCAGCCAGTCTGTTACGTGAATAATGATTTAACGCTTCAAAATTGTCAAAAAGTAAGTTATCGTGCTTCATATTGAGTTTCGCTTTGGTTTTTGTTGCGGATCAGTGCTCACGAAAACAGGTGCGCTATGCGAACCGGAAGTATCTCTCTGTGTGTATGTACCAATGTAAATCTTGGAGGTATTTTTCGGATGGAGTGATGGCATGATGCTATTGTTTTTGATGTAATCAATAGTGGTGTCGTGTAACACTGAATCTCAAACTGCTGCAGAGATCGATAGAGAGTTTGTGTGACTGTCGTCTGTCAGTAATTCACCACAGTACAGAACCAACTGACTAGCACTAGCAGCTACTGTATCGAGGTCGTTGATTTATAGCGAGTACTCTGACGTCCTGATCAGTGTAACAGAAGGAAGAACACGCTCAGCCCCCCGGGGTAGTCGATCAGAACGATTTACACAGGGTCTGCCGAATTTCTGGGTAATATGCCAGACCCATGGAGCAGATGATGAAACACAACGACAGAAGTTTTAAATTATAAACCATGTAAACTGTCGACTGGATTGTATAGTTAAATCCAATTTTTAATTATGCGACATAGGATTACTAATTATTAAATTCTTGTCTGGAGATGTTTAGTGGAATTATTTTAATCACATGGCTGTGTTTTCTACCAGGTATGTAAAGTTTCGCCGACCCCTACGTTTCGTCTTATCGTGTTAATTAACTTTCTCAATGCATCGTAAAAACCCTACATGAACGGCTAAAATTCCAGCGTGTGTAGTTGGTCAGATAAATCTACAGATGTGGAAAGAGAAAAACAAGATTTCGTCTGACTCACAGCGAAGGAAAGGTTCTCATCTGTACAATAATCATACGGAAAAAAATCGATTGTGTTTACATGTACTAAATTAACAACTGTCGATAATTTATATAACTTAAATAATTAAAACTGCAGTAAGTCAAGTAAAGAACCTGTAAGTTAAAAAGTAGTGGTAGACAGGTGAATAACGTTAAATATTACCAAGAAAGATTTATGTGATTTATTAACAGCAGACAAGAGGCACGATGAACATTTAGAAATTGTTGCAATACCATAAAAATCCCAAATCCATGGGTTTAATTATGTATTATCTGTCAGCAGAAGATCTTGTTAAGGAAGATGATATAATTACCCATCCCCCTGGGTACATGTCTATTTATCTATAACCATCCTGTATGTATTGACAGGTAAAAACAAGAACATAAAACTACATTTATCCTGCGGGTCAAATGGGTAGCTAATGTTTTAGAAATCGTATCTTGTTTTGTAATATTTACAACCTAGCTGCAGATCTGTAGCTCTCCGAAAAATATATATTGATAGACCGGTCTATCAATACAGTCGTTTGGCCAGTTCCGGATTTTGGCCAGTTCCGAATAATTCGTAATTTAAGGACTGATAATTAATAAATTCAACGGTGTAAAAATAAATTAATTTCTATGGTAAGAAGGCTTATCTATGAGTGTTTGAATTATGTGAAGTTTTGATTGTTTGCCCTCAGTTTGGTTTCGTTATTGTACTTGAAACAGTCGACATACTTTTACAATGCAACAAATCTGAATCACCGCGACGCGTAAGTCTGCAGAAAAACCCCTGTAGGTTCATAAATTTTCCACATAAATCAACGTTCCAGGTATCAAAAGTAAGTTTGATATGTACTCTAACATATACTAAAAATTTGTCAAAAATAAATATTTAGAACACTGGAAGATATCGAAATATTTTCGTGTTCTTATTTTACCAGTTCCGAATACCCATTTTAAACACTGTTATAAATTCACTCTTCGATGTTTTCTTGATTGTAAACGTGACTTATTATACCCCCGCTTGAAAAACCGCTGGAGGAAGGGATATATAGTAATGGGATATTTGTCTATCCATCCGTCCGTTTAGCTGTACGTCCGTCTGTCTGATATACCCTGGGGTATCCATTTCTTATCCGCAACCCCTCTTCTACCACTGAATGAAGTTTAATGAGGCTTCACAGAATTCAACGAGTCTTTCACAGAATCTTTGTTTAACAGTGCCAAAGTGCACCTACTTTATTTTTGGATATGGTACATAATTTGGTCTCCCTGAGAAAAAACAAAGCTACTGCCATTCTTTGTAATATTGAAAGGAATATCCATCTCTTATACCCAATTCCTCCTATACCACTGAATAAGATCTAATGATACTTTCACATATTCTTTATTGCATTGTGACATTGTGACCTTTTATTTTCCTTTTTTGTTCTGACTTCTGACATTTATTTCGGGTCTCCCAGAGTAAAACATGGAGTTTGTTTTAAATAATCATAAAGGAGGCGTGGGGTATCATTAAAATGAGCTCACTGCCCACAGTACCTCTAGTTTCTCTTCAACCTTTGGAAATACAAATAATTTATTGGTAAGCAATTAATTTAACTTTTCTTAGGCATGCCGATGGATAACGTCTGGGACGTATATTTTTTAATTTAGGGTTGAATCGAATTAGAATCTCTAGGGTATCCGGAACCCGTCGGCTTATTCGTAACTGGTAAAATGGACACTTATGGTAACTTGCGAAATAAATTTTTTTGAGGAAAGGCTGAATTTTCATGAAACAATATTTAATTCCACAAGTCATCGAACTACCTTGACAAAACACTTAGATTTTGATATAATTCCTAGTATATTTAAAGCACTGTCGAATCTGTTTCGTATTCGGAACTGGCCAATTAACTGTATATATTTTTCGGAGAGCTACAGATCTGCAGCTATTTACAACCCAACCAAAGGTAAAGCTCTCTTTTTCTCTCTCTTTTTCTCTGTATATACAAGTTACACAAAAAGAAATGACTTCGGACTGGCCAGACCTATATATTGAAGTGTAGAATAGTAGCTACTACTGATATTGCAAACTGCATAAGGAAACAAATGTATGTGCCATGTATAATTGGGTCATAAACTTACTACATTGTAAAGACTGACACATTGGATATAACACCCCCCCCCAACCCCCGTCCTTAGTTAATTCCAATCCTTCAATTACTCGAGTTATTCCAAAGCTAAAACAGAAAGAATCATTGATTTGTGAATAGTCGGCAAACACTATATCGCAATGAAAATACTCAATACAAAGACGGGACATCTGTCCTTATAAAACTTAGTCAAAGTAAGGTTAGAATTTAGAAATAAGTAATTCTAAATGATGAAATAAGTAAACTATGAAATAAAAATAAAATGTGTACATGGCATTCAAGTCACTATATGTAAATGGAATGCATATCTATAGGCCTGTCCTATTTCAGCCTGGATTTCACTGCCATGTGGTCCATTGATGAAGGATTGAATATTTTTTGTTTCCTTTGCATTTATATGCAAATCAGCTGATTATTCTCAATTTTCCATCGCCAGATTTCTTGAGCATAGTAGCTAATTTCTAATCAGCAGTTCACCCCCATATTTAATCAAACGAGTTGGGTCCTTCCCCTCTGAGAGTCTTATGCTATTCAGATAATATGTAAATCAGAGGACAATGTCTCTCTTGCCGGGAAACCCTCTCAGGCTTCTGTAAAAGCTGCTAATGAAAATTAATGAAAACACACATTTGATGGGCTTGACTACTGCAGTACATCACAAAAATCAAAATTTACCGGACGTCCGAAATTCAAGAGGGCATTCCTATTATTGATTAGAAAAAGAAAACTTCAAATGTAGAAAAACCCTAATCTTCTGAACAGTTGATCAGTTGATTTTGAGGTAAGTAAAATACCCCGATGTTCGGTCAATTTGTATTACTTAGGGACTCATCTTCTGACCGGGAGTCGCATATCAGACTCATCTTGGTTTATTTATCTGCCATCTTATAAAGAGCTTATTCAATTTGTTAAATGTTCGGCACTAGAAACAATCCCTTATTTGTTCAAGACGTAATCAAACTATGATCGCTTTTACATTTCAATAATTTTTCATTCGGTATATCATATATTGTAACAACTTTTAAGCTAAGAAATGTTAAATTGTAGCAAGTTTTTTTTTTAATCTTTTCAGCAGAATAATCTTATATAGTAAGAGAAGTAAATGATTACTATTTTTTTTACCGGTTTCGGTTTTAACTAGAGAACATTAAATTTCAGGTACACGCGGGGAAATATGGATGGACACGACGCCAATCAAACAAGTAGTAAAGGCGGGGGGATCGACAACGCTGGCCTGCACAGTGGAGAATCTGGGAAACAGCCAAGTAAATCACTAAAATAATTCATACCCCCACCCATCCACCCACCCCGGATAAACAGCCACGTAAATCACTAAAATAATTCATATACCCCATCCACCCCGATAATCTGGAAAGCAGTCAAGTAAATCACTAAAATAATTCATACCCCCACCACCCCTGAAAATATTTTATAAATATGTATACATTGAAGACAACTTTTTTTTTACTCTAATTCTTTCAGTCAAGCTTATCATTCCCTGTAATGCTCCATGTGCTTAGCAGAAAAAATACATCAATCTAAAGAAAATTATATATACAGAGATTTTCACATCAATAATACTCAAGATAACAGATTTGAAACATCAATTAAGATATTGTTGTTTATTTGTACAATTTGAACAGGCATGTTCAGCGCCAAGGGGGCTGTTCTAATTTTTTTCCCCCAGACATATCATATAACATTTTACTTTTGAAACCGTTCATTGAAAGTCTGCTTCGTTGCCCCTCATCCCCCTCTTTTTGTCGCCCCCATAAAGTTTAATCACCAAAAATTGTTAACACCTGTATATCATATATCAGTAAATTTATTTGTAAAAGAAAGTTGGAACCTAGACCTCGAACCCCCCCCCCCCTTCTGAAAGCGGGCGCAACCAATAAATACTACGTGCTTATATGGATCATATGGTGTAAATTAATAAATCATGGTGAAACATGTACTCTCATAATAAAAAATAAAAACTATATTGAAATTCGAACATACGGGCTTACTTTGCTTTTGTATACAAATGCAGGCGTTAGAGATCCAATTCCCTTCTCTATGTTTTCCCTGCAGCCAGCATTTTATTTCGGTTTTTGAACCATACATTAAGGCAGATACTGACCATACATTAAGGCAGATACTGACCAGATAATATCTGTTACAGGTGATGTGGTTTGGACCTCAGAATGTTTTGTTTCTCGGCGAGACTCCAGTCACCTCCGATACCAGATTTAGTCTGAAGCGACCCTACTCCAACTCCTGGTACCTCCTCATTAAGAATGTCAAGATTGGGGACAGCGGGGTGTATAAATGTGAAGTCAGATACCCCGTCACCTTGACCAAAAATATCACAGTACAAGTTCAAGGTAAGTACTGCCAGTGATATTATTAATAAACTCCAAATCTGCTGGGTTCTTATGGATCTAGGGTGTTATGACATATAAATCAAACGCGAATAGAAGTTTTTTTTGCCTCCTAATCGACGAAGATTTAGGGATATAATATATAGTTTTAGTCCTTCCGTCAGTTCGTCTGTCTGTCTATCTATTCTTTTCTGTTCGTTCGCAAAACCTTGCCCATAGCTTTTTAGCTCACCTGAGCCAAAGGCTCGCAAGTGAGTTTTTCTGATCAAAACTTGTCCGTTGTCTCGTCGTTGTTGTAAACTTTTCACATTTCATCTTCTTCTCCAGAACTACTGGGCCAATTTCAACCAAACATGGCACAGAGAATCCTTGTGTGAAGGGCATTCAAGTTTGTTCAAATGAAGGGCCAGACCCTTATTCAAGGGGAGATAATTTAGAAATATTTACATTTGGTGGCATGTTTTTAAAATCTTCTTCTAAAGAACCACTGTGCCAAGAAAGATGAAACTTATGGGGAAATATCCTCAGGTACATAGGCACTCCCCATGTAATTCTGTAAATGACGTATGATAAGTATATATAGGTCTACCCCTCTATACTATTAAATAGAGTTATAGTATAGAGGGGGTAGACCTATATATACTTATCATACATCATTTACAGAATTACATGGGGAGCGCCTATGCTCAGGTAGTGCTGATGTGACCCACCATAACTTATAAATAACTAGAAGTGTTCATATGGCCCATCGTAACTTTTTAATAGCTAGAACTGCATGATTATATGGTGCATCATAACTTATAAATAACTAGAACTGTTAATATGGCCCAGCTTACTAGAACTGTTGATATGACACAGCTTTCTAGAACTGTTGATATGAGTATTATTTTAATGTATATTTACAGTTGCCCCTCGGATCCTTCAGACCTTGTCCAGTGGTGACCAGCAGGTACAGGAGGGAAGTGACCTCAATATCACGTGTCACGCTACAGGATTCCCAGAACCAAGAATCATGTGGCATTTTGTCCAAAGCAACAAACAAACACGTGAGAAATAATTCAGTCACTGAAGAAATTGATCATAGCTCTTGTAACGAAATAAACAACATTACTATTTTCATGCTTAGAAACTTCTATCACTTTCAAAAATGCATTATCCTGGTGTCTAAATTGCTATAATACATGTTTCTGTTTTACAGAGCTTGATACCGGATCACAATTGTCAATATCCAACATCAGCAGAGAACAGACTGGTATCTACAGATGTACAGCTTATAATACTGTCACCCCTACTGCCACTCACGATATCAGGGTAGACGTCGAATGTAAGTCCAGCTGAATGAAAACAAATTATTTGCTTCTTTTAGGTAATTAAACTTTTATTAAATTATTATTACAAGTTACCAACATCTTTCACCTATTTCACATATAATTGCACTAGTAATTGTCACAGGTGGAGAAAAAATCAAATTTCTACTGGGATTTGAACTAAGGACCCTCTAATTGTACTTTTATTAATATAATAGTGTTCATCTTTTTCAGATGCACCAACAATCACAGTAAAAACCCCAGAATTATCTCAGAAATCTGGGAGGAGTGCCGTGTTAGAGTGCTCTGTGGTGGGCTTCCCCAAACCCGAGTATTACTGGAGGAAAGACAATAAGATACTGGTGAGAGACTGGAACTATGATCCCCAGAATCTGCAGCAGAACTCCACGACGACCGTGATGAACCTCGTCATCAAACAAGCAGAACCTCCCTCGGGGTTTGGGGTCTACTATTGTGTGGCCCAGAACAAGTATGGGGAGGCCACTGGCAATGTCACATTACATGGTCAGTGCCTGCATAGAGGCTTATTTTTTCAAAAAGTTTCTTCTTATCTTTTTTTTCTGTAGTCAAACACAGTTCACAAAAAAATGTAGTACATGTACCTTACAGAAAATTCCAACATTGAATAATAAGCTACAGAGGTAGTACTTCAATTGAACAGTAAATTAAAATGATTTAAATCAAAGAATATAACCTTATTTAAAATAAAAAAAAGCCTGAAATGTAGCACATTATACCAGTATCAATTTGCCTTCTTTCTTTATTTTTTCTCATTAAGTACATAATAATTTTGCTATGTATTGTTTTTGTAGAGATAACCACCACCACCACCACCACCACTGCCTCTCCTACAACCACCACCACCACCACTGCCTCTCCTGCAACCACATCCACCACCTCAGAATCCACCACTAGTCCATCCACAGATCCACCCACAGGGACATCCACCTCCCCCACCCAATCCACATCCACAAAGAAGTCCCCACCCTCCACTCTCCAGACACAATCTACAACCACGTCACGATCCTCCACCACGACACTGCGGATCACCTCCTCATACAAACCGCTGGTGACCTCGGGGCCTGGATACGAAGTCAATTCACCTGGAGATCAAGGTATCAGTCAATTCATACACAGACTCTGAGCCTCTAAATCCTTAGGATACTCTTAATTGTGCCTAAATTGGATGCCAGTATTTTGAATCCTTTATGAGGCTAACATTGTAGATGGGGAAAGGCAGGGTTAAATTTTGAATTCCAATATCAAAACCATACTTGTTACTGAAGTTGAGTTACTGCATTAAAATCATTGACAAAGAGGAATATGTACGATATAAACAAAGAAAAAAGCTGTAGACTGTGATTCATTCTATATTATATGCCTAGTGACCCTGGAGTTTAAATCACTAAAATGACTTGCTTCTCTTGCAGGCAACAGCAGTGCAGGAGGGATCTTCCCTTGCAGAACAATAATCATACTAGTTGGGACAGTTTTTCTCTTGTTTTAAGGACACAAGATTTTGTATTGTGTGTGTGCTTGTGTGTGTGTGAGGGTGTGTGTGTGTGTGAGAGAGAGAGAGAGAGAATGGGGGCCCTTTTGCTCTCTGTGTTCATCTAGTCAATTTTTAACATTTTAAATGTCTCATCATCTTCATTTTAATTTTAACTTCAGTCAAGTGGTGCAATAAAAACATTTTTCTGGAACTTTAAACATTGAAGCAATACACATTGATGGAAAAAAGTTTGTGAAGATAAGTTTACATATATGTAGCTTAATTTGTTCCAAATAATTATAGTGCTTACTTGTACCTAAATTGCTAGCACAATCTCTGACCCTATACCCCCAGTGTATGTCTCATCCGATAAAATTTTCACACCATCAGAGCCGAGGTTGAAGCTAACTAGACGGGAGAGCTCCTGATTATGATACGTTTTGTCTAATACAATGAGTACATGTACTTATTTTCAAGTGTTAAACATAATTTGCAGTATTATGTATATAGAAATTCCATATAAATGAATTTTGGGTTTTTTGTGCCAAAGTAGCTATGTGTTTATTATTGTATTTCAGACTACTGAGCTAGTTTGAGCTAGTTTGTTAAACTTAGAATAATAATTTATAATTTTTTTATTATAATTTTAAAATGTCTCTGTATTTCTGTCAAAAATTTGTTTTGTGTATTTATTTCATGTAGATGCATTCTAACTTTGTTTTTAAATGGTGACGTTTTTTATTTGACTGCCTCATTTTATTTTATCATCTTTGCTAGCCAAGGGTTTTCAGTCCACTTCACCCCCATAAACAGACCGGAGTGGACTAAAACCTTTGGCTAGCCAAAATGCATTTTATTTGTTTCCTTATTTATTTTTTTTTTTTACCAGTAAAATCTCAGATTTTAATATGTAACAGAATTTTTTTTTCATTCTAATATTGCAAATCTGTCTGGTTGTGTACATTATTTGAAATAAATTTCAAATTGTCAATTAAGTCTTCAGCCTTTTTATTAATTGAGAATGGCTGAATTATTAATCTCTCAGACAAATATTGTTTGACATTATTTAGAGATACAATGTAACATATAAACTGTGTTCAGAAGGAGCTTTGATGTTTCTGAACTAGATAGATCAAGTTCTAAATCTGATCATTTCAAATTGTTGGAGAAATTTTGAATAAAATTAGGGCAATAAAACTTTTTGAAAACTTTTTAAGAAACAATGCTTCACACTTCTTCAAAGGAAATCTCATTTTCATGTAAATTTTTTCTTCACATATACAGAGAGATGAAGTAACAGACTTGATCAACACAGAATACAAACTGAACTGCAACCCTGCTACACCAAGCAAGAACACAGTTAAACATACTTGTACTGTATTGCAACCTTTCTATGAAAAACTGGGACATACTGTAAACCAACTTTTATTCGCGTGCGAGAAATTTTCGCGGGGTTTGCGAGAGCCTTGTTATCGCAAATATTTCCCACCATGAACCGGACCTTTAAATCTCTACATGTATATTAACTACAGATAAAAAAGCTTAATCACGAAAATTAATCGTCGCAAAGTAGTTTACCTTTGGTAAATCGCAAAATAAAGTCGTCGCGAATAAAAGTTGGTTAACAGTATAAGCATGAAATTAACAGCAGAAAAAATTAAGCATTCAAAAAATTTGGTTACGGTAAGAAATTAATAACATCAGGAACTTTAAATTATTGATGACAACAATGAGATGACTTAAGCCCCACCTATTTGCTGTACAAGACAATGTTATTGGATATTAACTACACTCCTTGACATTCGCTGAATTTCAATCCCATATATTTACATTTGCTAATGTCTTTCCTTATATGGCAGTATAAATTAAATTGACATTCAATTTTCAATGACATGCAGTTGGGCAAACCGCATGAGACTATAAGAAAGTCTTGACTGTGACGTCATATGACGCCGTAGTTACGTTTTGTTGCATTTTTATAACAATGTCCAAATAGCGCCTATTTTTCCTTGTAACACAAAAAAAAAGTAAAATATAAATATCAGAAATAAAATATCATTTTTCAGAGTTTCATTGGGATGTGACATGAAGTCGGTACGTGATCAAATCTACTATATAACGCCCTTCGGGCATTATAGAATTTGATCACGTGACCGACTTCATGTCACATCCCAATGAAACTCTAGAAATGATATCTTATTTCTTAAGTATATTTCAACAGTGAATGAAAGCTGTGTAAATTTAAGAAGCTAATTATGTAACGTCGAGAATGCCACACCTTACTGAAAGTCCAAGGTTAACTGAGAATTGTACTATAGGTTGGACATGAAAAATGTAACAAACAGTCAGATGAATAGCCAAGAAGGCAATATCATTCTTCCCATCTTAAAATGCACCTATGAAAATATAAACAGTCGATTAATCACTTATTTTGATGAAAATTTTAATAAATCTTTCAATGGTACATGTACACACAGATAAAATTTGTTTAATTAGTCCCAATTTTGTGACATCATGAGTAAACACTTAGCTTTTTGAAAACATTTCTGATATAATGATGCTTAATAAGTAAAGGCTTAATTCCTTCTAATTCATGACAGATGTGCAAGGGAGACTACTAGCTGACATCAAGTATTCTAACATAATGATCATCATAAATGAACTCAAAAGTCTTAAGAGTAAAGACGATAATAAAATTTTTATGTTTCTGTATGTTATGTATTAACATGATTAAATAATATTCCATATATTAGACCCTATATAAGGTCAGCTTGTTGGATAACCTTAACTATATACCTCTCTGTATAACACACATTTAGACAATTACACAACAGCTCTCTAACTTCACTGAAAAACTCTCAGAAAAAAATCTAAAAATCACACTATCATAGCCAAAAATATAAACCACTTAATGTGAAATCTGTGCTCAGCAAAATACATGATGTTTGTGTGATAGGGTCATATAAATAAATAGACTACATACAAATGGTATGAACACATTGTTCCTCCTCTACGTCTAGGTACTCATCCTATTGGAGTCAGATCTATCCACAGTTTACTCATTCTCACTGTATTTTACATTGCTTCTGAAGTAACTTGCGTAGGTAGAAAAATTTCTATATATTAACCAGTAAAAATAGAATCCTTATAATTTGAGTAATGCCCATTGGTTGAAGGGTTTTCAGTTATTGTACATGTACAATGAAAAAGTAAGTATTGCTTACAATATCCTATTGACAGTATTACATTATACATATATCACTTCTGAAAAGGGAAGGGTTGGAATTAATAAAATTCAAGTTTAAACTAAACATTTTCAAAAGCTCTAACTGAAGTGACTCCGGTATGCCTGACTGATTGGAGGGTAGAACCACTGAGATACATGGCTGGCCTGGAATGCTGCTTGGTGCTTAACTGTTCTTCTGCTCCGGCTTGATGTTCATCACCTTACACACCCAATTACCAATGTCCATGACTTCCTCCTCCGACCGGGTGACAAAGGGGTGGCTCTGTAAGAGACAGACAGACAAGTAAAGGTTTGGTAAGCACACAGAGGTCACAGACAGACAGACAGGTAAAGGTTTGGTAAGTACATAGAGGTCACAGACAGACAGACAGGTAAAGGTTTGGTAAGTACACAGAGGTCACAGACTGACAGACAGGTAAAGGTTTGGTAAGCACACAGAGGTCACAGACTGACAGACAGGTTTGGTAAGTACATAGAGGTCACAGACAGACAGGTAAAGAATTGTTTAACACACAGAGGTCACAGACTGACAGACAGACTGATGTAACAGAAAGACAGAGAAGTAGTGGTATAATTAGCACACAGATGTTACATACAGACAGGCTGACTTTACACAGCAGATAGACAGATAAGTAATGGTTTATTCAGCAATTATAAAATACAAAGGTCACAGACAGAAATTGATTCCTTCAAGCTGAACACGACTCGTAAATAGGCATACGCCATTTTCAATATCATTATCTACGATAAATCAACACTAGGGTATACTCGTCGCATTCGTTACACCTGACTGCTTTATTGTCACGGGTATTTGCGTGGAATGGGACCCGTGTTCGTGCTGGTTTTCTTGCATTACCTTTGTTTAACATTTTATTGTACATGTAGTTACATTTATTTTTGTTGTTTGTATACTGCACTGACCCGTACAACTATAATTGTAAATTTCTTTGGTATCTTACTTTCCTGCATTAGACGAAGTATCATGTTATTATTCTCGCTACCGTGTCCTGTCTAGCATATGTCCGTCTACACCGGTGTCGACTGATTACGCTGAACAGTGACTAAGTTCTGTCCTATTTATAGGGGTCTGCAGAGTAGCGAGAACCGGGAGCAAAAATGGCAGACACATTCCTTTTACGAATCGTGTTCAGCTTTAAGAGTTCTTTAATTCAAAATCATAGTTTACATGTATTGGTTCAATTACACTTTAGTACTCTTAAAAGGGATTTATCATATATAACTGGTTTTATTCTTAAGTTACACCTTTGTCCTGGAAGAGGAATACTCTATGTCATTGTAAAAGTTTTATGTGTAAAGTTGGCTTCCCAATTTATGATTGGGCCTTGAGTATGTAACACATAAAATCTAGTCTTACCATTAATGATTGAAGATCTGCCCTGTCTGATGGCTTCTTCTTCAAACTGTTAAAAATAAAATTCAGTACTTAGATAATGTACAATGTATATACATGTATGTATAAAATTAATATTATCAATAAGGTCATCGTACTTTATGTACCATAATTATTATACAAGTTATTATATGCTAAACAACATTAGACTCACCATTTTTCAACAAAGTCTATGAATAGGTCTGAGAATTTTCCTTTGGGCAGTGTTGGGGGAGGCTATAAACAGTAAAAGAAATCATCAAATGGGGGAGGCTATAAACAGTAAAAGATATCATCAAATGGTCTCTAAAAAGTCCTGTACACAGCATCAAAAGTCACAGTTTGTTACAAGATTGTTATTTCATAGTAAAATCAAAATTGAAGAAAATAATATCATTAAATGTTTACAATGAAATTCAATTAGGCTTTTGATTTTGAAATGTTATTGAAGCTGTCTTTTCTGAGCAGATTACAATTATTTCACTAGCGCTGTTAATCTGTGCAGCTTTACCGAAAGGCTGCTCTGTGTCTCTCATGCAAATAATTAATACCAGCATACAGTGCATCATGTAATCATGTTCCTTGTGAAAATTTCATATGTTATACATCTGTATATATATGTGTATACATACACAACATGTACTATTTTTCTCAGTTAAATAAAGATTTGCGTGGGATATTATTCATATATACATGTATGGTTACATACATATACTTTCCATGCCAAAATTACCAGTGGTAAATAGGGATGTCATTAAAAAATGCACTTAACAACATGTATAATTTAAAATCATACCAAAAGCACAATAGATAAATCAAGGGGGAAAACAACAAAAAGTATAATGTGACAAACAAAAATTGTTTTGTTTCAAAATCAGTATTTTAGAAAGTGCTTCAATACACACTTTGTGCTTTGCTCATATTTGTGAAAGAACATTAAACTACTATAAATAAAATAAAAACTTCCAGTTAAATTAATGACTTTAAGAAATAAATTAATGCTTAAAAGAACAAAATTACTCAATAAAACTACATGTGTAAAGAATTTGAAGCCAAAATAATTCTCTTACACCAGAAAAGAAAAAAAAATTATACTGTTTTACATTCAAATTTTCCTCTGTATTATAATAAATTTATCCAATATGTCATGTCTTTCTTGAAACATTTAAATAGTATTCATTTGATTCATTGAAAAGAAAATTAGTACAGAAAAGAAAAACTAATTGTGTGTGTGTTGTTTATCAGTTCTTTAGCAAAAATACATAATTCTCAAGAAAAGCATGTATAGACTTTCAAAATTAAAAGTCTCGGTGCAGTTAAACAAAAAATAAAACTGGGTAAACCGTTGTTTGAGGAGCAACTTGATTTAAAAGATTGATGCTTAGTTCCAGATAATGGCATTTAAAACTAAGAACATACCTACACTTACACATCTCTCATTAAAATGTATTCCGTTTCTATCAAAGTAACACTGCATGTGGTATTATTAATTCTATGAACTACATTAGTTACAACATTAACAGATCTGACACAGAGTTTGTTACTTTTTAAGTTATCAGTAAAACCACTTCAGACTGCTCTCCTACACATACCTCATTAACAATATAATCTAAAAGCTCAAAAATGGCCATCGGTCGAGGGCCGTCTGCGCCCGGCGGGCCAGGAAAGCTAAAACTATTTCTGTCTGAGCCTAAAATGCATAAAACAAGCACAGAATGATCACAAACTTAGAGTCAAGTCCACTGTCACGTGGCAAGCAAAATAAAACATTACTGAAGCCATGTGGAATGAGGGGTGAGAAGCATGGCCACAACAGCATGACTGTCTGTAAAGGGGAGGTCACTCTGTTAGGGGAGGCTACCAAGAAAAGGAGACACGGATTATAAGCAACCTGAAAGGTCTCTTCCTTGGTATTTTCTTGATTTTAAAACCTTTCATTGTTATAAACTCATTTTTTTGCAAGGGTTGTTTCTTCTACCGTATTTGGGAAAGGGGGTAATGGAATGATAAACCTTAAAACAAATTAATGCACTGAAATAAAAAGAAAATTAAAATATTTGAAAATGGAGAAATGTAAACATAATGGAATGCACACATTATACAGATCAGCAGCTGGTGTAAAGCTTCTGTACAGTCTGATTTCTCTTGTTTAAAATAGCACTGTTACAATTCATATCTGGGAAAGATAACTCACATTTACAAGAAATCAAAACACACATATTGCTATATGTAGGTGGTGTTTTTCAGTAAATGACACTGCTACCTGATGAAGGCTATTTTGAACAAGAGCACTGTGAGTTGTACTAAAGGCAGGCATACAAGAAGAGAGTCTCTCATGTTACCTCATTTACAATGTACTCAAGTAGCTCAAAGATGGCCATTGGTAAAGGCCCATCCCCTGTAAGAACCTGAAAATCTCCGGGACACCCTGAAAATAGCACACCACAGTCATACCGAGCAGTCAGGCAGGTGTGCTCTGTACAATCAAGGCCCTTTTTATCAGATATACATTTAAATGTTTACAAGATTTTCAAATCATGTACATTATATCAGTAGGCCATAATTGTTTTCTATTGAATGATGTAGTACGTTCAGACTTTAATGCAAATTAAGGTAACAAGATGAAATGATAGGTAACTGGGTAAAATAAAGATGAAATGTACAAGAATATTTGTCATATCTGATGCTTTACCATCCTTGGCCCTCACCCCTGTTCAATGTTCAAAAACAATGTAATTCATGCAATATATATTTCAATTAAATATTTTCATGAATGCAATTTACCTTTTCCATATCTTTTTCACAAAAAATTGATTTATTCAAATTGATTTGCTTAATTGAAAAAAAAATGCATACACATTACTGAATAACAATAACAAAACTTAAAACAGTCAAATCATTTATAACCTTATACATGTATCACAGAAGTTGTCTTACCCTTGAGGGGTTTGCCTGTTTTAGCAGCTTCCATGTGTTCAGCCATTGCGTTCTCCCCGAATATACTGGCCAAGTCCTCAGGGGAGGGGGGAGGAATGGGGTACCGACCGATGGCCATCTCGACCAGGGACAGCCCCAGACTCCAAATGTCTGACTGGACCGAGTAGTGAGTACCTTGTAGTCGCTCCGGCTGAAACAACGTCAAGCAATGGTAAACTTAAATTCTTAATTTGGCTTCAAATAAAAGTAATAATTTTTTTTTTCCCTGGATAACAGGACAGAGGGGGAATTTAAAATACAAAAAGACGACTTGACCAATGAAAGTCAGTTCACTCAATTAATGAAGGAGTAAAATTTTGACACTAACAGACAATAAGTACATATAAATGTGTGCAATAAAGCTCTTTTAAGTACAATCAACATAAAGCAGTTGTTCTGTGTTTGTTGATTGTACCTACCGACATGTAGGACCTTGTTCCGACAAAGGAATTGGCCATGGAATCAATCAGTTGTCCACTAACTCCAAAATCACATATCTTTATTTCACCCCTTGAATTTACTAATATATTGGAAGGTTTTACATCTGTAATACAGAAGATAAATATTTCATTAATACAATATGTTTTAGCTTCAATGATGATTCAATAATTTGACCAATACTGGTGTGCAAGGTACAGTCATCTGGTTTCAGCATTAGCTCTCTAAGATTAATTTAAACAATATTTGATGCACTGATGTTAATGTGAATGGGATTGGGCAGCAGGCTCAGCCTATTTTAGCCCTCTCCCTAACACTCTAAGATTGTCCCTGTAAGATGAGAAAGAGAATGACTGTTCTACAACAATTAATTAGAATGAGATGCCCATGGTCTAGGCAGGGTACATGTCTAGAGGAGATAATTCATCAACATCGTATTCCTAAATATTCCTGTAAAAATTTGATACCCCATTGTGGCCTCACCTTATTTCCTCCCAGGGGTCATGATTTGACAAATTTGAATCTACATTGTGTATTGAGTTTCACATATTAAAGCTTCATATTTTCTGGCCCAGTGGTTCTTGAGAAGAACATTTTTAAAAACAAATTTTCATGAATTCTTAATTATCTCCCATTAAGTGAGGAAATGGCTCTTTGCTTGAACAAACCTAATTCCCTTCACCCAAGAATACTTTGTGGCAAGTTTGGTTCAAACTTGTCCAATGGTTCTGAAGAAGTCAAAAACGTTAAAAGTTTACAGAAGACAGATGATGGACAACATCCTTTTATCAAAAACTCTCACTTGAGCCTTTGGCTTAGGTGAGCTAAAAATCAAACATTATAATAGCTTAATACTGTGTCGTGGCCAAGTAATAATATGCCTCCAATATGGTAGGAACTTCATCAGACACTTGATGACCTTCTTTATGAAATATTTCAGAATTATAGGGAACAAAGGTTACATTTAATTTGTACTGTAGCATGTCAAATAACCATATGGGATATTAGATTTAAATATGCTGCAATTTAATCTGTTAATGCCTGTAGCCATTTTTTTATTTTTCTGGTGCAAAGAAATCAATTTATCACAAAAATGATTGCTCTATTTATTTAATAGCTACCTTTGTGCGAGCTTTGATGCTTTCTCAAAGACAGCTTTATTCTTTATATGAAACCTACCTCTGTGCATGATTTGATGTTTTTCTCTAAGATAGCTTAATCCTTTTAAAACCTGCAAGATTGAAAAATTAGTGCTCAGATATTACATTCCATAAATCACATCTAATAATCTTAAGTTTGTCTTCTAACAGTAAATTTTCTTTGCCAGAGCAATAACTGTTCTTAATATTCCTAAATGTGTGGCTCCATTATAACATTGTCCCACTCACCGCCACAGTTAATTTTCCTAGAATTGGTTCGGGAATCCGTCCAGCCTTCTTTAGTATCAGATCTAATGATCCTCCATCCTACAATAGAATAAACTTTACAACCATAGATATCACAGCAGGAAATTAGCAGTATCTGTTGCTATATTAAACAAGAGTTACTCAAGAATCTTTTTCATTATGACACTATAACTAGTGAATCCAAGTTAATATAGACTTCCATCAACATTCCTTTAGAAATACATGTACTACAAAAACATGAATTATAGGCTATATATAATTTCACTACCTTTAATATCATTCTTATATTTATGATTAAGTGGAGAAAAATGCAGGGGGGAATTCTAACATTTTTTTTTCCATTATCATTTTTTGGTTCTATATCTATTGGTGTACCTGATAAGTATATCTTGATTGCTTAAATCATTTACATTTTAATATCATTCTAAAGAAATCAATTAAGTACAGCCAAACCCCATTATCTCAATCTCGATGGGATTGAACAAAAACTCTGAGATATCTGAGAATTCTATGTGGTTAGGATAAAAATAAATGGAAAAGTATTTGGGGCTTCCAACTTTGTTCTGTATATGGAACTCAATATATCAATGTTTGTGATACTTCAGTTAATGCAACTGTATTCTGGATATGACACCCTAACCAAGGTTATTGTTGGAAATCCTTAAAATATCTCAAATATCATATTGTGACATCAATGAAATGGCACTTTACTCCTAGTGTATTAAAGCTATAATTATATAATGCTATTAAAAGTAATAAAATTAAATCTGATGTATAGTTGTCCCATATCTTACCATATACTCCATACAAATACTGATTTCTCCCTCGCTGTAGAAAGCCCCATAGAAACCCACAATAAATGGAGAGTTACACTCATGTAGGACTTTAAGCTCTCGGATTATCTGCTTGCGGACTGCTGGCTTGATTTCTAAATGGATTAGCTGAAATAATTACAGAGAAAAGTTAAAATTTCACATGTTACTGCATTATAAATGTGTTAATTACAAGGTCAATACAAAGAGGAATGTGTTCTATACTCTAAATGTAAAAACAATGATGTAAAATACTCCAGATTCTCTTATCTAGAAATGTATATATACATCCTGGTACTTGAGTGAACATTTCTCATTGTTTCTACTTAGTATTTTCCGTGCTTAATACCATTGTTGATGGAACATTTTTTTTACGAGTACAAGCACCATTTAAGGTTATTTAAGCTACTCAAGCATTTTCAATGATCATATATACATATGTATTTCAGACAAGGTCAAATTTAGTTAAATAAATGTTGCACATATTTTCAGAATCATGTATCTTCAAACTTTTGAGAGTCTCAGTCATGTACAGTGGAGGAGGAGTTCTGTTCCCAAAAAATACACTGGATTGTTTTTGGGTTTTTTTCGGTTTGTTTGTATGCATGGAAATCTACACTATGTCACTTAAAAGAGATCTAAAACTGTATCAGGGTTTATCAGCTTCCTTTACCCACAGCTTCAATTTCTAAATATAATCATTCCAGAGTGTACAATACATGAACACTATGACATGTTTACAACTGGTGACATATCTATGTATTTAAGCAGTATGTAGGAGGTCCCTATTCTCCACACATGCTTGAAATCTATATGGCATTTAAAATATGTAATCGTGGGCCTACAGATTTAAATGCCATCTGAATGAGGGACACAAATTGTTTAAATTCTTCAGGCAATCAATGACAGGTAGCAGTATGTAGCAGTTCTATAAAATTCCTAATATATTTAGAACTCACAGAGCTTTTATTGGACCTCTCTATTTTGGATCTATAAATAGGGAAGAGGATAAATATGAAGCATTGATTTTCAGACAAGAGGGTACTTAGGATAGAACTCAATATTTTTACAATCTGTACACTCTAAGAAAGATCTGCACATGCTTCCTATATAAATAATGCAGCAGAGTGAGCAGACTGAACAAAGCTTGTGTTAATGTAATTGTAACACACTAATTAGTACTGTCAACAGAAGCGTAACAAAACTAAGCAATCAATAGCAGCAACTGCAGGGTGTATATTTCAATATTGACAGCATGTGAAAATCAGCTAAATAACCATAAGTCATTCAGGTTCTTATGATAATACCCCGGTATTATAAAAGTTCTATGCTTATAAATATTCGTCATCCATTGAACCATTTTATGTAATCATAATCTAGATTTGAGTTTTGTTGTGCATGTTTTATTTTTATCAACAATCACTGACCTTAACCTTAGATCTTTTATTGACTAGGCATTTGCATAATTTATTTTGTTTGTATCCCTCATTTTTGGCAAGGGAAGGGGGGGGGGGGCTTATTTCTAAAAGCATTTAATTCTCTCTTATATATTCTGATCAACATGAGACATTACAGTTAATGCAACATACTATTCAAACCCTCTCAAATGATTTCCAAATATTTCTATGAGTATACATAGACATTACCAGGAGGAGCAACCTTATTTTTTCTTGTGATGTAAGATGCTTGTCTGAATACCTTTCTGGCCATGATGATCCCGGAGGGTTTGTGAATGACCTTCATGACCACGCCCCCATTTCCTGCCCCGAGCTCCCCCAGCTTCTCAAAGTCGTTTTCCTGGGTCAGCTCCCCCACTTGTTGTTTCTGGGTCAGGAATGATTCCAGTCTTTCTCTCTGTTGGTCATTGATGTCCATTTCTTTCACTCTCTGTTGTAAATCCTGTAGGTCTATCCCACTGATCTCATTGTTAGGTTTACTAGGGAAAAAGAAACATTTATACAAACAGAATGACATACATGTACTTATACATACAACATTCACGACTTACATATACCTCATCAGTCTCTTTTAATTTTTTTAAACTCTTTTTTAAGGGGGGATCACAGTTAATTAATTCTGTTAAGACTTCTGCTGTAGTTGTTTCTTTTAACCTCTTGGTTATGTATAATGCACAGTATAATTTTTCTAACCTAGATCTGAATACTTCAGATTTTGTGTTTATATTAAATAGTTTAATATACTCCCTCATGTTCCTTATCAAAGGAACAGGTATTATTGTTAAAGTTATGTGTACTGGTAGCTCTGAGTGATACTTCTACTTTGCAGTCTATAGTATAAAGCAATATATCAGTTCCAACTCAGAACTGCTCATACTCTTGAATAATATCTGGGCATCAACAATATTGAACGATTTTATCATTCATTTACATTTTGACATGTGTGTGTGCACAATTCTTGTAAAACAAGGGAAATAATTTTTCAATATTTTGCTGCATTTTTCCTGATCCAGTTTCTGTTTTTTTTCTGGCCAATTTTATTGAACAGGTGGCATCCAGTGTGAACTGTATTTTCTTGTTAAGTGCACTTTTTTGGGCACCCTATTTACATTGCACTTACAGTTTTTGAATACTGATTAACACAAAAAACGTATGATATCTTAGCATGAAATTGAAAGACATGTATACCTTTAAGTACACCCAATTTGTAACATTTCAGCATCTATATTCATTTCTTATAAAATTTTAATGAATTCTAATAAACACTGTATTTGTCCCATTCATTTACTACAAAAAAGAAACACTTGTGAGACTCTATCAATTGTTTACAAAGATGGCATCTATCTAATGTATGATTATATAACTTTATTTCATTCTTACTATAAGTTGACTTATTCTTAGTTTATCAATCCGTAGAAATATTACGTTCTTTCAGATTTTAATGCTTTATCAAATAATCTACACCACTTAGTATTTAATTTTATCCTTATACAATGGAAACAAAATTTGTATTTCAAAAATATGAAGATGCAGGTCTTTCTATGACAAGATATATCATTACACTCTTTCAATGGTCATATCGCTTCAGAACACACAATTTGATATAGCTGCAGCACTTAATAATTTGATTGAAGGTTATCAGAACAAAGACAGTCTAGAAGTACATTTGATAATTTAATCCAGACAAAAAAAACCTATAATTTTAGGTAACTGCATGTTGTATACGCATATAAAAAGCCATAGAAGGGATCTATGTTTTAATCAATTGTAATAATCTTGCGGCATGGTCGATCACCTCAAGGCCACGGATAAAAACAGAAACTTGCGGTATATTTTAAATTCTACTTTGTTTTCCTTCCCTACAATACAAAGTGAAAGTAACTCAGCTTGACGATATGCAGCTGTGTAAAATACATACTCGAGTTGATCCCCTGCAGCAGGCCCAGGTGCTGGCGGCGTGTTTTCTCCCCCTGGGAGAGTCAGTCCCTTCATGTTCTTCTTCATCTTTGATGTGGTAGAAAAACTCACTCTTATCTAAATGTGTTCATCAAATCAGGAATGTGGTAAAGAGCGGAAAACAGCGCACCTACACTAACATTTTGACATATCGGCTCCTAATTTTTATTCTCATAATATAACCGGAAGTGACGTACTTGAAATGCTAACACATTCAAAGTAAGGTAAACCAAACATTTCCGATTTGAGTTGTCTGCCCCTCCAGCACATTTTCTTTTACGATCAGTATCTAATTTTGTGAACATTTACATTTTCACGTTGCATGAATGTAAACACATTTTCTCATAGTGGTGTTAAAAAAACCTGAAAAATTCTATTATCAGCTACATGCATCTCATAAAATAATATAAACATATCTTTATGAAATAAAAAGTATTATGAAGATTTTAATAACCCCTTTCCAATGACATAGAATTTGTGTACAATTTCCCAGCAAAAAAATATCTGGGTTGCTATTACATCATACATTAATTCATAATTAATGGATGTAGAGATAACTTTTTGAAGCCTTATCAAAATTTAACCGTTATATATTTTCATCAATTTTAATTTTAATTATGTTCGAGCCTAAATCGATTACCGTGTAGAATGAGTATAATTATTAAATGTTTGTTAAGTAATTAAAAAACCAGTGTAATATAACTATCGAGTGTCTCAATCTTGATGGTGACCAAGCCGCTTGCCTATTCTCCAAATTACGGTCTCAAGATAAGCTTTTACATTTTGTCATGGAGACCTTCCTCTTTGTATATAAAGAAGAAAAACTTAATCAAAGACAAAAAAATTATACAATCGAGAACAAATACTTATATTCAAAAGTCTCCAAGTAAAAAAAAAATCTTGTACCGGCGATTTCAAACGGTAAGTGCTTTAATTCCATTTTAACTCTAAACAATCATGTTTATATAGTCTATATAGTTCTTAGAAAAAGAACTGTATTTTTTTCCATGTGATATATGATATTACAATTGGTTTATATATGGATGTATTTTTTGAAATTTTGTTTATTGTCGGTTAAATTAGAAAATCCGACATATAGATAGCATTATCTGATAATAAATAGTGAATACGGTTTATAAGTCAGTGTGAATGTTTATTTAAATCTCTTAATAATTAATTATGTTTTTCTTCAGACTGATTTGAAAAATGTGTCAACATTGTGTGACAGAAGACATCATGGAAGTGAGGGAAGAGGGGCTACGTCATGTTGAAGGGTGTTCGAATTCTGAAACTCCCAACTTCCGGATCCCAGCCGTAGATGATTCCTCCATTACGAGGATCGTCGTTGGCTGTGAACAGGAGTCTCTGCCCTACGTTACCGCCATTGACAACTTCAATTTCAGTCCACCGCTGGCATCTTCTACATTCCTGAGCACCAGAAACAAGCACAGCCGTTTAAGAACCCCTCCTTTGGCCTCCTCTACATTCATCAGCACCAGTAGCAGGCGAAGTCGTCTTAGAACCCCGCCTGTGGCCTCTTCCACCATGATCCACTCTTCAACCATGATCCACTCATCCGAAACATCGGAAGACTCCGGGTGTGGAAAGAGTATCAGTTTGTCCCGGGAACACAAAGTCCATTCCAGTGCGTCACGTGAGCATCGCCGCAGGTCAATGGGAATGTTCCGCACGAGTACCAGGAACGACCTTACGTTAACAGACCGCGACCAGCGAACCGGGAATGCTTCACTAGAGACCAAGACCAAGAAGAAATTGTTTCCAAAAGACATTAAAAGCGCAGAGTGTCCAAGAAAAGAACCCAAAGAAAGTGTGATTACAAAGAAGATGAAAAAAAAACTTGTGAAGAAATTTTTGTCATTTAATGAAAGTGCAAACCGATCGGACCTCTGCACCATTGCATGCTTATGATGAGTGAAGAATTTCGACAGAAAATAGTGCTTTATCTTCATATAAAACAACATTGCGATATTTATATATCAATTGACAATGTGTTAATACTTGTGCTTAATTATTATTAATTTAAAAATAAAACTTTCAAACATTTCCAAAATATTTTTTTTCTAAGTTATGTATCATTGTATGAACTTCCAGGTTCCTGGACAACCAAAAAGAACAAACACAATAATGAATCAATGTAACTGAAAACTCAGACGTGGCAAGCTTAACATTTTTTTCCAACGATGTATTGTCGCATTCCCTGGATGTTTTCAATTTGTGCATTTTACAGAGCCTATAGCATATACACCCCCCCCCCCCCCCCCCCCTATACATGTACGTGCACATCCTCTCACACCACCCGGGATACTACGTTTCTTTGTACTATCAGATAACAACACTTTGGTTGCAAATTATACTTTGATTATTTTACTTCTATTCAATATTCAAGCACACTTTTCAGATATCGACATTTTATGCCAAAATATAAATCCGGAAAAACGAACTCCACCTTCTGTAAATTATGTTACTTCCTTTTCCGGCCATTTTAGGGTACACAAACATGATTCTAAATATTCACGAAGAAATCTGCATCTATCTCACGAATAGACTATATAAATACAAATTTTGACTAAAGTATACGCTTCTGCAATTCATTATCTTCAACACAGTAAACAATTTAGTGGTACTGGTTGTACCTGTTTTAGAATAAAACTGAAAGTCCGATCAGACCCACTCGATTGAGAACTCTTGGCTGATTGTGTAGAGATGCGATTTCTCGTTTCACAAGTCTGAAATGGCTATAAAGATGTTTCAAAGAGGAAGCTTTTGTACTGTTTAATATGACAAGTCAGAGGAGATGATTTAAAAAGATAAATTCTGTTGGTTATTCATTTGTGAAGAGAAATTGTGGAGACTTGTGATATAGTCAAGTATAGATGGCACAGTTGTCAAATTTTTTTGCTTCAGCTTACTGTCACATGATCTGAAATGAAAAATTGTTTTGAAAATACAAATTTTAACAGGTTAGACAAACTTGCATTATATAGTAACTTGCATTTCCTTTCACACTATGGTAAAGAATGGAAACGTTCTTGTGTCGATAGCCTAGATAGGGATATTCTCTTCAAGATTAAAATAACATCAGAGATTTCTTCTAGAAATAAATGGTGCAAAATTGATATGATTTGACTTTAATATTTTGTCTGGAAAGTGTGCTTAACCTTTTAAATGCTCTGCTAATCAACTGATTTGCTTTCTTCAGGGAGTGAAAAATGGTTCGATACGCCACAGAACCAGATAACCCAACCAAATGTAAGAATTTAATTCAATTTATCTTTAAAATTTGTGAGACAAAACTTTCTAGAAATAAGTTTTGGCAATTGGAGTAATAATTGATGTTTATTCCTTTGTTCCAGCGGCCAAGGCTAGGGGATCTTACCTTCGTGTCCATTTCAAGGTAAAGATCATCAGATGAAACAGAATTTAATCTTTAGTTTTTAGTATTTATCAAACTTTATTAACACTGCTGCAATTGCATGTCAAAATGTACAGATTAAACACCAGTCTCTTTGTGGGTAGACTAGAAAGACTTGGAACTCATTCATTGTAAATTTTGTTAATGTTGAGCTGATTTTTCATGATTTAGAACACAAGGGAAACAGCACAAGCCATCAAACGTATGCATGTGAAGAGAGCAACAAAATATCTGAAGAATGTAATGGCTAAAAAGGAAGTGGTTCCTTTCCGCAGATTCAGTGGAGGAGTTGGCCGCTGTGCTCAGGTAAACAGAGTCAAGATCACATACAGGTCTTTGGTAGGGTATCTTGTCACTTGTAGTGCGGATTTATATCATTACCATGTGATGGCATCATGCAAGGATGTCTAAAATAAGTATTTACAATAAAATAGGGATGAAATTATTGCTGTTGACAATAGATTGTCAGTTTATCAAAGATCTTCAGTGCTACTAACTGATTTACTAAATAAAAGTTGCTGATGTCTCTGACAAAATATATTTACTAGTATATATAGGGTTTCAATTTCATAATTGTTTATCAGCCAAAATACTTTTAAAATTTTTTTTTTTTAAATACGATTTCTTAAATTTTCAATGTATACTTAAAATGTTGCCTCATCAATGATGTAAATATCATCATGATAAATCACATCGCAATTTAGTCATTGTTTCTTACATGAAAAGTATTGAGTAAAGCATACCAATGACTTGATTTGAAGACTCCGTTCATTAAACAGCTATATCAGTTATAAAATATTCATCTTGTTACAGAACAGAAATTTTTTCTGTTGATTTTGTCTTGTCTAATTTCCTTTCCCTTACTTCTCAGGCTAAAGCCTTTAAACATCCCCAAGGTCGTTGGCCAAAGAAGAGTGCTGAATTTCTATTGCAACTTTTGAAGAATGCTGAAAGTAATGCTGAGTACAAGGTAATTATCTCACATACATTACTAGGTCAAATAAATGACATATCTCGTATACATTACTAGGTAAATTAAATGAAGTGGTGGTGAAATGATAGTTTTAGTAATTTCAGAATAAAATTGTGCCCTCATTCTATCAATTCTAATAAAATTGTGCCTACAGTTTTAAATGAAAAATGTTAATAAAAGAAAATCAGGTAGAGATTTTTTGTTTCACTGAGTATATTAACTCTTTTTCCCCTTAGACCTTTCCATCCTTTACCCCTTGATGACGACTGTTGACGCCTAGCCCCCAACCCTTAATGACAACTTTAAACGCATGTGTATTTCATTGTTGATTTGACTTGAAATTACCGCTTGTTTACATATTATCAGAGCACAGGTGGCCACCTGCAGGTTAACATTAGATGATTGCATCATACTACAGTTAGAAATCACATGATTTACCTGTGTAAACAAACAAAAGAATCTTGGAAAGTCCCACCAGAATTCAAAGTAGCAGACTGTTACATACGATGTTGTTTTAGCATATAACTTAGTATTACTATATACGCAATATTTTCTCACTTAGTAAAGCATTGCATGAAATTCAAGCTATAAACTACCTATTTCTTGAAAGGGTTGAAAATTATTATGGTCTATATGTGTAATATACTCCAACATAAGATATAAAAATTTTGTGGAATTCGGGACCGCGCAGTGCCGATTTCGTTACCTGTTCCTCACAAATTCAGAAATATCTTCCATTTTACACAATTTTTTAAATGTAAAGGTGGTGAAAATAATTAATTTAATAGAATTGGCTCATTAAAGTATCCAAAAACATTCAATAATCAAGTTTTAGCAGGCAAGTCTGAAAAATAGTCGGCGAGATTGACATTGAAGTAGCACTACACATTATTGATTTCTGAGGCATTAAAACTTATAAAATTGATAATAAATAATAATTTAATCATTTATTTTATCATCACACATATTTTTTATAATTTTTACAGACAATTTTGGCTTATTAAAGCCGTTTTACATGTTGAAAATATCTATTTTGCGATTTACACCTATTTTCACCTGAATTATTTTTTTTTACAGAAAATTCCGATCGAAATTATGAAAATAGATTGGAAAAATTTAATTTATTACGAATCCAATGATATATAATACATAGCATAAATGAAATATTTTGACTCTTATTAGTTCAGTTTTAAACTGCACTCTAATTCATCTAAAACGCTCTAAGGGGCAGCCAGGCAAACACTCTAAGGACATGGCCAGTGTGTCAAATGGTGGCATTAAGGGGTAAAGAGTTAAGACAAAAGCAAAATATATTTTCTGATCGAATCTGTCTATTGCTGTTACTATCTGTTTACAATTCTACTTTATGTCTATGAAATAGAGTGGTCTTGTTAAAATTCATCAGTTGTATTGGTCAGGAAATATAGTGTTATACAATAAATCTGGTATGGATTCAAGTTCAATTATCCTGTGACTTTTATTTCATTTATCAGCATTCATATGATGATAATTCCTGGGACGTAATTCTGATTCCTGATTGTGCATTTATCTGATGCTTGCTGATCTTCCTGAAGATTTTTAAGAAATGAAAAAGAAATAAAAGGGGGGGGGGTTGCAATTTTTTCACATTATAAACATCAAAGTTTTATTGCTTTTGAGAATTTTTTAGCACTTAATTTTATATGCCCCACATGTCTGACAATAGAAACTTATTATTGATAATAATATTGATTTATAGACTTGAAGTCAATAACTATATGTAGGTCTCCTTAGAGCAGTAGACAGGAAGTTTTTGGAAAAAGTCAGTTTTCACTGCTATAAGATTGTTTTCCAAAATAATGTTGCCCTTGAAAGGAAATAAAAGATGTTTAAAGCTTCATATGATAATGGTACTAGTAGATCAATACTAGTCACTTGTATACATAAAAAGGGGGTTCGCAGGACAGGGAAAGCAATGATTTTTAATATCAACCTGCTTCCATGGTATGTATTTCTTTGGGGATAACTGGTGTACATTCAATTTGTCTTCTAAAAAATTGAGGTATGCTCATTCATGTACCAACTAAAATTCATATATTGCATGAACTCAAGTAGTGTGAGAGCAGACTCTTCATGTTTTGATCAGATTGTCAACCAAAATTCAATCGGCAGTACGCAGGATTATTTTGAGATTTTTGTGGCTTAAGATTACCATATTGAAGTACATTTTTTGCAAAAAAAAAAAAGCTTAAAGAATATACTTATGTAGATATGTGTTCTTGAATGCTACAAAATGATATTTTAGACACATTTTAATGTACAACCTCATTTTACCTCAATCAATTTACATTTCTGCAGGGTTTAAACTTAACTGAAATTTCCACGAGCCATGTGGGCTCCTGACATTTCAAATTTAGGAGCCCACTGCTAAATTTGTTAGCCCACAGTCTCTGTGATTTTTTTTAAAAAGCATAGATACTGGGACAAAAAGTAGATACAAATGAAATACATATATAAATTCAACTGTTTAAAATTGGAGTTCTTACTTTATAAAAATCAAAAAATCATACAAATATTTAATCAAAGGAAATAGAATTGTATTCAATAAACATTTTTACTATCGTTTTTAATACATGTATATAAATACGTAGCCCTGGTACATGTCTTCAAGTGATAAATTGACAATGACACAATAAGATTTTCTAGGTTAAATATTTTAACTACAACATATCTGAAATAGGTGAAAACACTTACTATTCATATGACTGATTAGTTGGGAGTTTATAAAATTGTATATCTCTCACGTATCAACCATGCATTTACAGAGGGTTGGAGGAAATTCGGATCAGGAAAAAAACGATCGTTTTAGGGAATTTCAAAAATCGTGTAGTACTTTAAATGGAAAAGATGAAGGATATTTACGAACAATAGGACCATACTGCTGTGATTTATTTCATTTTCTGTAGTTTTAAATCAAAAACCTGCATAAAATGTCTGTTTTTCAGTAAGGGGACTGGGAATGAATTCGGCCCCCTGCAGAATTTTTATTCGCCACGTGGGCGAGCAACTTACGAATTTTATGAGCCCACACCAATTTTTACTCGCAATTTGCGAGTGGGCGAGCGTTAAGTTTAAACCCTGTTCTGTTCAGGCCCAGATAAATTAATTGTGTGTTTCCGGTTTCCCGACTGACCCTTAAATATATGAGCCGACCTTAAAAATTTTATCCACCAATATCTTTCTGAAAGTAAGCAAATCTGGTTTTGCTTTTAGAAATCTTTATTTCGATCACTTTTGTGTTTTAAGAAATGCATATCCTATAAACATTGAGCAGAAATGTTTTGACATTTATTTCCATGGTAAAAATGGCAGTGTTATTGCCAGTGAAATATTTAAATGAAATAAAATGTTTCCTTACCTACCTGCCCTATTTTTTCTAAGATTGGAATAGGAAGCATGCTAATTATTTATCTTGGCCTCATCAGCATTCATATGATGATAACTAGAAATGGGACGTAATTCTGATTTCCTGATTATAAACTTATCTGATGCCTGCTGATGCTAAATTCAATTTGATGCTACAATTTTCATCATATGAATGAATGTTTCCTTTGCAGTATTTGATTTATTTCTTGAAATGTTTCAGGGATTGGATACTGATCACTTGGTGATTGAACACATTATGGTGAACGCTGCACCCAAAATGAGGAGGAGGACATACCGTGCTCATGGTCGAATCAATCGTAAGTACACCCTGTAGCATTTCATTTGTGACAAGGTCAATCAATGACGTACCAATCAAAATATTGTTAAATTACCATGATTATCCTGATTGTAGGTCCGATTTTTCTAATGCTTGAATGAGCTTTCGATTTAAAATTACTTAAGAAAGTGGTACTTCTAAGATTACACCATACATCATTAATTTTCATGCAGACTGTAATATTTAAAATATTATTTTGGCATGTGAAGTGACTTTTTGTGTTAAAGTTGTAAATTGTTCCATTTAAAAAAAATGTAAATATAAACTACTCCATGCTTTTTAATTGCAGCTTACATGAGCAGTCCCTGCCACATTGAGCTGATCCTGGCCGAGCGAGAACAAGCTGTTCCACGACCAGGTGCCACTGATGATGAACCAGTGAAGAAGAAGGTTTCTCAAAAGAAACTTAAAAGACAGAAAATGATGATGAGGGATTAAATAAATTATTGTTCACTGGTGTTTCATCTTCTCTTATGATGTCAATTAGCTGAGAATTTGGAACAGTTAGAAAAAAGAATGTTGGACATAGGTTTTTTATGCAGTACATAAATATTGAAGTGGAGGATAAAATTTAGGGATAATGTTCATTAAAAATGTTTTAAACTGAGCAGAAGCAACACTGATCTCTGAAAATGCAAGCAAGATGAGGAACCATGGAAATGCAAGGCCAGTCCTATGCTCCTTGTCATTTGATAAAAAAAAATTGTTTTAAATACCTCTACCTTAGTTACACCTAGCAATGGATTATATTTGCAGTTGTATTGACCTTTGAATATGCCAATTATTGACTTGTATTGTAACATCAACTTGTATCAACAATAGTCTGCCTCAACTTGGAAATTTTGTGTCATAGAGCTTGCTTAGACATAAAAAAAAGGGTAATGGTATAAGGGAAGTTTGTCATTACATTTATATCAAAATACTAGTAGTTTGTAATAGCAATGCTTGTAGCAAAAGATCAAGATGTAAAGTAAATCATAAATGCTTGCCTCCCAAGTATGTCTCATTCTGAGTTAAATTGGATGTATTGAATGATTTAAATATTGTTAATTGATAAAACATATTATTTCTAGATGTCGAATTGAAGTCATAGCAAGTGACGTTCTTATTTTAATGTTGAAGTATATGTTCTGCTTCTAATGATACAAAAATCAGATCTTTTAAAAAGGGATCGAAATGCCAGAAAACATGGGAATGTTGGAAGACAGTACGGATAAAAAATACTTCAAATATTTTTCAATTTGTTAAATATCAGCTTCGGAGTACTTGTATGTGGAAGCAGAAAGTTTTGCAGAAGACTAAAATCACAAGATATATGCATATTCACGGGGTGTATTCTGAAGTATCGATCATGATTACCTAACTAAATGTTTTTAAAAAAATTTCCAGAAGAAAGTCAAAATTCCAAGTTCCAGAGGTCCGAAATTCGAGTACCAAAAGACAGGTCTTTTCACAAAAAATACTAGTATACAGATGTATAAACAAAACATGAAAAATTCATACATTTCTTTTATCTATTTGCAACGACAAACACATTATTATTATTATTATTTTAAAAATAAAACATGCAGAGATGAAGGAGTATTGAGCTAAACAGGTATAAATTTCTCAATAACTAGATATATCTTTCTTTAGGATACACAACAGTCGAACTATAGTCGTGCACTCCAGGCGACTTTACTTCGTGCACTGGGAATGATAACCTGGCCTGTGTGTTGGGCATATTGTAAGGTGCGCTAGATATCCGACTGTCGTTTTCTCGTGACGAGGAACTGTATAGAGATTCGGGAAATCGTGATTCCTCTGTAGAGGATGTCCTTGAGTACCGTCTATGTTGACCTCCCCGGTATACAGGGGTCATCCTTCTTCTATGCTGGCCTAGTGAAGTACTCTCCCTGGAGGAAGAGGATGAGATGTAGTTCCCCGTGCAATGTTCTGTGGAGGTTTCGTCTGACTTAGCGGGACTGTTTCTAGTCTCGGGGACAAATGAATTCTCCGTGCGACAGTACTGGGAGTTGTGGGAGAAAGGAGGGATGGGTCGTGAAACAGACGCCATGCCTCGTTTTCCTGGCGGTTTCTTCCTAACAGAGTCATCGGACACTGCGACAGGTCTGTTGTCTTCGCCTTGAGTTATTACTTTGATTTCTATACTGCTTATCTTCATCCCCATCTGTGACCTCTGTCTTGTTATAGCTTTTCCTGTGGACTGTAAGCCCGCCTCTGAGGATCTTTGGGTGTACCTGTTGTCGTCCTTTGGTGGGCTACATTTCAGTTTTACTTTTTGGTTAAATTGTTTCCATTCTTTCCATTTAGTTATGTTCATGCGTAGACATATCTTGAAATTCGAGAGAAGGAAAAAGGTTAAATTTTGTGGTTATATCGAAATATCATGAAATGATTTTTCAGAAACACTTTTGTGACACTTACCCCCAACCACACGGAAAACAGAGCTAACAGGAGTGTGCCTAGTGTTAAAAGGCCCACAAATTCCGCTCTGTAGGGAGGGTATAAGGATGCGCCGTAAACACACAGGGACACCACTGTTAACGTGATAGGCGACAAAAGACACAGACAAACGATATCAAACACAAGGCGCCATCTGTCTCCAGCAGTTCCAGGGTTAGATAAATACTGAAATGTTAGATACCATTAACTCACATAGACTGATGTTACTTCTTCCTCAAACTAGTTAATTTCTTACTTTCTAGTATCTAAATTAGTGGCTATATGAAATCTTAGCTGAATGGCAATTCAAACTTTATAGTTACAATGTACCATATAAAATGGTTTGGGCCTCCTCTCCATGGCAAAGTTGAAGTGACAAAGTTCACACTGGGTTTTGTCGGAGGATCCTAACCATCTCTGTAGGCAGGACACGTGCATCAGACCGATAGACCCCGCGCAGTAGCACAGGGACATCAGCTGCTCCGTGTTAGAGGTTCCGTGACAAATCCTGCATACAGGCTCACTGACAGAGCTGGAACGAGAGTTTTCTACAAGTTAACTAACCGTTTTGTAAGCTTTTGATATAAATTAGAACCATCTATCAAGTACAGTGTAACTAGGCCTACAGAGCTAGACATCAAACTAAATGCAATACTCATTATTATATACAAACAAGAGGCCCATGGGCCACATCGCTCACCTGAGTAACTTTGGTGATGTTGTTCTTTGACACATTTCCTCCCTTGTCATACCTACTGTGGCCTCGCCGTACCCCCCCCCCCCCCCCCCCCCCCACTTAAGTTTAAGCTTCTCTGGCCCAGTGGTTCTTGAAAAGAAGATTTTTAAAGTTTATTTCTATATATTTCTTTGTAAAATTTTGATTCCCTTTTGTGGCCCCGCCCAACCCCCAGGGGCCATGATGTTAAAATTTAGTTTCCACATTACCCCAGGCTGCTTCCACATAAGTTTCAGCTTTTCTGGCCCAGTGGTTCTTGAGAAGAAGATTTTTAAAGATGTGTTCTTTATATTCCTATGTAAAACTTGGATTCCCTATTGTGGCCCCGCCCTACCCCCGGGGGTCATGACTTTAACAATTTAATATCTAAACTACCCCAGGATGCTATCACATAAGTTTCAGCTTTCGTAGCTCAATGATTCTTGAGAAGAAGATTTTTAAAGTTTTGTCCTATATATTTAAATGTAAAACTTTGATTCTCTATTGAATTAACAATTGAATATCTACAATACCCAAGGATGCCTCCACATAAGTTTAAGCTTCTCTGGCCCAGTAGTTATGGAGAAGAAGAATTTTTAATGACCCCACCCTATTTTTGTCTTTTCTTGATTATCCCCCCTTGTGAGGGGTCTTGGCCCTTCATTTTAACAATTTTAACTCCCCTTCCCCTATGGATGCTTTGTACCAAGTTTAGTTAAAATTGGCCCAGGGGTTCTTGAGAAGAAGTCAAAAATGTGAAAAGTTAACAGACGGACGGACAGGCGGACGGACGACGGACAAAATGTGATCAGAAAAGCTCACTTGAGCCTTCGGCTCAGTTGAGCTAAATTATTCTTCGTCCATGGGACGCTGGGAAAATAGGAATGGATCATACAACAAATAAGAAAAGTGTGTCATGCAACTCTGTTATATTTTAAACACTTAAAAAGATTCTCCTTTCAATTTTTAAAGATACCTGTCAAGGCTGAAGATTTGTGTGCTTGTGTCAGAGATCTGTTGTCGCGGACTGTTGCCAACGTTTATTGGTAGAGCAGAATTTTTGGACTGTTTTGTCGCCAACTGTGACTTAGATTCCTTGTAGGGATACGGATCAAACTGACCGCGCTGACCTTGAAAATGTAACAATGATTGCGGGTCTAATCTAGCCTCACTGTACGACGGGGGCCTTTGTAGAGACGACTGGAAGGATGAAGTGCTAACACCACAGGAATTGTGTGTGACGTTAGATATCCCAGCATCTTCCATATCATTTACAACGTTCCAAAATTGACAAATTCAGTCTTTTCCTGGACAAAAACATAAGACAGCAAGTCAGTAAATTACCGATTTCTGTTATGTTATCGTCTGCAATCATACAGGATGTTAAAGAGCGAATGAAAAAGAAAATTGTACAAAGTAACTTTATAATTTCCGGAAAAAATAACAAAAACAACATTGGGACTTATTAATTAACCTAAGTTATTTCAGGTGTTGATTTCCTCTTCTTTGAAATTCTTTCCAAATTGTTGCCATTTATTCCTTAAAATACTAGTAATTATGTCGAAATATACGGTTGTTAGAGGCCCAAATGGCCCTCTCTCTCTCTCTCTCTCTCTCTCTCTCTATATATATATATATATATGGGCTATCTATAACCTAGCTGTGTCTAGGTGTCATGAGTTTAGTTTTCACTTGCTTTCTAGGGAGACATATACTAAACTAAATTTCATTATACATGATTACTTGTATAAAAATTTGATTTGGTAATCGATTACAAATGTCTTATCCAACTTCCAGCGATTTTCGGTACCTCACGTGTTTTGAGTTGATTTAAAGTAATTATTTATATTATAAATACATTTTGTATACCTTTTTTTTCAAGAAATGCCAGTGTTTTTGACTCTGACAACTACCCGCTATGGTATTCTATGATTTTTTAAATACGTGTACATGTACTTCCTTCCCCAGTAATCATTTCTTGTTGGAATGACCAAAGAATCATTGATATGTCACACTTGAAGATTATATACATACACGGCTCAACTCAACTCAACTGCCTCTTTTTATTAGTTATGTAATATAGACAAGTTAACGTTTGCACTGAGTAGGTAGACAGAAAAAAACAATCTTGGTACGCATAGCACATGGGACTGCATCCCATCATAAAGTTTTGAATTTCACTTGTTTGTCCAGACTTACAGTAAGAAAGGTCAATGTATAACCAACATTAAGGTTTGGTTCGAATGTTTCAGAGAAGAAGATTTAAGTTTAATAGTTCTCGCTTTCATTGCCTGACGGAGAGAGGAGGAACAGGAATTGTTTAATGGTCACCTGAGAGACACAGATTACCAGGCAACAGACTTAGACCCAGGTAAGTAGAATACTTGTATTCACTCTAATAGTCAATATTTATCATAAATATTAAAGCATCAAGGCAAAAAGCCGTTTACAGTAGCTCAGTCGGTGTAGCACTCGCTCTGTGATCGAGAGGTCGAGTGTTCGAATCTTGGCTGCCACTGACGTAAGTCGAAAAGAAATGGATAGCAATTATTCCTTCGCTATGCGCTCGGCACTTGAAGTTGAGTTGCTGGTCCTTTGACCGAGACCTTAAAAACCGAGGACCTGTATCACGACAGACGTTGGCAATCCTTCACTGCTCCATGACCCGAAGTGACGAGTACGGGTAAAGGTCAAAATTTGAAGCCCTTAACAGACACAGGTGTGGTTATATTTCTTAAAATTCACAAAGTAGTAATTGAATAATTTACCCATGGTATTTCTTCCATGAGAAAGCTAACAAAGACAATATGCGAACTTTGTTGACGAAATGAAGAGGACGATGGATAGGGCATGTGTTGAGGAAACCATCCAACAATATCACTAAAGTAGCACTATTGATGGACACCGGAAGGGAAGAGGAAACCTGGTCGGCCAAAGAACACATGGCGAAGGACTGTTGAAAATGAAATGAGGGACCACCAACCAGCGTGGGGAGAACTAGAAAGAAATTCTAAAGATAGAGAGAAGTGGAGAAATCTAGTCCTTGCCCTATGTACCCGCAGGCATAACAAGGACTAGCTAGGTACCAGGTAGGTAGGTATTTCTTCTAAAGGAAAATAATCGAATTTCAGAAAAAATCGAATAAAAGCGCAGGTGTAAGAACAAATATTTGAATAACGTCTCTATTGTAATAATAATGTCAATGGTAGTTGAAAACTCATTTTAAATCCAGGTAACAACAAATATTGAAATGATGTCCAATAATGAACAAATTATTTCAAGAGTGGTTAAATGCATTCAAAAGCAAAACCTGGTTTATATAACATTTATTAAAGAAATCTTTATTTCAAAAGCAATTTAAAAAATTTCATTTTAAAGCAAAAGTATCAGACAAGCACCACCAGTCATTGTTGACATCACTAGTTATAGTGTACGTTGACATTACTAGTTGATCTATAAGATGAACACCACCAGTCATTGTATTTAATGGTCACCACCAGTTATTGTATAAAGTGGACACCGCCCATCATTATATTACGTGGACACCGCCAGCCATTGAACTGGGTGAGGACAACCAGACATTGTATTAGGACAGACACCATCAGTCAATGTGATGATTGAACACCGCTCGTGAATGTTTTAAGTGGACACCACCAGTCTCTTTTTAAGGGGATACCACCAGACATTCCTCGGTTGCTTTCTTAAACAATGTCTTCGTCTTTGAAGTTTTTATAATTTCGCCTCTTTTCATGACGTCAAGACGCTTCCTCTGAAACAGAACAAAACATGACGAACTATCTTGGAAAACAGAAATTGGTGCTGATGGTGATTCAGTGGAGAAAAAATCATTCTATGCTGGAATAGACCGTACTAAATTTTTTCAATTGAAAAAAAATCCCGAATATTATCTCGAATTCACATGACTCTTAAAGTATACTAAATTGAATTTACAACATACATTGAATTGCTTAAGGTTCGTGTTTACATCATATCGTCTGGTTGAACCCTGAAAGAGAGAGAAAAAATATATCCAATCAATATGTCTGTGATCAATCGTCATGGCAATCCAGAAACAAACTAAAGCCTAATCGTGAAAAAGAAATAGCTTGCAATTCTTCAAACTTTATTTTGCCTGCTCTTTGAAGAATTATGCAGGAGAAGTAATGAAAGCATCATTTATTTGATCATTTCATATTGCGTTCGTTGACTTACACTGAGAAGGACAATTATCATGAACATGAACTGGATGAGGGCGTACAGGCCACAGAAGGCATAGAAGGCGTACTGATCGGCCTCACTTAGTGTGTCGTCGTCCGAGATCAGGGCCTCCGATATAGCGTGCCACATCGCCACCAGGTACAAAAATATCGTGCTGCCGATAATGTATCTATCCTAGAAACATTAAATCAATAAATATCACAGGAATATCGTGCTGCCGATAATGTAACGATCCTAGAAACATCAAATTAATATATATCACAGGAATATCGTGCTGCTGATAATGTACCGATCCTAAAATCATTAAAGAAACAGGTAAATTATACTGTTAATTATGTAATGATCCTCATACAATATGTAAAGTATAATATAGACCTGATCTTGAGATGCATGTAATGGTTACAGCACTTACCAGATGAGTGGTGTAGGATATTTTCGGGATAACTTGGTGACGAATTTACAGCACTTACCAGATGAGTGGTGTAGGATATTTTTGGGATAACTTGGTTGGTGACGAATTTAAAGGTGACTGTGATGAGGACAAGCATAATGGATAGCTGTAGACGATTCTCTATCTTACTCCTAGCCACAGCAAACGTGGACAGAGCCAGGGAACTGATGATGGACTGAAATAGAAAGAACAAACATTATCTCATCTACCACTCCAAGCCGCAGCTACGTCACCAGAGTCAGAGGATCGACACAGACAATAAAAAGAAAGATATTTTCCTCTCCTACCATGAGCACAATTACATTCCACACGAAGAATCCGGGCTTCCTTCCCGCGCTGCAAAATACGTACATTCCCGGCTTTTTATACTTGTTGTTGGCATATTCCTGAGTCAATGCCTTTGGGGTAAAATGAACAAACTCATATATGTTCCATTCTTGAATTTTTGCAAACGTCTCAGCGTGAACGCTAGATATTTCACGATCGTCTTCTAAAAACATGACCTCCTCTTCCGAGAGTTCCGTGGTTATAAAGATGTTAAGATCCTTTTGGATTAAGAAAAAATCACAAATAAATCAAATATTTGAAAATCTTGCATCAAAGCAATAAAGTGTATTCGCCACATCTTATGGGATACTGTCTGCAGATCCTTACCTGTATGTCGAAAGGAAAAAGGACCAATTCCATACTCTCAGTGAAGGTAGCCACCAGACGATTTTTCTCCACGATATGTGTGTCTCCTGATTCATCTGTCTGTAAAACGTACCACTTGGCATGGTCTTTCTGAGCAATGGCGTTTAGAATTAATATTTTTGGATTCCAGTATGCAGACCAGTCAATCTCGCCACTTCCCTTGAGAAAGAAATTAGTGTTTGGTATTGTGGAAGTGGTTGGAAAAGAACAAAGAATTTAATAATTTTCAGTCAATTGCTTTGACCAAGACGGATTATATAAGATGCATGACTGATACTAATCCGCATATAAAGCTTTTTAACAGGATAAAACAATCCTAGACATAGTACACGTAAGAACATAAAAAATATAACAAAAGGTACTTAAAGAATAAGCTACTGGTTTGTGCAGTTATATGTACAATAATTTTGCATCCCCTCAGTTTTACAGATTCAAGTTACCAGAAGTAGTAACTATACCTTGTGTCCGTCAAGTTTAGGCTCTCTCCACCTTGCCTGGTAGAACACATCTGCTGTAAACGTTTCCTTCAGCGTGTCAATTTCCAGAATTTTCAGAATTGAAACTTTAAGATAAATATTTCTAGTATCTGCATTGACAGCTTCCTGGACATAGACCTAAAATTTTCCGAAAGGTAAGATATATAATTATTGTGTATTATTATCAGATTATCATTATCAAGTCTCAAACAAAAACAAACTACATGTAATGCTCAAGTCTAAATATATGTTTTAATTCTTGAAACATTTTCTTTTACCGGTAATTAAAATATTTATTAAGCTTATTTACAAACTTCTTAATGGAAGAAAACACGCAATCGAAATAGTGTTTCAGCTTTGCTCTGTATGTCGAAAAACAATGAAAATGATAAGTTCATGGTTAAAATGACAACACAATTATTCAAATTATGAATATCAATACCATCTAGAAATATAACTAACTGTTAAAAACTGAAACATTCAAATGTATTTATACAAAATTTCTTTGAAATCATCAACGAATGTAAATGCTTTAAATTTTACTTCCGACATATAATAGATAATTCCTGACAAACAAACCTTATTGTCAGGTCTCTGCATTGTATGAGCCACGGTCTGAGGAGAATCCTCCACACAACTGATAGATATGAACTTCTAGATATATGAATCTCTTATGGACATTGTTTCATTTTTAATTTCAGTATGAATTTATTCCTTGTTGAAAACAAAGAAATTAATACATGTGCACTTATATGTAATCTTTCTTAACAATCAAACAAAACGTATTCGCTAATCCTCTTATTTGGTCACCCACAGTAAGGGAATTCAGATCTGAGTTTATATAAACTTAAATGACAAGCATTAATTTGTAAAGCACAGTCAATTCACTCTGCTGAAAATAAATGTCACAACTGTGGCATGTCAAATGCTGCCAAATTCACTTTTTCTCTTCCATTTTATAATTTCCTATTTTTATTGTACTATTTTAATTCATATTTTATAATTTCATTTGTATTTATATCTTGCATTTATTCTTCACAAATGTGTTGCTTATTTTTTTTAACTGTATTCTATAAGTTTCCGTTAAAACTCTACAATTTTTAAAATTTGTATTCTATATTTACACTTGCATTGAGCGATTTCTTTATTGTATATATTTATTTGTATACCTTGATTGTTTATTTGCTTTGTAGCTACAAATCTGTAGCTCTGGTCTGATAATCTGGACTGGACGACCACAGTATTACTGCAGGGTCATGTATCATTGAAAAATAAGAATAGAGGGCGATTTCTTAATGAATCCAGAAAATTATGTTATAATTCGATTATCCTTAGAAGTCAGAAAAATTATCAGTGAGAATCAAACTTTTTAGTATTTTATTTTGACATCAAAAATATGACTTCATACAATCATATATTTTGCAAAATATCTTTAAATCGTTTTAATGGGATCTCCAAAGATGACTAAAATATTAAATCCTTAAATTATTATATCAAATTAATTGTTTTTATTTTCCAGAAAAGAATAAACACAAATGTGATTTTCTATATGAATATATAATATCTTTGTAGTACTTAAAAAATAAAGGTATTTTTTTAGATTTAAAAATCTTGACATTCAACTAGACATTAAGATATTATCAATTAAAATAGTTAAAATTTTTCATTCATATGTCAACACGATATACCCAGTGAGCTTGGAAAAAAAGATATCTACAAGTCTCTGCCATGCCTGTTCCATAGTTGGATATTTTACTTGAAAAAGACGTTAATGGTAATCTTACAAGCAAGCTCTATGATAAACATGATGTTTCTAACTTTTCAATTGCCAAGTTTCCTTATTTATGCGGCGATTGGCCACCATGAACACTATACATAGGTGATAATGGCGAACTGCAGATTAATATGAAGATTAACAATAAGAAAAGTTGAAGTCATCACGTTTATTATAAAATTAATAACAGAGAAGTATCAGCATATCAAGATTTTAATTATTCTTTGTTAACGTGTACATATGTTGGTTTATGTACTAAATCAAATTTCGTTATTATATTGTTTCAAAAGAGCAATTTTAATTATTTAATTTACTTGCATATACTCCAGTAATGTAAATGTGCCCTATGTGCCCACGGGCATAACAAGGACTAGGTTGGTAGAAATAATGTAAATGTATTGCAAAGAGCTATGTTGTGAAATGACAAAAAATTGATATTGTTTTATTTCAAATCTAATTATCTTTTTCTTTGTCAATACTGGCATGAAGTATCCTTGCATCTAATGTCGTGCCTTTCTTTAGTTTTTGTGTTGATCTGTATCATCTTTGATGCTACAATTCTAAAACTAATGCAAGAAGTAAAAATATATGAGTATTTAAAAAAAATGAACACATTTACGATGTTCAAGTTTAACTTATGTGGAAGTGGAACTATTCAAGCAACTACTTCACAATTGAAACTATTTCAATATATATTTTTTGATCAATCGAAAACAACATGCTCACCTTTCATCATTATGATTAATTAAGACAGTCGCCATGGGGCGTTGTCGGAGTCTATAGTTTATTAAATTGTTCACGTGATCGGAATAGTTGACCCAAACTCCATTGTTGTCCCGCCACTGCCAAGATAGATCCCGACTGACTAGATTTGGTTCAGATTTAGAGTTTTTGTTTGATGAATGGTTTTGCGAAATTTGTGCAACGTTTGATTCCATATGAATAGCATTTTCATTTGTTCCTGTTACACATATTTCAGGATTTTTATAAGTATTTTTAATAATTGACGTTATAGTTAAGGCGTTTATTCTAGGTTTACCTTTGTCAGCAACAAAATTTTTCACAGGCGAAAATGCATTTACAGAAAAAGAATTCTGATATTCATTTGGACTTGAAGGTCTAGTATGTTCAGGATATCCAAAGATAGACCCCACTAAGTTGCTTTCTAGACCGGTATCCTGTCCTTCATCAGTTTCCAGATCTTCCATTGAAAAAGCCATGGAGGAGTGTTGTGTCTGTATGTCTGTAACATTGGTTCTATCCTTACACGTAACCTGCTCCCGCTGTATAATTGTTGGTCCATTCACGTTTTGGGTTTCGGCATCACTTTTCTCTCTGAACACTTTACTTTGAATTTGATGTGATTCTTTACTCCGCGATGTGGTATTTCCTGTATTTTCTGTTTTAACGCCACTGTTCTGCTTATTTAGGTTGATTCGTGTATCCTGTATTTCAGAACTACCTACAAATTACAAATTTAACAATACTGAGCTCCTTTAAAACATATGGATCAGAAGCAACGTCTGAAGAAATATAAATGTACACTGTACTTCATTTCATACACAGTAAATGCATATGAGAAGTAAATGATGCATGAGAACCTTTTAAATCATTAGATGTACATCTGTAATCATTTTCAGACTCGGGTTTCTTTAATACTCTCCATTGTTCCTTAACAGCTTTCATCACTTTTTGTGAGAGCGGATCGCTGCAACGCAGAATAAAGTGTCCTGTATTAGTATACAGTTGTAAAAAACATTTTATTTGAGAACAAGCATTCCATTTTGTAGAAAATTTTTGATCCACACTCTTTAAACTTCGGAAGAAGTATTGAGATTTCAGTTAAAATTTGTATATTAAAATGATAAAAACTAACCAAAGTTCAATGTCATATTTCCCATCATATCCAAACCTGTAATTACTCATTCTTCCACAGGGCCATCGAACCTTAAATGTAATATACATATTCTAATTAATGTTCTTTTCAACATAAGTTGGGGTGTACCCTTTTCATCATACACTGTGAAGTATGAAAGCCCAAGCACCAACTGTTCAACTGGTATGACCATGGTTCAAGTCTATTTTTTGCAAAAGCAAGTCAATCTCTAAGATCAGGGTTAAGAAGTCAATTATGTTGGTACCTTAAGAAAGATCTTCTCACAAGAAAAACAAGTGTAATAAAAAAGCTATATCCAATTAAAAGTTATGGACAAGGTTAAAAGTTTTTGTGGACAAACAGACAGCTATTGACATACAGAGGGATGGACAGGGCAAAATACATGTACTACCAAATCTTCGATTACGGGGGCATATAAATTTAAAAATCCAATATCTCTTTACTAAAAAAATGATTTAACCTTTATATGCTGAACCTGAATGTAAAATTGTCTTTATTCAAATTCTGCATAAAAACAAAACGTTTTATTCATGCACAGACGGTAAGGATAATTTAATTATGAACTAACATAAACGGTGGCATTATCCATCACCCGGTAACAAGTCCCGATAGCCTCTTCTCCACCGTCCTGATCTTCCCATTTCCAATCAGGTCCTTCAGAATCAAAACAAAAGCGTAAAAATAATTGATGATTTTAAGGGAAATCTTACCCTAAAATACTTTATATGTAGCAGGAAACTTTATTGAACATGATTAAGGTGTGTGTTACCCCTCTTTACAAGGCACCCAGCAGCGACAAATCCGTCCTCAGGTATTCTGGGCTCATCACAAACCACAATATCGTATGTATTTCCTATTCCATATTTATATTCACCACGACACCCATTATCCCATTCTACGAGCACTAAACCAACTGTGAAACAAAGAAAAATAAATGAAGAAACAAGTCGATGCAACGTACGAAATCGGCCACAATATATTCAGCGTTGGAAAGTTTGTTTATAAGAAAGAGTCTTAAAGAACACAGTATATTTAACATTTTTATTACAACCGGCATGTTAAAACAAAATTGTTTCATCCATTGTATATGAGAAGGATATGGAGATAACGAACAGTATTCAATATCAAAGTCCATAAAACAAAACAATATAGGAACAAAGCAAAGACGGGCCTCCGAAACATCAGAGGTGGGATCAGGTGCCATGGAGGAGTTAGCATCCCCTGCTGACCTGTCACACCCGCCGTTTGCTCCTTGTCATGAACGGGAAATAACGGAAAAATCCGTCTTCAATTCAGTGTATAAATAATGGATTAACAATTAGTATGAAAAACGCCAGTCCGCATTTGACTCAATGATAAATTGTATTTGCTGACAAGGTCATTGTATCGACCATAGAACTTACGAAAGATGACTTTAAACGAGACGGCTGACTTGTCAACAAGTTTCCTCGTTTTAGAAATTGTTCATACAAAGAGCATATGCTCTTGCGTATCGAATCAACTGAGATGTATACACTCCGTATGCAGATGATGAAGGCATATTGCTGCATAAGTAAGGAAAGCTGACGATAGAAAAGTCAAAGTCATCACGTTTATGATATAGCTTGGTTGTTAGATAAACGTTAACGTATTTTTCAAGTAAAATATCCAAGTATGAAACAGATGTATCAGACTCTATGGTATCTTTTATCTCAAGCTTACCAGGATATATCGTATCGACGTGGGAAACCCTTCCTCTTTCAATAATTGATTTTCAGTTTGACCAACAACAAATATATATGTATTGCATTAACGGATCGTGATTTCCACTGTCTCAAATATGTAATTAGGTGATTGGGTGTATTTGAGCCATTTCCTTACACAAACCTAATTACCTTTCTCCCCATGACCCACTATGGTCCCGATGCCCTCGCTGTCCTGGTTCTGGTAACTCCAGTGGGGACCCCGGCGAACTCTCGAACCGAGCCTAGGAATTGTAGAGTATTTCTCCTTATACCAATTATCTTCATCGTCTTCTACCCTTGGCTGGGTCTCCATGATTCTCTCTTTGTTCTGTATTAACTCGTATATTGTGTCCTTTGATTATAAGATTGAAATTTGAATGAAGTTTTTTCTATAAATGGAATCTATAATGTTTGTGTAAAAGTGAAAATAAGAAAACAGATATGGTATGAGATTTTAATGAAATGAATGATGTAGGGAATATTATATCTTAAATATAAAACAAATAAATGCTAAGACAAATAACTTGATTTAACGAAATTATTTAATTTTTCTTAAAATTCAACAAAATTCCATTCAACAGCTTGATATTCCACTTGGACAAAATGCCAACAAAACTTTTTTAATAAAATGCTTTGAGTATCCAACATACCAAATCGTCTTCATCATAGGTATGCCCGAAAAGAACGTTATCTGCCACAGATCTCAAAGTTTCTCTTTCTATCTCATTCTTGTTTGTAACTTTGGATATCAAATCTGCAGATTTCTGTAAATATTGCGATTGTTGACAATCGGAAATTTTATGTAATAGAAAAAGAGATTGAAGAAAAATTAATTACGTAATGTAGAGTATATCGTCCAAAGCACTTTGCTTCATAAATCTCTAACACTCTGCCACCTTGAGACACGCCTGATATGGTTTGTAATAACGGCTGAAATAGATAAATGATTTGAATTTTATGTAGAGAACAACATATATTTTTGCATTTAATTTATGTGCTTTCAACTGCCTCACAAAGGAAAAATAATCAGATGGATAAACTTTTTATTACATGTTTTAATTTAAAACCAAATCATTCCTTTTTTAACAATTTTAGTTTTCTCGTCGGCTAACAGGTCCATGATATCTAGATTCTAATATTGAACGAAACCAGATGTGCTTTACACAAGTAAGCATTCTCTGTCGACGGATAGCACCTACAATGAATCCTCTGTTTTTTTAACAAGGCATTTAAAGTTTACTTGGCGAAAGAAAATGACTGGAAAATCGCTGTGAATATTGCCATAACAGAACCATATAAATTCAAATAAATTCATTGCTTTTTGAAAGGACAAGTGATACATACAAATATTTTATTTGGAGGAGACTTCATATCATGTCACAGGAATAGAAAAAGTGGATAATACTTTGGCTTTTTCTCTCCTTGAACTAGGATAATAAAATAACTTCCATATTTCCCTCCGAAAATGGTAAAAAATTAGCCTGTTTGATTTTTCTGAATTTTAATGTGACCGGTCGACAGGGAATGCTCACTCCTTCATGGCACCTGATCCCACCTCTGAGGTTTCAGAGGTTCGTGTTTGCTCTGCTCCTATTTTGTATTGTTTAAAAATGGAATTTTGAGCTTTTAAACTGTTCGTTATCTCCATATATTTCATGCAAGAAGTACAATAGGTTAAGAAAATACAGTTATACCAGTTAACTTTGTGCTTCTTTAAAAACAATTTTGAAGAAAAAAAGGGGTAATTGAATTTCATAATTTAAGCGTGAGAAACTTTCCTTGGTTAAAAAAAAATGAATATCTGAATAAAGGTGTAGACATGGGATGGCTGAAGCAAAAGAAAACGATCAAATTGTAGTATATTGCAGGACTTACATAGTTTGGGTTTTCTCCAACTGGAAAGCAGAAAATTGGATAGTCTCTTCCTATTTTTTGTGTGATTAAAGATAGTGGTCCTAAAATCTATTCATATAGAAATAACGAAAAATACTTATTATTTTTAATTTTTATCTTATTATTATTATTTTATCTTTAAGTGCTATTTTATTCAAGTTTAACCATAAGATAAACCTTTAGAAAGAGATCTTGGTAAGATTACATGCTCATTTGGCATTAAATCCATTTCATTTTCGGTGGCCTCTAAATTCTTAAAGTCTGTTAGTCTACCGTCTGTGAAAAGAACCACTCTTGGGTTGAGATGGAAGTCACCAATACGACTTGTGTGGGCTGTAAGAATTAAGGTTAACGTATGTTGATCTTTATATTTTGAATAGTCTGACATTAGAATAGATTCCACGTTAATCTGATACAATGTAGTACTAGATTATCTTCAGGGAATCTGGAGAATACATATTTTCTAAGAATTTTGGTTTCTTTTAAATGTTCTTTCATCAACAATAAATTTAATACAATATTAAGTTTAAAATAAAAAGATAAACGCAATGTATAATATGCAGTTTTTACTTTAGTCCATTTCTACTTTGTTGTGTACAGTTGATCCTTTTTAAATTTTCCCTCCATCTATACAGACCAAAAATTCTAACTCCCCACTCTTTTGTATTAGTTTCAGAGGCCACATATCTATCCTTAAGTTTGTCCTTAAATTCAATGCGCCCAGAAGTGTAGACAATCTAATGACCTCAATGGCCAAAATTTCATGTGACTCTACATGAACAACACCACTACATGAAAATTGCCCACCTTACAGTATTGAACATATTCTAATATAATAGACATATACAATGGGATTGGACACAAGATCTCAAAACTTATTTCGCTCTCTCCCTAACCTTAATGTTAGGTACCTAGCTTTATTTAATATTTTAAAAGTTTGGAAGCAATTGCAGTTTTGAATTTTCTGTAGAATTATCTGCTGGGTTATATGTACAAAATACTGGGAGTAAATATCGTGGAATGCAAGACTGGAACTTAAGCTGATGTTCACTGCATCTATTGCTTTGCTGGAAATATCAACAAGTTAAAAGAAAAAGTACATGGCAAAAACCATTATCAAACACCCTAGCTAGTTTCTATTCTATAATCATAGAATCGAATTATGGACTTGCTCAGCTTCTTTAAATAATCCATTCAAAGTTTACATTTATACATGTAACATTTTCCTCTTGTTAACATAATAATAAATCTACATACCTGCTCCCTCGTACAGTCCCCCGAGGGCCAATAAAAAGGCAGCAGTGAGCGGCGAGGGCCCACCACATTCCACCTCCTCTGAAAGAATTAAATAACATCAACGAAATGCGATAACTTATAATGATATAGCAAATCAAAGTCATCATTTAGAATGAATTGAAAAATAACAGTTTTAATGAGAAAACAAATTTATATTACTCCACCATATCGAAAACCATTTACTAAAATTTATTTTTAATCAGTTCTACACATGAAATATAAAAATAATAAGCTGTGTAAATGACTCGTACATCTCTATGTAAAATATCAATGACTCTGACAAAAAGCGCTTTTCTAAACAAAATGTTTTTTCTGATATTTATTGCACTATGCATTTAATCCAGAGAATACGAGTAAATAAAGTTAGTGTTTTTACCAATGCTTTGTTTTATTGTAGAATATTGGTTGGAATAATAATGCAGAAATTTGGTTTCTTGTCCAAAAACAATCACAGAAACATTCTCATCAAGATCTGGTTGTTCATCAAACTCTATAAATGTCAAAAAATTGTAGTACAGTGTATTATAAAGAAATAGATACTCAGACAATTATTATATTCAGAACTAATTGGCAACCATCTAGTATCGCCCCGACTCCCCGCTTCATCTGCCTTAAAGGTTCCCCTCTCATGCTCTCGGAAAAGTCCAAAATAAAAAGAACACAACTTCCTCTTCCCTTCTGATATCGGAGGGCCTTCTCTACAATAACAGACAAACGTAAATTGAAATTTGCGTAGTGATTTTAACAATTTGAAATACTAGTATGAATAATGTCATATTAAAAAAGAAAATGTGTCTGTGAAACACTAATTCTGATGGCTAATGGCGAGGGTTGAAGCTTCTCTGACGCAAGTCAAACTCAAATCGGCGGCAAGGTCAAAAGTCAAATTTGTTGGTATCCAAAGGAAGGTCTAGTCAAATAGAATAAAATTGTGAAAGTTGAAAGCCTTAGTCGAAAGTTATGGCCAGTATTAGGGGTTTCAAAAGAGTTTTAAAGGTTTTTCTATTTATAGAATACACCTGTGAACGATGAAAGCCCTATAGCTATCTGTTCAAAAGTTATGATCAAGATTAAATTTAAGTTTTTTAACTAGGAAAAAGTCTAAGTTCAAGGTCAAAAGGTAAAAAAAATATTTCTACCGATTGAAATGCCTTGTCACTATAAATACATTTATATTAAAATTTACATTATGTACGAAAGTCCTAGCACCAACTATTCAAAAATTATGTCCAAGGTTTAAGTATAGTAATTTTTCGTAATCGTTGGATCAACATCCAAGGTCAAGAGGTCAAATTTGATGTTATCCAAAGAAAGGTTTTGTCACAAGTAATATACCTGTTAAATATAAATGCTAAAGCCTACCTACTGAAAAGTAATGACCAAGGTTAATATTTTTGCGGACAAACAGAAGAACAGACAAACAGACAGACGAACGTTCAGGACAAAAACTATATTTCTGCGATTCTTCGATTATGGGTGCATAATAACTGGAGATTTATAATATAAAAATAATCAACTGACGTACGTTTTACAGAATCAACTTTTGCTTGCGAGAGCCACATACACTCATACATAGAAGTATCCATATCGTGAAGGAAATTCTGTGTTATTTACTTTGAAAGATAAATGTTCAATGGTGAATTATCTTCGACTAAAACATCAAATTGAATAGGAAGAGTAAGGTGAATTATCAGATTAAATATAAAAATCACAAACCTCTTGTTCCTGCTGTTATTTAGTCGAAATCTATATACACTTATTGAGGCTACAGGAAGTTTTTGGTATTATGATAATGAAGCAGCCACAAAAATACAGGAAGGATGATATATTGCTCAAATACACTTAAAACTTTTTGTATGACCCTCAAAAAGATTTTTTAAAAATCATAAAATAAAGAATTTTATATATAGAATAAAAAGCAATGTTCAGTGTTCGCTCAGAAAGAATTCCAATCTGTGTCAACCTTTATTGGTCTGTATATGATAATAAGTGTACACAGACAAAAGGTATATTTGTCTCATTTTTATTTATCTAATACAGTATTTACTATGGAAAACCCAAGAACCAGGAGCCCAAGCACCCTGTAATTGCTCCCCTTTGTCATATTGCAATTAGTTCAGGGGTTCTAGAGAAATTGATGTAGACAACCGACAGAAAAAAGCGATAGCAAAAGTTCAACTGAGTATCTCACTTAAAGCATAGAAATTAAAGATGTTTAATAAATGTAAAAACATATAATATATATTGCATTATGTTTTCTAAATCCTAGAATAATTCCCATTTGAATAAAACATATGAAGAAAACTAACAGTATTTGAACTCAAAAAACTATACAAAATTGGAGCAGAACAAACAAAGACCTCCAAAGTGGAGGTTGAAGCAGGTGCCATGGAGTTGTGAGCATGCCCTGCCGACCGGTTACGCCCGCCGAGTGCTCCTTCTCATATCGGGAAATAACGGGAAAATCCGTCGACATTTCAGTGTGTAAATAATGGCCTAACAATAAGTATAAAAACATCAGTTAGCATATGTCTTAATTGAAAAATTGTATTTGCAGACAAGGTCATTGTATCGTCCAAAGAACTTGCGCAATGATGACTTTAAACCAGACTGCTAATATTCTTGTTTTAGCATTTGTCTGTCAATAAATTACTTTGTTTTGGAAATCGTTTTTATAGATCATGATCTTGCGCATCAGCTGAGAGTTATAAACCTTATATGCAGGCGATGATGGTATATTGCTGCATAAGTATGGATAGTTGATGATTGAAAAAGTGAAAGTCATCACGTATTTTTGAATTTAAATATCTAAATATGAGACAGATGTGTCAGACTTTTTAGTATCTTATATTTCAAGATCACCGGGATACATCTTATCAGCATAAGAATGGAAAAAGGACATGAAAAGTATATTCAATAAGTTATTAAATAAAATAAATCTGAAAAGCTTAATGTTTTTGTAAGCATTGATGCCAAAAATAGTTTGATTTCAGGGAAACTGTAAATGTTCAGACAACAATCAGTGATTTTTTTCACTCTTGAGAAGTCGGATATCAGTGCTTTGTCTTGTTTTAATATCAATCTTCTTCATCTTTGATAATATGATCCTGTACCTAAAAAGAGAAACAAAAATACTCTGACAAGGACAGCTCGGATAGTCAAAAAAAGAGAACTTTTTAGATTGGCCATTTTTTGCAATGTTCTGACTCCTTGGTTCTACATCACAAAGTGATTATAAATGTATAATTCAGGTAAATGTAAATCAAGACAAATGCTCTTTAGTATTCGACATTTTCTAGCTCTTCCCTCGGCAATTTTCATGTTCTAAGGATAAGAAAAAAGAATTGTGTAGAGAAACTCTGATAGCGCTCTTGAACAAATTATGGAAGATATATCTGATTATTTCACAAAATAGGCTTTCAATTGAAAATATGATTACAAAATACTTTGCCAATGCTTAACATATAGGAGTATGTAAAAGTCTATCATACTTGAAGAACCTCTGAAGCTGCAGAAGTAAAATATTTCAAAACAATTGGTCATTTGCCCAGAAAAAAAATGTTAAACTTACCAGTTGTCCCGGATGTTAATAAGTACCGTGGCTCTATTATTCTTCCTGTAATCAGTATCGATCTTTTGACTCATTTCTTTAGGGAAGTTTACCCATTGACCACCTTCGCCTCTAAATTGCCAGACATCTGTAGGAGGAGACTCGGCCTCGGCTTCATTCTCATGCTTGTCATCAATGAATCCAGAAGTTTTACCATCGTGATAAACATCTCCTAAATCGTCACATTTCAATGTGGTATTTGGATTTTTGACAGAAGGAAAGACGGGTCCGTTCACGAAAGGCGTAACAGTCAGACTTCTTATTGAAAGATGTGTTCTCCCTCTTTCCTCCTCTCGAGATTCGATCTCAGGCGCTTGTAAATAAATGCATTAAATGAAAAAACACACTCGCCCCTCTCAACCAAACAAAATTATGATTTGAATACATAACGCATAGTAAACAAACTTTTCGTGGATAACACAACGTGGGATTTTTACAGATAATTAAAAAACATTTAATATTTTCTTCTACTAATAACTTAACCCCAAATTGAATCATATTCATAGTCAATTAATGAACATACATTTTGTATTGCTGGTGTCATTTGTTAATTTAGAAGCCATTTCTCCAGCTTCTTGTTTTTGTTGTCTCAATCTCCTAATTACATCCGAGTCAAATGGGTCACTTAAATATCATAAACAAAATGCTTTTGAAAATTAAAAAAAAGTTAGTTAAAGGTACACTGTATCAGTATATGATGCTTTTGACCATGGACAGGTACATACCACAGCTGGACATCAAACTTTCCATCATAACCAAATCTGTAATTGCTTTTATTTGAATTTGGCCATCTTACCTATAATATTGACAATTTTTTTTCAACATACGAGTAATAAATAAGTTTTTTCATATCTCTTTCAAATATCAAGTTATTGTTAGAATTATTTACATGAACGACAGCATTCCTTTTCATTTTGTATACCACTCCAATACTTCCTTTTCCGCCATCTTGATCTTCCCACTGCCAATTAGGGCCTTTAATGGTAAGAAAAAATAACAATGTATCATAAAATATTTTTGTAATATTCCTTATGCCATCGTCCAAATGTAACGATAAGAGGTGAGTTAATAGAAATATAAATATGGAAAAAAACACAAAACGATTTTTTTTTCTCTAAAACAATCATATCTTTTTGCCAAGAGTAAAAGATTTTTGAATAGTTTTACCTCTTTCGACAAGACAACCGACAGCTATTAACTCGTCGTTCAGAATTCTAGGTTCATCACATTCAACCAAGTCAAAGTTTTCAAACGTCCCATTGCTACCGTACCGATAAGGAAAATTCGAACCCGCATCCCATACCACGCGTAACCAACCATCTAAGAAAGGTCCAATAATGAGTGAATTGAATATAATGAAGCATTCAGACGCTTACCAAAGTTCGAAGCTTTATTAATAAGAAAGATGTCTTTAAAAAGGAGCTTTGATACCAAAGTAAAATAAGTTTGCTTTGTAAAGTCCTTCCTATAATTATCCTTACACCTTCCGCAGTCGTTGTGGTTCACAATAGTGCCTGGACCGTGACAGTCCTGATCCCCCCACCGCCAGTCTGGTCCCCGCCGAACCCTTGTACCCACCGGGGGCATCTGTGGATTATATTCATCATTTTCATCATCATCGTCGTCATCGTCCACAATACTAGGGTTGCCTTTGTAAGTGGTTCTTTCACTTATCAGTTCTAAAATATCATTCTGTAAAAATGATTTACATCTTAAACTAAAAATATATTGATTGGCACTTTTTTAAAACAAGCATGGGGATTAAGAACAGTATATGAATTGCATTAAAGTTTAGCAAAAAGATTAATTTAGTGACAACAGATCAATGTTTCCAATATGTTACCCTGTCATCGCCTGTTGCTCAATTCATCATTCCAGTAGATATCATGGCTAATTCTAAATCTCCATGAGAAAATCTCTCACCTTTTATAGTCTGCAAAATCTGATCCGCTCTTTTCTGAAAGTGCATTATGCCAAGCTATATAGAGGTATATATTAACTATTTATCCTTAGGAAATGTTTTCCATGTTTACTTTTGGATTATTTTTTTTGTCTTCTGATTGTATTTCACTGACCTTGTTAAGATGATATCTTCCATACTGTCTGGCTTGTTGGGGCTGTATTAGTTTTCCTCTCCGTGATGAATACGCAATCGATCCCAAAAGACACTATATATCAGAGTAAAAAAAACAACTTACACCTACTCTTCTAAAATCATTCATTTAACAAAGTACAGTGTATATAGAATTTTTATTGGGAAATAATACAATTACACTTTGCAAAGACTTACAAAATCGGGATCCTTTCCTACGGGGATGCAATTTAAAGAAATGCCTCGTCCGATATCTCCAGTAAGATTCATTAAAGATTTCCTTGTCTGAAATTAGTTTCTGGGGGCGGTTAAGGGAACCCATATATGTCACTTATTGAATGTTATTTACAATGTATGACTTAACGAGATTAATCATCAACAAATTTTATAGCATTAATTTCAGAAGTTAAGGAAGTATTTGTGTTTAAATATCTAGATTTCTTTATTTTATAAGATTTCATATATCAGGTAAACCTCTACTGGGTCCATGAAATCTTCGTCCTCCTTTCCTCCTATCATGTTTGAAGTTGTGGGCTTCCCATCAGTGATGAGCACAAGCTTAGCCTCGACTTGGAATGTGCCAATCCTTGTTGTATATCCTGGAATGTAGATTGGGTGGGAATTTCTGACTAATGATGAGACATATGGAGATAATGAACAGTAATCAAGATCAAAAGTCCATAAAACAATACAAGAAAGGAGAAGAGCAAACATTGACCTCCAAAACATCAGATTTGGGATCAGGTGTCGTGGAGGAGTGAGCATCCCCTGCCGACCGGTCTCACCCGCCGTGTACTCTTTGTCATGATCGGGAAATAACAGAAAAAGCCGTCGTTAATTCAGTGTATAAATAATGGATTAACAGTAAGTTTGAAAAGTGTAAGTCAACATATGACTCGATGATCAATTTTATTTGCTGACAGAGTCATTGTATCGATCAAAAAACTTACGAAATGATGACTGCTAATATTTTTGTTTCATCAACTTGTCCTTAATTCATCTCGTTTTAGAAAATGTTCATAAGTGGAGCATTCTCTTGCGTATCGATTCAACTGAGATACAAAAAATCCGTATGTCGTACGTTTCTAAGCTGTTGATTTTGGTAAAATCTTGTGATTTCAAATTGTCCAAAAGTTCCGTGGAATTTTTACAGAGTTGATGCAATTTTTTATATCTTTGTTTCGAATTAATCCTATAACTTAAAGTTTAAACTGAGGAAGGTCAAGGTCGAAAATTCATACATTCTGTGAGTATGTAAAACTTTTTTCCAGGAGAAATCTCAAAAAGCTTTTTGAGCTTTTGCAATTCAATTTAATACGATAGTTTTCTATTGCTCTGTCTGTCCTTCTTAAAGTGTCCCCTTTCGATACTGTCCCCTTCTAGATCCACACATACTCTTCTTTTTTCCTTTGGCTGGGAACACATATTCTCTGAATTAGCTTGTAAAGTTCTTCAATAACGTTCATCATATTAGAGAGCTCAAATTGAAGTAATTTAAAGTTTGAATTACCACTTTTGAAGTTTATATACTATTTGCAAGACAATTAACGAATCTTTCCTTTAAAAGTTGAGAAAAAAATGTTTACCTCCGCCAAAAAGCAATCCAGAGAGACAGAGAGTGATAGCAGCCTGAATGGGAGAAGCTCCCTGGCATACTATACCATCTGCCATCATAAAATGTTTTGAAAGATGGCATTAAACAAGCATTGAAAATAAATGACACATCACAAAATTTTCCTGTAAATAAGAAAAATTGACCAATAAAAACGTAATTTTTTTTTTACCCAAACATCTTTTCAGTGACTGGTAGTTGTTGGAGTAATAATGACGAAATCTAACCTCTTCTCCAAAGGTTACAACAGCCACTGTTTCATCCATGGGTCCCTTTGCATACTCTTAAAAAGATGTTTTAAAGTTGTACAGACACAGATTTAAAGTAAATATTTTCTAAAATTTTCTTATAATTTACTTATATGTTGCAATAGCATTTCACACGAAAATATAATAAAAATCTTATTTCATCTCGAAGTTATTGAAATTTCGAATTTCTGGACAGGTTTGATTGACACATCCTTGCACTTGCACGAATTTTAATTTTATTCTTAATATTTACAAAAGTGTCAATTTTGTTGTGTATTAATGAAAAATATTAAAACTTTAATGCAGAAAATTCAGAATAGAGATGTTCGAAAGTAAAACCCTCTTTTTAGTATCGACAGTACGTCCTCTGTATTCTGTACAGAGTTTAAGTAATTAAAAACACCAGTGAAACATAAACTGTTTTTGTAAACAGGGCACGAGCTCTGTTATTGTTAATGTTTACGATTCACCGGGTGTGTTCAATTGTCAAAGTCTGAGCACGGGCTGATATTATACTGCAAGCGCGTTTTCCTTTCGAACATTTTTACTCTCTGAATTTTCTAGTTTTCTAGTTTTTAATTTGTTTTAATCACAAAACTTTGACATTGTATGGATGAATAAATCATATTTCAGTGTTGACATAACACACCGTTATCAAACCTCATTCGGTATCAGAACTAGTCAATCAGCTGATATTAGCGTCTCGGGTTGATGTAGGATGTTATAGGAAAAAGGGGATGAACTACTACGGTATCTATAATGTAAGATTTGTATAATAAAAATGCAGTACCTTCTATGATGTCAATAAAAACCGTCTTCATTTGCTGGAAAGCTTCTCCGGCCATACTTCCTGACGTATCTAAAGCAAACATCACACATGGCCCCTTTCCTTGTTGGTACTTTAATTTCCTGTCTACATAAATGAATAAATGTTTAAAGCTTTACCTTTTCTTCTTTGAAAATTTCAAGCAACTCATGTGGGTTGTTGTCTCCTCCATTGTCAATATCAATTTCTATTTCAATTTATAATGTCAATAATAAAGCTCTATTTTGTTCCTTGATGCAATTGTTTTATACTTCTTTTGAGTTTGGCTAGGCATAAAAGGAGTTACAAATAGAATATAAAATAACGTTTTTGCTTGGTGAAAAATGTGAAGCGTTCACAATCAACAAAATAACCCACCATTCAATGTTGTTCAAGAATACTTACATTCCTTGCCTCTTCATGATAACTGTCTTCAACAATTTTACCATCGAAAATTTCTAGCAAAAGTCTCCAAACGCAGTACTTTGTTAACTGAAGTTCTGCTCGATTTCGTAATTATTTTGTAATTTAACAATTTTTATTTTATCGTTATTTTAATCTATAAACAATATAAATCCATGAAAAATGCATGAAATGAGGGCCCCTGGAAATTGGTGGGATTAGGTGTCTAAGATGAGTAAACAATCCTTTGCACACCAATAAGGTACACCATTATTCCATAGTCAGATACAGTATAAAAACAAAGGCCCAACATTTCAGCCAAAATACGACCCAATGTTAGTTATTATTGCTATCTAGGTTACTATGGGAATTTACAAAATATCGAATTTAAAGCATGGTGACAAGTTGTCACTTAGGAACTCCAGAAATTTTTTAATTTTTTTTAAAAAGTTTTCCAGCGTACTTGTGTGTAGAATCAAACTATAAACTAACAAAGTTATGTCCAAGATTAATCACAAGAAAATTTCTGATTTTCATCTCTTATTAAAAAAGCGGCTGTCTATGTCTATGATATCAGAAAGCGTTACTAACTTTGCTAGCTTGTTAGCGTTTTTAAGAATTCATATATTATTTTCTTGAATACTGAGTATGCTGTAACAAAGCATGTCGGACCTTTCTACTCTACAGCAGTTTTAAAATATTTTGTTAGGAGTAGACATAAGGGCCTGGTAGAGCGATTCAGAATACTTACTTTCCACAGCTTCTTCGTGAGCACGATTTACCCAGTAATTGTCATCGACAAATTTAGCCATCATAGAAATAATTCTCACACAAATCTTCAAATGCAGAAACTAAGATTGTTCTTGATTATTGAAGTTTCCAAAATGAAAAACATTGAATAAACTTCCTTATCATTTCTATAAACTTTTATTGTATCCAGTTCTTCCTGTAAATCTATTATTGAAGTTCCAAAATAAGTATCATTTCAGTAAAATTTACACACAGGATGGATTTTTTTAAAAAACCTAATCCATGTATTTATGTTGAATACACTCCAAAGTGATCACAAAATATGAAATATATCATCGAAAAACTGTCAATAATCCGGCAAATCTCATATAATTTCATTAGACTTTGGGCAGTTCCAAGTTTCCTAAGAAATGAAAATATCCAGGAAATTATCCATGTTTTACGTTTAAGAAGAAAGGGATGAGAAAGAAGTATTTAAAAAATTGCAGACGGAGAAAGAAAAGAGGTAAACCTTGATCTTTCAATATGTGGTCTCAGATAGCAGTTTTTTTAAAGAGTTAAAGAATTTAATGACCAAAAGCTCAGAGAAAACTAAAATTATTTGTTTGTAAACTTAGCAAAACAGAAATATAAATTATGAATATATGCAATATAATTTTTCAAACTCGAAGGTCACGTCGAAAAAAATATATCCAATGAAAGGTCTTGTCGCAATGTAATTCTTCGTAAAAGGGGGTCAAACTTCAAGGACAAGAAGTCAAAATTGGTACCAAAAGACATGTCTTATCAGAAGGAATACACCTGTGAAATATGAATAGCATAACACCTTACAACAAAAGTTTCAGGCAGGGTAAAAGTTCTTTTTAGACAAACAGACAGAGAGACAATTAGACGGGCGGACAGGACAAAAACTCTATACCCCCGAAACTTCGATTAGGAGGGCATAAAAAAGTTGTCTTTGAGTAGTATAACCTAGTTTTTAGTTATCTTCAGATTCGTTACACCTGACTGTATTATTGTCACGGGTATCGGCGTGGAATGGCAACCCGTGTTCGTGCTGGTTAACTTGCATTAGTTTTGTTTACATTTTTGCAGTTACGTTTATCGGTACTGCACTGACCTGTACAACTATAATTGTACGTTTCTTTGGTATCTTCCTCTCCTGCATTAGACGAAGTATTACTATAACTGTCGCTACCGCTGTATAGCATACGTACTACGATGGCCGATATGAGCCGTCAAAATACAAGTAAGAGTAGCACTATTATGTACGTAGAAACAATGGCAAAACACAAGAAGTAGTAATAGTAATCTGTACATGTACAAATCTTGAGACAAAATACACTCGAGACTACTTAACATTCCTTAGATTTATTGGGAAGATTATCTGTAAACTTAGAAGGAACAAAATCAAAAACATGTGTTGCTGATTTTCCCCTCTATTTTCTCCTATTCCCCTCATTTTTAGTTGTTAAATAAATGGTGTGCACCTAATTTCAGTTGATTAACAAAATTCAGCAAGATTGTTTTTATTTTCGCCTTTGATCCGTCTGTGTTTTTTTTTTAATTCTAACTTTCACGACAACAAAATTATTAATCTTAATCTTCATTCGTAGGCCCCAAAATACTGATAAAAGATTCAAGAAAAAATGAAGCTGCATTTTCATCATTTCTTTTCTAGCCCGATGAAAATCTGTTGCTTGATGATATTATCACACCCTCGCGTAAGATGCGTGTGCTTGTCGGCAAAGCCACTAGGGTGGACTGATGAAGATAAAGCCGCTGTATGATTTGCAGACCTTTATTTCTCGTCCGGTCGGACAGTATCAGGGACAAGCTCGTCCCGATTCCAACTTCCCGAATGTTAATAAAAATTTGTATTTATAGACAGGTTGATTATTGACAAGTTTAAGTAACATACGACATGAGTTAATTTGATTTACAAATAAAGTTGAAGATTATGATTTTAAATAAACAATAATTAAGTCACACAAAGCACAGTCCATCTGGTCATATCACTCATAACTTATTAAGATAATTAGACATGTTAAAGTAGATACATCTGACAGATTTTAGCAATTATGACAAACTCATTAAATTAAATAACAGATATAGAATTTTGAATTGAAAATGTCCAAAGTAATTGTCAAAATGTCCGATGGTATATTTTCATCTGTGACAATATGTGCAAGAAATGTGTTTATTTTTTATTTTATGCTCTGCCGTATCCATATTTCTTTTTTCTCGGAACGAGGAAAAAAATAGAATGAGGAAATACATAACGTTTTACATAAAATGCAGCTCATTTACTATGAAATCTGAATAACGACTCTCATAAAATATGCCTTAATTTAATGATGGAAAAAACCGACAGATTAGATCGCTGACAATATATGTAGAGGTAAAATCAGTGTTGCTGTTTTAAATATCATTAAAAGCATTGGCATATATCATTTACATGTATTTACCCATTCTCAATTAAAAAAAAGAACAGAAACGGGTGTTTTACCGTTTTTGCTTTCACAAATCTACGGAATGTTTCTCCCTTCCAATGAGAAAAAAAAATAATGAAGAAAAATGTAATATGGAAAGAGGGCAAGTATAGTATGAAACAGGGGAGGATCCAGCCATTTTTGAAAGGGGGTTCCAGGGTTGTCTCCCTCTAACCACCCCCCCCCCTACAAACTCTCAAGCAAAGATTGACACACAATTATGGAAAGATCTAAGGTTGTGGTAAACATTATCTTTGTTTTACTTCCTTTTTTTCTTTGAAAACGTACCCCCAGTCCAAATAAGAAATAAACACATTTCAAAAACTATTGAAGCCTTAAAATTGAATAGATTTGCAGCAATTCCGAAGAGTACAAAGGATTTTTTTTTTAGAATTTGAAAAACGTTTTTGGGGTGGGGTGCGGGTGGGGTTTTAACTAAAGAGTTACACGTTTGTTTCTTCAAAAGATATAATCAAAACACGGTACATACATGTATATAGCCAACGCAGCCAAGATCGCGGGAATCTAATATCAAATTAAACATCGCATGTTACATATCATACATAAAATATATAAAAATAAGTAGAATATTTTCTACCATTCTCTCATAAAAAAAAACAACAGTGAAGGTGAATGGAGGAAACTAAATGTGTGAGAATCTATCTATTCAATACATAAGTTAGACGTACAAATATTTACTAGTACATGTATTCTCGGAAAACGTTCTCTCTCTCTCTCCACTTGACAAAAAATAAAAGGGGGTTCCAACCCCTGGACCCCACCCCTCTCTGGATCCGCCAATGTGAAAAAATATAAACATATTTCTTACACAGATTATCTTATCAAGAAACAGATTCTCATCGGGCTAGAAAAGAAATAATAAAAAGATGCAGATCTCTTGTTTCTGGAATTTTTAACCAGCATCTTGGGGCTTATGAATGAAGGTTAAGATTTTGTTGTCGTGAATGTCGTTATCGTTGATTAGATCAAAGACGAAAATTAGAAGAAAAAAAAACTCGCTGCATTTTGTGATCAATTGAAGAAAGGTACACAACATTTATTTAACAAAATAGGATACACATGTTTTTGATTTTGTTCCTTCTAAGTTTACAAATAATCTTCCCAATAAATCTAAGGAATGTTAAGCAGTCTCGAGTGTATTTTGTCTCAAGATTTGTACATGTACAGATTACTATTACTACTTCTTGTGTTTTGCCATTGATTCTACGTACATAATAGAGCTACTCTTACTTGTATTTTGACGGCTCATATCGGCCATCGTACATACGTCCGTCTACACCAGATTACACTAAACAGTGACCTGCCCTTTATATAGGGGTCTGCAGATGAAGCATTTATCCGAACAAAAATGGCAGATACATTCCTTTTACAATTTGTGTTTGAACAGCTTTAATATTGATATTTAATATTAATATTTTTGTAAGGTATAGGAATAAGACTTATCAAAGAATAAGACCGCGGAACATTATCTGGCAAGATTGGAAATATGCAGCTTACGTCATTTCTATCTGTTGCAATTAAAACATTTAATGATATACAATCAATGGGCGGGTACAATTCGACGCGGACAACCGAGCAAACATTTGATTGAAATTCTAGTTTGAAATTTATTTTCAATCCACCTGAACTGTTTTCAAAAGCAAAGTGTGAATGTATGATCCAAAAGACAAATAATTTCAATTCCCAAATACATGATGGTTGAAATTTATATTGATATGAGTTTATAGCCTTTAATATTATCTTCAGGACAAGATTAAAAGACATAGAAGACATATTTAATTTTTCAGGAGACGGCCATTTGAGTCTAGAGGGAGTGGGGGGGGAGCTGTCAAAATTTGTCGAGTCAGATCATGCTTTGTACCAATTAATTTTTGGGATGACAGCTTTTTTTTAGTTTTGTCTTCAATGAGAAATGTTTTACAGCTTTCTTATTTGTTCCCAAGATCGTTAAGCCCCCCCCCCCAACACACACATACATAAATCATAGCAAACAGAAATCAAATACTTGTCCCTTCATATATTTCTTTAAAACGCTAGACAGAAAATTCTGATTTATATTATTTTCAAAATATACTTGTACATCGAAATTGAAATTATTTGTCTTTTGGGTCAGTCAGTAATAATGTGCCTTCTAGCGTAGCTGAGGTGGATTGAAAATGAATTTGAAACTAGAATTTCAATCTAATGTTTTCTCGATTGTCCGCGTCGAATTGTACCTGTAACAAACAGAAATTACGTAAGCTGCATATTTCCAATCTTGCCAGATAATGTTCCGCGGTCTTATTTGCTTGAACCTGCAATGCATCTCTGTTTGTAACGATTTTTATGAAAATCAGAAACCTAGTATTGGATGAGTAGATCGAACTTTAATTTGTTTCATGACCGGAATTTATAAACTTAATTATTTTTTTTTTCGATTTTCATCTTTAGAAAGTGAACTGTAAGAATAATTTTATTTCTAAAGGTAGAATTAAACCAAGATCTTCTAAAGTTTATAATAATGAGTCTAGCAAACAAAGACGATATGGTTATAAGAATTGTCGGATGGATCCATAACATATTTTCAATTTTGCTAAGGAGTAACACGTATTTTAAATTGATTGGTTTACATAATGCAACACAGAAAATTAGGAAGATTCTTATCATTGTTTGATATCATCAACTTATGATACCAAGTTTGTCTGTTTTGTTTTATTTAAATAAATCACAGGCACCAAACTCGCTTGAATTTTTGACCCCCTAGTAATATACTAGGGGGTCAAAAATTCAAGCGAGTTTGGTGCCTGTGAAATAAATGATAGATTTTATTTTTACTATGCTGCTTCATTAGAAAACGTTTCAACAATTAATTATGTGCAAATTATACAAAAATATTTAAAAACTTTGCAAGCATTTTATAAAAATTATGTCATTTAATGAGGAACAATAATGTTTAAGAGAAACCCTTGTCCTCCCCTCAGATATATGTCTATATATGTCTGCAGTGTCACCAATGGCCCTATATTCTCCTGCATCTAATGTTGTGTCTTTCTTTTGTTTTTATGTTGATCTGTATCAGCTTTGATGCTACAATCCTAAAACTATTAAAATACAACAAGTCTGAGAATTCAAAACAAGAACTACGTCTAAATATCACATTTTATGCTATGATGTTTCTTAAAGTGAAGCTTTCTTTAGCAATTACTGCACAATCTTTACTATTCCTACACATTTTCAGTGTTATTCTTTGATCAATCGAAAACGCTCACCTTTCATCATTAAAAGAAATCAAGACTGTTGCCACGGGGTGTTGTTGAAGCCTGCAGTTGATTAAATTGGTCACGTGATCGGGATAGTCTACCCAAACACCATTGTTGTCCTGCCACTGCCAGGATAGACACGGACGTACATGTGAATTATATGAAGAGACGGAGTTGTTTGTTAAGTGATGCTTCGAAATTAATGCAGTGTTTGTCTCCATTTCTGTATTTGTTCCCATCTGAACAGTATCTTTATTTGTTCCAGCTACACAAAATTCAGGATTTTTATGAGTATTAGTTGAAGTATTGATGCTAGGTTTTACTTTGAAATGAACACAGTTATTTACAATCACAGAGGAATTCACAGTCAGGGGATTCTGGTATTCGTCCGGACTTGAGGACCTATTGATATAGTCAAAACTTTTAGATATACATCCCATTGAGTTGCCTTCTAGACTAGTATCCTGTCCTTCATCAGTTTCCAGATCTTCCACTGAAACAGCAGTGGAGGAGCGTTCTGTCTGTTTGTCTGTAGCATTAGTTCTATCAATGCAATCTCTCTGTCCCCGTTGTAAAATTGGTTCATGCGATGTTTTTGTTGACTTTACATCTGCCGCCTCTTGAAACACTGTACTTTGACCCTGATTTGATGTTTTACTCTGCCATGTTAGATTTCCTTTATTTTCCTGCATGATGCAATCACTCTGTTTAGTTGTGTTATGTGGTGTTTCCTTTGTCACAGAATTATCTGCAAAAGTCATGTAATTTATTATTAACCCTTTAATTCTAACAGTCAAAGGCAAGTTGAGTTGGTAAGGGTACTATTGAGTTCTGTCGACATGCATGAAATCTTATCAAACAGTAAATCTTCAGTGAAACGATTGATTGATTGTATTTTGTTTAACGTCCCTCTCGAGAATTTTCCCCTCATATTGAGATGCCACCTCTTGCAAGTGGAGAGCTACTATTTTTGTCCTTTACTCGGCACTCTAGTCATTAAGCAGTGAGGAGTCTTTTATGTGCCGGTGTAAAGACGAATAATGACCCCCATCGAATAATAACCAGGGGGTCATTTTTCAACGACAAAAAATGACCCCCACCCGTAGAAAAAAATCATTTTTTGTAGAAAAAGAGTCCTAGGGGGTCATTATTTTATATGTTAGTCCTATAAAATAATGACCCCCATTGAAAAATAACCCCCTTTAAAGTGATACAAAATATACACTCTTTGATATCTTTTTTACAGCGAAACTAATTTTTTTTACATTTTCTGTAAGCAGAAAAATACAAAAAGTCATCTGAAATAATTAAGAGATTCACGTAGTCTTTCAATGCTTAAATTGTGTTTGAAAAGAGATTCTTTAATTGTCAAGTAAATAAAATTTCTTTTTAATATTCCTCCTTATAATGTTTGCTTAAAGAATGATATTCCACTTGTTTTTAGAAATCAAACCATGCAAAAATCAGGTTTAAATACTCTTTAATAGGAAAAATTAAAATTTCCGTCATTTCAACTTTTAGTTTGTTTAAGTTTGGCAAATCCTATTTGACAATGAAAGAGGAAGAAATTTTTATCCCCCCCCCCAAAAAAAGAACATTACGTTAAATCAAAACAAAAAAAATAATAATAAATGAAAAGCAGAAATATAAATAAAACTCTATACCTTTCAATAATTCTGAAAGAGGCTCTAGATAAAATATTGAAATGAAGTTAAGCCTTCACACAAGTACGATCATATCATAATTTACTTCGCCATGATTAAAGCATACTTCAAATGTTGGTGGAGGTATACTTGAAAGTATTGTGGCAAAGTAACAGTTAAGAATTAGTAGAATAGTAGATTATCTTAAGCTTATTTTTAATTCCGTCTTATAGAAATATAAAGGTAGGGTGTTTTTTTTTTGCTTTTGTTCAATATCGACTTCCTCCTAAATAAGAAAGGGTGGGGTAAGTATAAGACCTAAAAATATGCTCTGTAAAGCTATGGGCTAGTGCAAAATACACAGTCATTCTAATGCAAAAACTATACATGCAGACATAAACTTATGATTTAGCACACAGTATTCATTAGATTTCTTTTAACGTAGAACCTACGTCGTATGACATCATAACTGGTAAATGTGTTTAACCTGTGCTAACCCATTAAGACGTCATAATTAATTCAATGCCACCTTTTCCCGTACTTGACAGCTTCAATAGAAATGGTAGAAAATACTGCATTTTGAAATTCACAGAATTCAATCATGCCAACATAATCTTAATTCAATTCATATATTTTTGGTTTAAAATGCTAAATGGCAATATATTTCTGGAATAAGAGAAAATATGTAGGCAACTTTTATCTACTAGATCTAGACCTGAAGTTGACAAACCCAAGACTATCTAGTGTAATGAAATTACAATGTACATATACAACTTTCGTAATAATTTGAATAGTATGTAACCATTTTGAAGGAATGCATAAATCGTAATAAATCTTTAGTTGCCAGCTAAATAGTGTAATATCTTGATGAAATGTGTCTAAGTCAAAGATGTACGTGTTGTAGATCGTTTGATCGTGTGTACATTTTTGTGATATCTGTAATGAAATGATGTGCATTCCTTTTAACAATTATTTGTTACCTATTCATATTCTTGGTGTTTGATTACAATTTTTCTATTAAATATAATCTTTTTAAAGTAAAGGTACAATTTCTGTTAAATATTTAATCTGAAAGTAACCCCAAACAGTCATTTAATTATTAAATCCCATGTAAGTGCAAAAAGGTCAAGAATATGAGTATCGGTAAATAGTCTATCTTTCATTAGTTAGAGGGGAAAGGTATATATTTTAATCACTTTTTGTAATCATTTCATTTGGCCATGTTCTTTATCATATTAAAGATTGAAAACATTGTGACAAAGACTTTTAAAAAATATTTACAAATGTGGGGTGCATAATTGACTAAAAATAATAGAGTTCATTTGACTATTTTTTTTAATGGTGGACTTATCTTTTATGTTCATCGAATAAAAAAGAAATTATTCTTGAGAAAATATTGTTTAATATTATTCAGTTAATAAAGTTTATAAACGACGATGTTTGTGATTTTTCATATTCCCTTTATGACAAGTACCCCTAAAAATATTTGAAAATGTGAAGTCGCAGTATGTAAATACCATACCATACCTTTTCATTTATTGGAGCTATGACTTTCATATTTAATATGTGTATTCCTTGTGACAAGACCTTACTTTGGGTACCACCAAACTTGACCTTTTGACCTTTACCTTGGAGTTTGTCCCATTTTACACAAAAATGCCAAATTTTTACTTTGGCCATAACTTTTAAACGGTAGATACTTGTACTCTCATACTTCAAATATGTAGTTTTTTGGCATTACCTTTCATTGGATACTAAAAACTTTGACCTTTTCACCTTGACCTTGGAGATTTCCGTACTTATGATTTTTTTTACCTTGTCCATAACTTTTGAACGGCAAAGGCTAGGGTATTCATACTTCACATATGTAATCCTTGTTACATTAAACATTTTCTTAAGAAATCATCAACTTTGACCTTTGAGTTTGACCTACCTTTCAAAAACTTATCCTTAGCCATTACTTTTGAACAAGTGGTGCTAGGGCTTTCCTATTTTGCAGTTGTATTTCTTGTGAGAAGACTCTCCTTTGGGTAACAATATATTTAAATTGCATTTAAGAAAAGTTTAATCTTCGCTATGTTGTCATACAGATGCATAGCTGTTTCACAAACACATCTTTTTTTATATGAGGAATTGCGGATAAGAGATGGATACCTCAAAGCGTAACAGACGGACGGACATCCCGATCACTATATACCCTCCCGCTTTTCAAGCGGAGGATATAATAATATATAATACTGCTGATCTTTTCTGTCAGTTCGATGATTTCCACAATCAAAAACCAATGTTTACCTAACCCTTAAGGCTTGATAAATCTTTTACTCCTTTAGATTCTGAATCATTGCATTGACCTTAAAATATAGCTATAATTGTATAATGTTATGAGATCAACATATCATCAATTTATTCCCAATTAGCTCAGGTGAGCATTTTGGCCAATATGCGTCTTTATCTATTTTTTTTTTTGCCCCCCTAAGAATTTTAGCTTTAATCTACAGGGGGTCATTTTTCTACGGGGGTCTTTTTTCTTCACGTGGGTTCTGCAAATTTTTAGGGTGGTGACACTTTTTCTACGGGCAAAAGGGTCATTTTTCTACGTCGAATAATGACCGGGGGTCATTTTTCGCTGTCGAAAAATGACCCCCGGTCATTATTCGATGGGGGTCATTATTCGTCTTTACACCGGCACATACTGTGACACGGGACCGCGTTTTATACGGTCTCATCCGAAGGACCGGTCTCCACTCTCACAGTGGGATTTGAATCCGCGACGTAAGGATCGACTCTTTTTTCGCGACCTTAGAGCAGACGCTCTAGCCACTGCGCCATGCGGGAGAGCCATGAAAGAGTAAGAAAGAAAATAAAAAAAATAATAGAGGAACCTTTTAAATCATTGGAGGCAACCATGTGTTCTGTAATTGTACCAGACTGGTTTGATGCATTCTGCTGTTCTCTAACGGTTTTTATCACCTCGGGTGAGAACGGATAGCTACAATACAAAAAGAAATATCCTACTTATATACAATATATAAAAATAGCCAGACACTAATTATTATAGACAATAAAGGCAAATGTAAAGTTTAACAAGATTTATTTTGTTGTTGGCGAACACAGCCACGGCCATAGGGCTGCTGGATGATAGATTGGCAAGCCCTAAAATCATTATACATTACTTAAACATTACATTATATGCATTACATTAAACATTATGCCACATTAACAATTTGAGGGCTTATAGTTTTAACCACTGTCCCAATGTAGAGCCATCAAAGATAACATTATGCATTATTCAAACATTGTGGCATCCATTGTTAATGAATATACATTATTTATTATGCATACATTATGTATTTCATCATTAAACATTATTCATTATGCATACATTATGCATTTCATCATTATACATTATACATTATGACATTAACATTATACATTATTGACTTTATAATTGAGAAAGATAGACAAAATTATACTGGTACTGGGAACAGATACTCAGTATAATAATGCTATCAAATCTATGAAAGCCAAAAGCGTCGCGAAATATCGCCACATGGTTGTTAAAGCAAAGGGAGAATATACTTTAAAAATAATTTTTAAAAAGTCTGTTACAATATGTTTATTGGGTTTTATATATTATAGGTATGTACTTAAAATAGATTACCATAGCTCAATGTCGTATTTTCCATCATATCCAAATCTGTAATTACCCATCCTTCCACTTGGCCATCGAATCTTAAATGTATTACATCTGCCATTATTTTTTTCTTAACCTGAACATTTGGGTTTTTAGCAATTTTTAATGCTCCTAGTCCGATTAAAATCAAATTCAGTTTATTTACAATCAAAAAACCAAACAAAAAATCAAATATTCTTAATCCACTAAATATATTCAGTACTTTTTAAATCTTTGCTATGGTCGATATAGTGACCTTGTTAGGAAATATGACTTAACAATGAGTCGTATTTTGGCTGATTGTTAGGCCTTTATTTTTATACTGGATTTGAATATGGAATGTTACGTCTACCTAGTCAATACATAGGGCTCACGGCAGGTGTGACCAGACGACAGGGGATGCTTTCTACTACTAGGCACCTGACTCCGCCACTGGAATTTCCAGAGGTCAGTGTTTTACATACGTGTATTACTGTACATAACTAGATTTTCGTGACACCTAATTTTTGGCGAGAAAGTCATCGAATCTTGATGAACGAGACAAAATTTTCATGAATTGTGGTTATTGCTCCATATAATTCAAAGAAATGCTAACTGTCTCCCGTAATTACGCGTAAATAAAGTTCTCGCGAATAAAATGTGATTAACAATATGTACAGATCAATCACTGTTCATTATATCTGAACCTTTTACATTGGAGCCTTCATTTCCAGACCAAAAGTAAAGCTCAGACTCTTCTCATTTGAAAGTATATTAATATATAAATTACTTATATAGATTTTATTTATATATATGAATCAGAACTAACATAAACGGTGGCATTATCCATCACTCGATAACATGTCCCGATAGCTTGTTCTCCGCCGTCCTGATCTTCCCACTTCCAGTCGGGACCTTATTAGAAAATGAATGTTACATCACACGTATGCGCTTTTTAAATGTTATAAAATCGTCTCTTTACATAAAGATAAAAAGATAAATTGAACATGTTAGATACATCAAAATTAAATACCTCTCTTAACAAAACAACCAACAGCGACCAATCCATCAAGAGGGATCCTTGGTTCCTCACAAACCACCACATCGTACATGTCTCTTGTTCCATAGTTGTACACACAGCGCTCTCCATTATCCCACTCTACCAGTACCAGTCCCGCTAGGAATGATAAAAACGAAGTCTCTTATAAAAGGAGCTCTCTCTACATGACAAATGTCCCATTTGTTCAACCCTCAAAATCGTTACAATAAGAGGCTGTAAAAAGGTATTCTAGCGGGTGCTAGATTGAAAATGAAAATATGGATATGACGAACTGTATTCAAGATCAAAAGTCCACAAAATAATACAAAATAGGAGCAGAACAAACACGGACCTTCAATACAGAAGAAGTTGAATCAAGTGCCATGGAGAGTAGGCATCCCCTGTCGACCGTTGACACACACCGTGTGTTCCTTGTCAGTATCGGGAAATAATGGAAAAATCCGTCGTCAATTCAGTGTATAAAGTATGGAAAACGTCAGTCAGCAATTGATTCAATGATTAATTGTATTTGCTACAAGGGCAATGTATCGACCAAAGAACTTACGAAATGATGACTTTGAACGAGACTGCTGATATTCTTGTTTCATCAACTTGTTTGTCAATAATTTACCTCGTTTTAGAAACCGTTCATACGCAGAGCATACTTAATAGTATCGAATCAATCGAGATATATAAACTCCGTATGCAGGCGATGAAGGAATATTGCTGAATAAGTAAGGGAAGTTGATGATAGTAAAGTAAAAGTCATCAAGTTAATCATTGAGTTTGGTTGTTAGATTACAATTAACGTCTTTATTGATTAAAATATCCGAATATGAAACAGATGTCTCAGGCTCTGTGGTATTTTTTTTATTTCAAACTCACCGGGATATATAGTATGGAATGGAAACTACCATAGTTAATTGATAAGAGGTCGTCGATATATCTAAAAGTCGATTTAAAGGCCACAACAAGTGTTTCACTCTTTTCATGCATAAAATTTTGAACAAATTCTGCTTCATATGAATACAAAATAGGTCTGTTAATAACGGGGCGCTGTTGGTAACCAATGGGAATTCCAATAGATTGTTCGAAGACATGGTCTCCAAAAACGACATAGATATTGTCAATCAAAAAGTCACAAGCATTTTTTTTATGTCAACTTCAGAGGACTTGTGTGTACAATCAGAATGTTTTTAACAAAATAATTTTGCAAATGGCCAATGAAAATGTAAGTACGTGTAAATAGACGAGTTCAATTCTAAGAGAAAAAGGAGCTGTCAATGATAAAAAAGAATATCAAATTTGCTTAATTAAGAGGGAAGTTTTTACTACTCTTACACACCTTTATCCCCATGACCCACTATGGTACCGATGCCCTCGCTATCCTGGTTCTGAAATCTCCAGTGGGGACCCCGGCGAACTCGTTTACCGAGCTTAGGAATTGAAGAGTACTTCTCCTTATACCATTTTTCATCATCGTCTTCAATTCTTTCCTGGGTCTCCATAATTCTCTCTCTGTTCCGTATCAACTCGTATATTGCGTCCTTTGTTAATGATATTCAATTTACATTATCTCCTTTCAAAAATCTTATCCATTGGTATGTGGTTCTTTCTCCAAGTCTCTCCGTGCGTAAGTATGTCTCTAAGGGTACAGTGTGCCAGGGTGTGTGTATAGTGGTGGTGGTGGTGGTGGGGGTGCATGTGTAAGTTTACGTCTTGTTTCCAAACTACTTTAAGGTCAAATGTCAACAAATCAAAGTTATTGATCCCCTAAAACAGATGGGTGTGTAAAGTGTCATAGCCTTTGTTCCAAGGATGATAAAAGGTCCATAAATAATGGTACAAAAGAAAAAAATGCTCTTAAAAGCAGCAAAAAGTAATAGGCAAGTTTTAACAATCGATTAAATATCCAACGTGAACGCCATGAAATAAAAATAAAAGTTAATATTATAGAAAAGTCTTTTTACAAGGGATACACACGTGATATATGACTTTAAATGCAAGAAATTCCACAAATTTTTAATTAAATAAAAATTATTCTATCAAAAGCTAGACAAGATTTTTATAGACTTACGAGAGGTACTATGCGAGCGAAATCTAATTATACAGTGCAGTTGACGGACATCCTCTTATACTTAAAGGGTATTTATATTAGAAAAGTAACTATGAACTCTTTTTTGAGTTTATTTTCAAATCTATTAATTTCTATATATTATAGAAAAGTCATATAGATATACACATAACAAAATTTCTTTTAAATTTTTTATGAAGAGGTATGGTGGGGACACGGCATTTGAATCAATTTCGTAGCGGATCCAATAGAAGATGTATTTTGTATGTTTTTTTTTTACAGGGAGGGGGTTTATTCGCATAATATTGCGTAAGAGCATTGATCAAAATAGCTAATGTAATTATATGTTTGAAATTTTCCATAAACACCCCTACTAATGTGTTCGGAACCTTTTATTTTTCGGTGTTCTACAAATTATAAAACCCGATGAGTTCAGAGTAGCTCTGGCAGTGGCTCTGGCGTAGGTTCGCGAGACTACAGCAAGATAGGGTAAATATTTCACGGAAATGTGGCTAGGAAGTGACTAGCACGTGGAGACATGGTAAACAGAAAAGTTATGTTGCGTTTTAGTTTTCAGCACCCTATTAAATCATTCTGTAGAAAAGTACTTCAATTGATCTCTCTTGAATTCATTCAAATTTAAATTATAAGTAATTATCTATGCTATCTTTGATACAATTTTCTGCTATCATGAATTAAAATTTCTTTATTGACAAACGTTTTTCCATGGGAACCGGGACTACATATTTTGGCAAATGAGGCACCAATGTGACTTTAACTGACCAATCAGCTGAATGAGAATTGCATCATGGGTTACTACGAATACTCGTACTACAGGAATTTTACGCTAGATAAATTCCTCTATTGTACTATCGAGGAATACAATCTCAGGTGGATTCTCTGGTCAAAACACGTGACGACGGGTATAGTTGTGTAAAAAATGTTTTGTCCATTTAACGTAGGTCGCGGGTTTACAGGGCTTTTAAAAGTGTTCGAAAACATACCATGAAAATTACCGATATGATTTCTCTACCTTTGATTTCCAATCTCTGAAAATTTTATAAAATTCGTCTGCACCGTTTTTGTGTACTTGAATTCCAAAGATGTCATTGTTGTAGTTACATTTTCAACGGTATTCTATTGAATTGTATAGGAAAAACGTCATTTTTGGCTTGTTTTCAGGCAATGTTTTGATTAAAAAAATATCGATAACTTTTAAATCGTGCAGACGAATTTGTTTATCCTTGGGTGTTTAAAAATAGAATTGATTTGAAATAAGTTTATGTAAAAAAATAAATATGTCTTCGGGATCATTTTTTAGTAATTTAATTGTAGTTAATTGCTTTTATATTGAAAAAATGTGGCATTTTTAAGAACAATGTCATAAAATATCGCGACGTCAAACTTGACGTCGCGAATTTCGATCCAGTATACAAAGCACAAAAAAAATTATACGGCTTTAAGAAAAGGAAAATTCACGTATAATTATCTGCTTTCAAATGGCCAGTATCATAATAATTCAATAACTATTACACATTTTTCCCTTTCAGCTTTTTTTGTTATTCATGCCCGGATTCTCGCCAGACTTTGCAAAATAAAAGTGACCTTGTATTCCCCTCTGGAAAAGGCAGACCCCACATCCCCGTTGAAATCGCAGATCTGTGATCTAAGTTTGTTTGAAAAGTCGTAGGTATGAAGATAATTTAGAAGTCAAGGACCACTAGCACCCTCAACCCCCAACCCCGACATATGTTTTTTATGCTCTTTTTATATATATCCTTTTTCTTTATTAAATTCAGCAAGGCTATCAAATCAACAATAACTTCTTCTGAATCAATTTCCGCCAAATATCCTCCAGAGTTTAAGTATTAATGAATTTTTTAATGCTTATATGTATAAGGATAGAAAAAAAGCCTACTTAAAAGAAATTTTTAGAGGGGTAAATGTGACAATAATTTAAACATAAATTTTATTTGGCGTAATCAACAGGCAGATTTTATTTTGTTCTTAGACTTTCAATGTATACATATAATATTCATTCTACTGAATGAACATAGAAAGCAACGCAGCGTATAAAATATGTACATGTAACTAACAATGTACGCTTGCCGTTACTTACACAGGCAATTGGAGTATCGACCCCACCCCCTTTCTGTTTTTCGGGGGGGGGGGGGGGTCCTATTTTGAGTTTTTAATACGTACTGCATGTTATCAATAATGTTACCCTAATATCTCTTTATGCTGTTTTTTAATTACATGTTTTTCGTTTTCGACTGATTCATAAAAAGAGACGGCTTGCAATTTGTTTTTATTCTCGACGTCTGCATGCCTCACTTAATCTAATAAATCTTCACTTGCATTATCCCTATCTAAAGTGTAGAGAATCATGGAATATGCAGACATCGATAACTTTGAACAAGCTCTTCTTCCTTTTCAGATTTCCATTTATATAATTCTTTATGTGCCTCCGATTAGTAAATATTTCGATTAAATCAACATGCACATATAGGGTGGAGTTAAAATTAAAAAAAAACAACACCCCCGGCGTTAGCAAGTAAAAAATGGAAAGGAGGGAAGGGGTTACGTACCTGTTGTTATTTAAAAGAGGTCAATGCCGCTCAAAAAAAAAAAATGTATATTATTTAGTTTATGTTTCATTAGTATTACCCCGGTAGTGCCTTAGCAGTTTTTAATTTGTTATCAACCTGTCTATAGATTTGTCCGAGATGAGCACATACCGTTTCATAATTGAGTTCGACTTTCCATCGGTGAGCAGAGTTTTGACGCTGTTTACGGAGATAAATGAAAACAAAGACATGCATGCCATGTATGGTTGTGTAGACAAATTATCGTAGAAGGCAATGGTAATAAACAGTTTGTTAGTGCATTTCCACTGAAAGTTTACACTAAAATGAGTGCGTTTCTGAGGAGGGGGTATCGAGTGTAATTCGGAGTTAGAAAACCTGTTTTGTAATTATACATTGTACACATTTAATACATGTATTTAATATATATCATACATGATACAAAGGTTAAAATTTATTTCCAAAACAAGTACATGTTCTCAGAATAGATCCGAGAAGAGCGGTTGATAACACATAATGAAACGCTTTCTAACACTGTCAGTGATGGTCATTCGAATAAAAAAAGCCTTCAATATTTTTTATAACTTCAGCATGTTCTATGTATACTGTTACACTAAACTACCAATTTCAACAAAAGTTATAGCTAGATAATGGATTGAATTTTTCTCTTTCTCATCGTGACGTCATAATCAGATGTGCACAAAAAAGTCGCCCAAATCATATAAATTGCGTACCCAGTTTTAATGACGTCAGCAAACCCGCGACCTACGTTAAATGCATACGAGAAACTGCTCGTTTTCCTTACCCTAGAAGTGCTGGTGTTCTGAACTTGACACTAACTACATATACATTTTGATAAACATGCTTTTTTTTCTAAAAAAACAACAACATACAAACAACAAATTAAAAACGCCCGTGAGATCTTTCATAGTTTCTAATCTTTGCATTTTGTTCATAAGAACATTGTTTTTATTTTGTACTCCATTGACATGATCATAGATTGACCTGAACCACGTGTTCGAAGTGAAATGTAAACATGCATTTGGCGTGAACGTATTCAATCAACAAATAATCAGTTGCTCGTGGTTAGATCCTCCTCTGTGAGCATTAATAACAATAGCCATATAAGGCAAACAAAGGTTTGCCCGTGTAGATGATATTACACATTTTTTTACCAGCGTATCGGTCGCTAGTGAGCTCTAATTTTTGCCGTAAACTATGATAAGATATATTTTTATTTAGCCCCCCCCCCCATTTAGCCACCCTTTTCCGTTGAAAATCATGAAAGTCTTTCAGATATTAAGGTCTGGACACACATACATGGACACTTAGCCACCCTTTTCTGTTGAAAATCATGAAAGTCTTTCAGATATTAAAGTCTGGACACACATACATGGACACATTCACAGGACATGTTTTCAAAAGAACTAAACGGACTATAGCAATTTCCTGTTTACTGCCAGTTTTATTTATAAAACCGGTTCTACCCTATAACCTTTGAATAGGCCAACCTAAACCACGTGTCTTGAATTTAAATCACAATAACAATAGTAGGGGTGATAAAGAGATGATGTTAGATTAATTTGTCAGTATTGTCAAAGTGATTCTGCTCTTATTTCAAATTGTATTATCAACTTATTTGAATTGATAATTATTAAGAAAAATACTATGATCTTGTTAACATACCAAATCGCCTTCATCATATGTCTGCCATTCCAGTATAGATTCAGCCACCGATCTCAAATTCCCTCTTTCTATTTCATCCTTATTTGTTACTTTGGATATCAAATCTGCTGAGTGCTGTAAAATATCTAAAGCGTTGATAAGTAAATAATTATTATTAAAAGAATAGAACAATAAAAAATGATTGTTGATGTAACATCAATTACGTAATGGATGGTATATCGTCCAAAACACTTTGCTTCATAAATCTCCAAAACTTTGCCTCCATTAGAAACACTCGATATAGTTTGCAATAAAGCCTGGAATTAATACAGTTGTGATTAAATACATATAAAAAAAATATTCTTTGACATTTAAAAGTTTTTAAAATTTACGTAAAATTATAATCTGAAGAATGAATTACCCTCATTTCTATTGATAACTAATTTTGAGTATGATTCCATTTGAAATAATATTTATGTAATTGTTATTGAACGAAACAGGTATAATGTTCTTGTGTTATTCATTAAATGGCTTACGTAATTTGGGTTTTCTCCGACTGGGAAACAGAAAATCGGATGATCTCTTCCAATTCGTTGTAAAATCGCAAAGAATGGTCTTAATATCTACAAGATTAAATGACTTAAATTTTTTATTCTATTCATATTTATATTATTTTCTTAATTGTAACTTAAACATCTTCTAAAAACATATTTCATCAGTCGAACTTGCGAGACTATAATGATTACACGCTCCTTAGGTATTAGATCCACATCACTGTCGGTAGCGCATGAATCTGTGAAGTCTGTAATTCGGCCATCTGTAAATAGTACCACTCTTGGATGGAGAAGGAAGTCACCAACTTTGCTAGTATGGGCTGTAAAGGGTAAATTAGAAAAATGTCATGAAAATTTCATTTTATTCTTTCTCAGGTAGAAAAGTTTCTTAGACCACGGTCAAAATTGCAGTAAAATAAAAAAAAAACATAGATTGTTATGACAAACATCTATTTAAACTTCAGTAATTATCTTTGGTGACATAAAATTGATTATAATAACCAGCTTATTTAATTCATCGGAGAAGCCTTTCCTTACCTGCTCCTTCCAACAGTCCCCCGAGGGCCAAGATAAAGGCGGCTGTGAGTGGTGAGGGTCCACCACATTCTACCTCCTCTGTAAGAATGACTAACAAGTGGTAGGTTTTTGTTAACTTGTCAAGAAATTAATACTACGTATCTTAAAAACCCAATGATGGGCAAAACGACACAATGTTTCAGATTATTAATTCTTTAATATAATTTGAAGTTAATAAACATAATCATCATATTCATTATTTTTATATAATATTTTCCCGTTATTTTCCGATGATGACTTGGAGCATATGGTGGGTTTGACCAGTCGTTTAAGGATGTTCACTTCTCCTTGGCACCTGATCCCACCACTGCGGTGTAGGGATCCATGTTTGCTCTGCATCTGATTTCTGTTGTTTGAATTGTTTTTATACGCTTGTATGCTGCCAGTTATTTCCATATATTTCACATTAAAAATTGTATAATTAAGCCCATATGAAATTCTAGTAACTGACAAAGCCAGGGCTTCCCCCGTCTGAGTCAGTGACTATAGTCAATCTCCACTTCTACATTACCACGAAAAGAAATAATAAGGACTGTTTTACAATTCATTGTTGGAGAAAAAATACAAATAAAAATTATATTACCTATGTTTTGTTTGATTGCCAAATATTGGTTTGAGTAATACTGCAGGAATTTTGTTTCTTGTCCCATCACTATAACTGAGACATTTTCACCCATCCCCGGGTGTTGATAGAACTCTGTAAAGGGAATTAAAATACCAGCATTATTACACATCAAACTGTACATTATCACAATGCTCCCACATCCAATATTAATTGACCCACCATCTAGTATCGCGAAGACTCCCCTTTTCATTTCTATCAGAGGTTCTCCCCTCATGCTTTCTGAACAGTCCAGAATGAAGAGAACACAACTTCCGCTTCCTCTGCCCCTCTGATGTCTACCAGATCTCTCTACAATACCAAAATGACGGTTACTTCCATCCATGAAGATCATCCGAGAATAACAATAACAATTCAATCCTAGCTGAAACAAAGCTGCGGTATATCGTAAGAAAGCTAAATAAAAAAAACAAATACATAAATGACTTACGTTTTCCAGCTTCTAACTTGGCCTGTGAAAGCCACATGTTTTCATATATAGCAGTTTCCGTGTCCTAAAAATAGGGATTGGTACATTCTATCATGATTAAAAATTATTATCAGAAGCTGATTACTGGAATAAATACTCCTCATAAAATAAAAGAAGAAATCACAAACCTTCATCATTTCTGCTGTTAATTCAAAGTACCCTATACACAATTGAGGTAAAGCAAAACAGGAAGATTTAATATATAATATTAATTATACAAATATGGAACTACAGGAAGGAAAATGACAGTAACAGAAATAACATCGCTTGATTTAAACTATTTTTATTAACATTTTTCAAACAGGTCTGTTGTAAATTTTATTGTGAGCACGATTTGATGAAGAGGAAGATTTATTGATAAAATATTTTGGTTATGACTGGTAAATAATATGTTGAACATACATTCAACAATGAAGCCGTTAAAATGAAAGCTGATGTTTGTACTATGACGTTTAATTTTTCAGAGTTTATCCTAAATGCATTTAAAACAAATACGCATTCTTAAAAAGAGGGTGTTACCTTCTAGATATCTACATACGATGATTATCATGATGGAAAGGATATCCTAATAATATCCAAGAACTGCCGTGTTCAAAATAATTTTTAATCATAAAGTTTCTTCTACAGAATAATTTTAAAGTCTGTGTCCATCCTGACTTCGGAAGCATATGCAGGTTACAATCTACTAGAATAATCAAAATTAGAAAATAACTTTAAGGCAATTTGCAGCATAAATTTGTAAAGGAAGGGTTCTCATACTCATATTTTGCAGAACACTGAATGATAAAATAAACACGCAATGCTTAAAAATATCAAGAGAACTTCAGAAATATTTTTTTTTTCAATTATCTAATACAACAAAGAAAATCTCAATATTGTTTGATTTCAATGAAATTGTCAAACTGCAGTCATTTATCCACGTCACACGTCACTTCCGCCTTCGAGACATCTGATGTCGGTGACGTGTCGTGTTTTGATGTCAATTCTCTTCATTTTGGATAATACTACCCTATACCTAAAAGATAAACAAAGGAACAGAAATAACACTATCCTTTACCTTAAATATAAACAAAGAAACATAAAATTTTACTATCCTATACCTGAAAGATAGACAAAGGAACAGAAAATAACACTATCCTTTACCTATAAAATAAATAAAGGAACAGAAAAATAAAACCATCCTATGCCTAAAAGACCTATTAGACAAAGGAACAGAAAAATAATACTATCCTATACCTAAAAGATACACAAAGGAACAGAAAAACAGTACTATCCTATGACTAAATGACAGCCAAAGGAACAGAAAAATAGGAATGCACTTGGACATTAAAGTTGAAAATTGACTATCACATTAACAATTCAAATATATGTTTAAACCGTTTAAATAATTCCAAATGACAATTATTCAAAATTGATAATCATGTAATTTTAAAGCGGGATGGGTATTGAAATATGCATAACAAAACTCCTTTCTGGAAGATTAAACAGTTTATGAGATTTGGATGTACAGAAAAAGTATAAATAGTGTTGCCTTGTAATATTAACCACAAAGGAAAAAAAGAATAACAGCTTCCAAAGAAACATATTGTCGAAGATTAACACATATAAAAAAAAAAAGGTCTAACTCCAAGGTCAGAATCAAAGGATTAAAATTATGCGTACTCAGGGAGTGAAGGTCTTGTCACGAGGAACGTGAAAATGTGAAAATTTAAAAGTTTTGGAGAAAGTTATTTTTTTTCAAAAGTTTGTTAAACTCCAAAGTGAAGACCAGATCAAAATTGTTGATATCTAAGGAATGTTTTTTTCCTACAAAATATACATTGGATATATTAAACCCCTCATACTAACTATTCAAAAGTAAACTCCAAGGTCAAAGATTTTAAAAAGTTAACCAAACTCATACGTCATCGTCAAAGGGTCAAAACTGTTGGTATTAAAGGAACAGTTTTGACAAAAGGAATACATCTTTGAAAGTCCTATCATAAAGTTAAACTGTTCAAAATGTGAGACTGTTTCTTACAGCGAGTCCTGGATGTTAATCAGCACTGTTGCTCTATTATTCTTTTTGTAATTTGTATCAATCTTTTGACTCATTTCTTTAGGGAAGTTTTTCCAATGGCCATCCTCGCCTTTAAATTGCCAAATATCTTTAGCAGCAGAATCGGTTTCCAATTCACCACCATAATCTTCATCAATAGATTCAGAACCTCCATGCGAGCGAGAAATGTCTGGATCATATTTTGAAACCGCACTTGTTCTTCTATTTGAAGGAGATGAAGTTGGTTCCTTCACGAAGGAATTTGCAGTAGGAGGGTTGCATTCGTCATCCTTAGATATCCTATCAGTTGCTTAAAGGAAAAATGCATGATTATTTTAAAAACTTAACTTTCTCTTTATTTCAGATAAGAACATGAGGAAATTAGATATAAAACGAGTCCCAAAAAATATGCTTTGCAGACAACCCTTTTGTAGAAAGCAATTCATGCGTTCGCAAAACAATAAAAATTACATTTTAAATTGTTGATCTCCCTATCTGTTTTAGATGACAGCATTTCAGCAGCTGCAAGTTTTTGTTGTTGCAATCTCTTGACTACATCCGGGTGAAATGGGTCACTAAAAATAAAAGGCTCAAGATTCACAAAGCTTACCTAAGTCACTTATGGTCCTCCTGTTCTTCACAACAATTTTGTTTTGGGAAAAAATGCTCTCTTTTAATTGTTTTCAAATTTTAAAACATTACTCCCTAATATATATAGACATTAATCAAAATTTCGATTAATTCTACGTTGAAATTTCTAATGTAGTCTCAACCAAATTTCTGGAGTCTGGTCTTAAAATTGTATCTCAGGAAACTGAAAATATTTACGTATTAATATGACTAACCACAACTTGGTGTTCTTGAACGGTTGATTTTCATAAGATGTTTACAATGTATTGGGGGGGGGGGCTACTTGTTTAAAACTTAGGTCCCCTGTATCGTTGTGACTTAACATGGCTTTCCAAACAATTTTTGCACAGAATCTGATACTCGAAGAGGTCGGTCTTTTAAAATAATGCCATTATTTTTTTCATTCGTTCTTTATTTCATCTCCTTTGAAAAGAGCATTGTTTCTTCATTTAAAAAGGATTTAAATTGCCTTTTCTCTCGAATGTTTTTGGAAAGCTTGGTTTCATCTGGCCCAGTACTTTTTGAAAAGAGGACGAAAATCTGAAAATCTGAATCTATAGACTGACAGACACCGAACAAAAAATATGATCAGGAAAGCTCAGGAGCTTTCAGCAAAAAGAGCTGAGAAAAGAAAACAAATTAAATCATTATCAATCATATGAAAATGAGTAGAGGGTATACCTTACAACTTTGACGAAAAAAACACGTACCAAAGTTGAACATCAAATTTACCATCAAAACCAAATCTGTAATTACTTTTATTGGAATTTGGCCATCTTACCTGAAATATTTATGAATGAAATCAGACTTCATAATATAAATTACTTAGTATTGCTGAATAAATCAATGCTTAAAAATAATTACGTAAACAATGGCGTTGTGTTTCACTTTATACACGACACCAATATTTCTTTTTCCGCCATCTTGATCTCCCCAACTCCAGTCATCGCCTTTCCAGAAAAATTATGAATAAATTAATAAATGATGAATATTTGAGTATAACTTTTTTAATGTGAAAAAATATAATAAGTAAAAAATTTTTTGGTGAACGGAAAGAAAGTTTTTACCCCTTTCAACAAGACATCCTACAGCAATGAGGTCGTTGTGTAGAATTCTAGGTTCTTCACATTCAACCAGATCAAAGTTTTCAAAGAGACCATTGCTACCATATCGATATGAATAACTTGACCCTACATCCCATTCCACGCGTAACCAACCACCTAAGAAGAAAAAATATCAAGCAATCAACAATTCCATCATTTTGTAAATTTGCATGTATGTGAAAGCTAGAGATTAATGTTGATATAAGTTTCTCGATCTAATGGAGTTAAATGAAAAAGACACACGTATTTTTGATGAAAACATTCGAAACGTGAGAATAAATTGGAAAGAATCCTCAACAATATAACTTTTTTAAATGTTATTTCATTGTCCTTCTCCTCATGATTTGTTACAAATCTCAAAAGAAGTGTTTTGAACCTTGTCATTTTACCCTGTGCATCAAAATTATATACATGACACTCTTGATTCATTGTTAAATATTTGAGATATTATGTCGTTGATAGAGAAATGAATTGCAATTAATCTAATAGGAGATGTTTTGTCATTGATAATTTCAAACTTACTTTGTGATATCCATACCGATTCTAAACACAAATACCCTGTTGTTAAAAGAAAAAAGCGTGCTTTTGTTTATAATTGACAATCTGTAAGTACTCTTTTGAGACGATGTCTTCAAAATTTTACGTTTTCTGTTGGAATTTCCACTGAATTGGTTTGTCCCTTAGCTAACTAACTTGTCTTTGTATTATTTAAAAATATTCAAAAACTGCAAAAATAAACTTAAAGGATATGCCCCTTTAATGTACCGGTAATCTTGGACCGTGACAGTTCTTGCTTTCCATATATACTTACGTGTTCCGTTGTCATTGTGGTTCACCACAGTGCCCGGTCCGTGACAGTCCTGGTCTCCCCACTTCCAGTCAGGTCCTCGCCGAACCCTCGTACCTATGGGAAGCATTTCGGGGTTAAAGTCACAATTTTCGTCATCATCGTCTTCTTCATCGTCTACTTCATGTCTGCGTTTGTATGTCCCTCTTTCATTTATAATTTCTAATACGTCATCCTGGAAAGTAACAAAGATTTAAAAAAAAAATTAATTAACAAAGGACTAGAAACTAACCCTTAACTGCATTGAACATTATACAAAATTTATCATATTGGATATTTACCGTATCCGCCTCTGTTAACTGATTGATTATTCCAGTAGAAGTCATGGCTTGTTCTAAATCTTCATGAGAAAAATCGTCCTTTCGTATATTTTGTAAAACCTCAGCTGCTTTTCTCTAAAATTACAATTTACCCAGCTATATCAAGCTATATAACATAAATTTTCAATTCTTTTAATGTTCTGCTTTTCAATTTTGTAAAGGAGGTTGATATTTTTTAGATTTTGAAATTGAGGGAGATGATGTTGTGGTGAACATTTCATTTCTTCACTGACCATGTTTACATGAAATCTTCCATATTGTCTTGCCTGTTTGGGTTGTATAAGTTTACCTCCCCGCGATGTGTACGCAATTGATCCCAAGAGACACTGTGCAAAAAACAACTTTGATTTAATCTTTGTCAAAGAATGAAAAAAATATAGCATATGGTATGCTAAGGTTGCCCGAGTCGCAAAGTTGTCTGCCACCACGCATAGTTTGTCCGTCGAAAACTTTTGAACATTTTCAATTTCTTTAATCCGGGGATCTGGTGCAAGGTCAGGGATCTATTTTTAATCGAACAGTAATTTCAATTTTATTTTTACGTATGATTAATAATCAGTGGATGTAGAGATAATGAGAATTCTTCAAGCTCAAAGTCCATTTAGGCAATACAAACCGAGAACAGAGCAAGTATTTGAGTCTATGATAGGTTGTACTTGCTGATAAGGTTATTGTGTCGACCATAAAACTTGTGCAATGACGATTGTTGATATCATTGTTTAGTTGTGGAAGTAATCATTAATGTCTTCTATCGTTAAATATCCAAATTCAGACTCTGTGGCATTATTTATTCGCAGCTCGCTCGGATACAACAAGTCGACATAAGAATGAGAGTAACGATCGTTTTCTGATAATTCGTTCTCGATATATCAAGATGTTGAGCTGAAGGCAAATGTTTTCAATTTTAGTTTTGTAATTGATATGGCAATTTCATATAAAATATTTACAAAATTTAAAAAGTAAAATACACAAAAATGACTTTTGAGGGTCATGTCGATTTGTAAATAAAAGATAAATAGACATTAGACAAACATACCTGAAAAAATCTAATGTTTTTCTAATTTGCAATTAAAGATACGGGTTCCAGAATTATCATCTGACTTACAAAATCGGGATCCTCTCCCACTGGGATGCAATTAAAAGGTATGCCTCGTCCGATATCTCCAATAAGGTTCATTAAAGATTTCCTTGTCTGAAATTAGTAAAGAAAAAATATATACTTATAGAATTTCAGGAAAAAACTTCATATATGCAGAAAATTGTCTCATTAGACATTATACAGATATATGTACTTTATTTAATTGTTAGAAACTAATGAGAGTTTTTAATTAAAGAAGAATTATATATCATATAAACCTCTACTGGGTCCATAAGATCTTCGTCGTCCTCTCCCCCTATCATGTTTGAAGTCGTGGGTTTGCCATCGGTAATCAGTACAAGCTTAGCTACCACTTGGAACATCCCTATCCCTGTTGTATATCCTGATAAAAGGATCATTTATAACTGATTATAATAGTGAGCGGTAAACACAACTTCTGTAAAGGACCATTTAGATAACTTTGTTACAAATTGATTCAGTCGGCAGGGGATGCTCACTCCTCCATGGCACCTGATCCCACCTCCGATAATTTTTTGGTCCGTGTTTGCTCTGCTCCTATTTTGTATTGTTTTATGGATTTGGATATTGGGTACTGTTCGTTATCTCAATATTCTTGACAAATTTCATAAATAAAACATTTTCTTACCTCCACCAAAAGCCAACCCCGATAGACAGAGAGTAATGGCCGCCTGAATGGGAGAAGCACCCCGACAGACCACGTCATCTAGCATCGTCAAGATGAGTAATGTTAAACAAGCATAACATGTATACAATAAAACAAAATAAATACAATTAATTCACGGGAATTGTGAAGAAAAAGAATGCGATAACAACAGCGTTTACCAAGACATCTTTTCAGTGATTGGTAGTTATTGGAGTAATAATGACGAAACTTGACTTCCTCTCCAAAAGTAACGACGGCAACAGTTTCATCCATGTGGCCTTTGGCGTATTCTTTGTAAAGAAAGTTAAAGCGTTCAGTCTGTATATTTAAAGGTTTTACAGTATATATTTATTTGAAATTCTGTGCTTTTATGTTTGATTTGATGCTTTACCATTTATGATGTCAATAAAAGCCGTCTTCATCTGTTGGAAGGCTTCTCCGGCCATACTTCCTGACGTATCTAAAGCAAACATCACACATGGCCCCTTTCCTTGCTGGCATTTTAATTTCCTGTCTACATAAAAAAATAAATGTTTAAAACTTAAGAGGCCTAGGCTAGGAGGAGTAAGCAACCTTTGAATTGATAAGGTAAACCATTATAACGTAGTCATATACAGTATAAAAACAGGCCCAAAATACGACCCAGTGTTAAGTTATCATTTCTATATAGCTTATTATAAAAACCAAGGGAATTAAGAAAATGTCGAATTTAAAGCAGTGACATTTTGTCAATTAGGAATTCCAGAATTTATTTTTCCAGAGTATTTGTTTTTAGAATCAAAACTGTATACTAACAAAGTAATCTCAAAAAACAATCATAAAAAGTCCTGAATTTCATTTCTTATTTTAAAAGCGGCTGTCTAAGATATAAATTGTTACTAACTTTGTTAGCGTTTTTTAAGAATTCGTGTAACAAAGGATATCGTACATCTCTACTTTATAGCCGTTACCATTTTGTTAGGAGTAAGCATAGGGGGCTGGTAGAGCGATCCAGAATACTTACTTTCCACAGCTTCTTCGTGAGCACGATTTACCCAGTAATTGTCATCGACAAATTTAGCCATCATAGAAGTAATTTCTCACACAAATCTTCAAATGCAGAAATTAAGATTGTTCTTGATTACTGAAGTTTCCCAAATGAAAAACATTGAATAAACTTCCTTATCATTTCTATAAACTTTTATTGTATTCAGTTCTTCCTGTAAATCTATTATTGCCGTTCCAAAATAAGTATCATTTCATTGAAATTTACACACAGGATGGATTATAAAAAATATCCTTATACATGTATTAATGTTAAATACACTCCAAAGTGATTAAAAAATATGAAACATATTATCGAAAAACTGTCAACATTTAGTTTCATTAGACTTTAGGAATTTCTTAGTTGTCTTATGAAATGAAAATATTCAGGAAATTATCTATGTCCCACGTTTAAGAAGAAAAGAAAGAGAAAGAAGAATTTTTAAAAATGCAGACGGAGAAAGAAAAGGCCTTGATCTTTCAATTTGTGGCCTCAAATAGCAGTTTTTTCGTAAACTTAGCATAAACAGTCGTTTTCTGTAAACAGAAATATATGCAATATATATTTTTAGCTCACCTGAGCCGAAGGCTCAAGTGAGCTCTTCTGATCATTTTCTTATACCTTTGACAAAATTTTTGCGTGAAAAGAGGAAGGCTCTTGCTGTGACCTTAAACTCGACACTTAGATATATCGACGACGTATTCTCAATTCAGAATGGTAATTTCCATTAATCATTCTAACAACCAAGCCCTATGATAAACGTGATGACTTTAACTTTTCTCTCAGTTCAATACGCAAGGACAAACTGTATGTATTGTTACGGGGTTCTTTTGATTTCTTACTTTTTGGAATGAAAATATGTTGTTGTTTTTATTAAATATATTGGAAGTCTATCAGTCATCAATTGCAAACATATGGCGTCAGCAAGGCACAGCATCAATTAATTTGTATCCTTATTCAGGATGATAGCTATAAAATTTCCTTATTCAGGAACGTTTGCCTTATTCAGGACTTTCACTTCGCATCTATTTCCTTATCCAGGAACTATGGTTCTTATTCAGAACCCTCGAGCCAACAGACTACCAAATTAACAAAAAAAAATCATGGTTTATATACAAGTACATTGATCACATGATTAAATCAAAGCGACATCTATACATTACAACAAAGAACGATAATCAAGACATGAAATAAACATTGAAAGTTATCACAAAAGCATTATTTATTAAAGTCTCTATATAAAAAGTCCATAACAGTATCACCATGGTAACAATTTCTAAAACCAAGCAAATTATTGACAGCAAAGTTGATGAAACAAGATTATCAGCAATCTCGTTTAAAGTCATTATTTCGTAAGTTCTATGGTCGATACAATGACCTTGTCAGCCAATACAATTTATCATTGAGTCAAATTCTGACTGGTGTTTTTCATACTAATTGTTAATCCATTTTTATACACTGATTTTTCCATTATTTCCCAATCACGAATAGGAGACACGGCGGGTGTGACCAGTCGGCAGGGGATGCTCACTCCTCCTTGGCACCTGATCCCACCTCTGGTGTTTTGGAGGTCTGTGTTTGCTCGGCTCCCATTTTGTATTGCTTTATGGACTTTTGCTATTGAATACTGTTCGTTTATCTCAACATGTTTCTCCTTAATCTAGAGAGACATCTCTTCAACTTAGAGATCCCAAGATTGTTTAGGTTAAAAAATAAAGCTGGTCATCTCTTTTGTCATAATAATAATGATATAATATTAATAATAATACTTTATTTGAAGATGTTAACCCGATTAGTGCAAGCACTAGTCTTCCTCAGGGCTCTCTATACATAAATAGTACAATTATAAATACAACAGTACAATATTCAGAAAAATACAAGCATATTACACACGTGAAATACATTTGAAAAAGGTTTATATTATCAAAACATAGAAACAAGTTACAAATTAAGAAATATTACGACCAGTGATGATATATTTCTCTACATTTTTACGAAAGGATTGTGCAGTTGGGGAAAAACGTACATGTAGAGGTAATTAGTTCCATAGATGAAAGCCTGAATATTGAAAAGAATTATTAAACAGATTTGTTCGATACTTTAGTCATAAGGTCATAATTGGATTCAGAACGCAAAATATAATTATTAGAAGACATGAATTCAAAGAAGTCTCTCAGATAATCAGGTGTCATACCATGAAGTGTTTTGTAAAACAGTATGTATTTATGAAAATCTATCAATTCATATATGGTCACCAACCAAGTTTAACAAATAATGATAGTGATCTAGCATCTGGTGCCACATCTAATATAATTCTTGCTGCTCTTTTTTGTAATTTAAAAATCTTTCTATGCCAGCACCTGGTGCATTGCCCCAAATATTTAAACAATATTTTAAAGAAGGCAGGATGTATAATGTATGCATAATAAAACAAGTTTTCGTTTGTGTAATGGGAGAATTTTTTTTATCTTTACCTATTGAATGTAAATAGTTTATACGTCATGGACTTACAAACAGAATCAATATGACTAATAATGCGCATTGAATGATTTATATTTATTCCCAGGAGTTTTTCTGATTCAACAATTTTAAGAACTTTGTTTGATACACACAAATCTAATTTTGAAGTTGTTAACTTAGATTCTCTATGTTGAGTCCTCATAAGCATACATTTTGTCTTCTCAATATTCAACACCATTTGATTTCTAGAACACAGTCTTCCATCTTACACTAATCAAAATTTAGGGCATTTTCAGTAGAATGCACATTATTATGACATGTATGTAAAGTTGCATCATCAGCAAACAAATCAATATCTGTATTATTTACATGTAGAGGAAGATCATTTATATACAGTAAAAATAAAAGAGACCCTAAAATGCAACCTTGTGGCACACCTGATGTGACGGGCAAGAATTTTGAGGAACATGTACCTAATTTTACAAATTGTGTTCTGGAGCTTAAATAGGAATAAAACCATTCAATTGACATTTGGTCAAAGGGATACAACTTTTTTCAATTAATTTGGACAATGTTGGAAGAATTGATATAGATCTGTAGTTTCCTGGATCAGCATGGTCCCCATTCTTAAAAATAGTAGTATAGTAGTGAATTTTGCTATCTTTAAATGTGATGGAAATACAACATTAATAATGCTAGCATTTATAAGATGTGTAATAGATTTGCATGTGATATTTGCTGAGAGGCTTAGTAGACGTGGCGCAGTAAAATCTACACCTACTGATTTATTTACTTCTAGTGCATTCAACATATTAAGTACTTCTGTCTCACTAATTTGGTGAATACTGAAAAAGTTTTCATTTCCGAGTTTTGATTTTGTCAAGTATTTTAATAATCCAGAATCAAAATTTTGCACCGACTTATCTGACAAAAACTTACTTGATTCTTCTGTAAAGAGTTAATCAAAAATATCAACTATACCCTGTACATTTTAAAAAAGTGATATGGGTTGGGTTTTTGGAGTCTGGAGATGCCAACTGGTTTAAATAACCTAACATTTCTTTAGGACTTGAGCTTCAGTAGCTGATTTGTAATAAGATGTTTTGGCCTGATCAATTAACTGTGTGACTTTATTTCTCCAAAATCTGAAATTGTCTGTATCCCCTCGTATATGGTATAAATCACGTATATGTCTTGTCTCGTTGATTTCTTGTGTAAGCCATTTAGGTCGAATATCTGACTTGACTCTTTTTGTTTTTACTTTTTGCATATTTGTTGAGAATGTCATTAAATGAATAAAAAAAATGTTCAATATTTCGTTTGGATCATCAAGTTGGAGAAGAGTGTGGAATGACAACCCGTGATCGTGCTGGTTATCTTGCATTAGCTTTGTTCACATTTTTGCAATTACGTTTATCGGTGTTTGTTTGTATACTGCATTGACCTGTAGAACTATAATTGTAAGTTTCTTTCGTATCTTCCTTTCCTGCATTAGACTAAGTATAACTATTAATAATTGTTGCTATCGAGTGTTGTATAGCATACGTCCGTCTACATCAGATTACACTAAACAGTGACTAAGTCCTGCCCTTTATATAGGGGTTAGCAGATGTAGCGATAATCAAAACAAAAATGGCAGGCACATTCCTTTTACAAATCGTGTTCAGCTTCAACATTAATATTTTTGTTAGGTATATGACTAAGGCTTTTAGAAGAATATTTGCTTGAACCTGCAATGTATCTCTGTTTCTAACGATTTTTTTTTATTAAGTTCAGGAACCCAGTATAGGGTGGGTAGATCAAACTATATAATTAAGGTTCATGACTGGAATTTTATCAATTTTAATGTAATTTTTTAGATTTTCATCTTAAGATAGTGAACTGTAAAAAAAAAGTTTGATTTCTAGAGGTAGAATGAAACCAATATATTCTAATATTTATAATAATGAGACTAGCAAACAAAGACGATATGGTTATAGGAAATGTTGAATGGATCCATAACATATTATCAATTTTGCTAGGTAGTACCACGTATTTTGAAATTTAATGGTTGACATAATGCAACAGAGAAAAATTAGGAAGATTCTTATCATTATTTGATATCATCAACATTAAATTATGCGAAAATCATACAAAAACATTTAAAAACTTTCAAAGCATTTTATTCATTTATGTCATTAAATGAGGAAAAGCTTGAGATGTGTAAGAGAAACCCTTGTCCTCCGCTCATATATATGTCTATATCTGTATTCTCCTACATCGAATGTTGTGTCTTTCTTTTGTTTTTGTGTTAATCTGTATCATCTTTGCCGCTACAATTCTAAAACTGTTAAAATACAGTAAGTCTGGGAATTAAACATAGAACTGCATCAAAATATAACATTTTATGCTATGATGTTTCTTATAGTTAAACTATCTTTAAAAATTACTGCACAATCTTAACTATTTTTATACATTTTTAGTGTTATAGTTTGATCAATCGAAATTTCTCACCTTTCATCATTATAAGAAATCAAGACCGTTGCCACGGGGTGTTGTTGAAGCCTGCAGTTGATTAAGTTGGTCACGTGATCGGGATAGTCTATCCAAACACCATTGTTGTCCTGCCACTGCCAGGATAGACACGGACGTACGTGTGAATTATATGAAGAGACGGAGTTGTTTGTAAAGTGATGTTTCGAAATTAGTGCAGTGTTTGTCTCCATTTCTGCTGTATTTGTTCCCATTTGAACAGTATCTTCATTTGTTCCAGCTACACAAAATTCAGGATTTTTATGAGCATTAGTTGAAGTATTGATGCTAGGTTTTCTTTTGAAATGAACACAGTTATCTCCAATCACAGAGGAATTCACAGTCAGGGGATTCTGATATTCGTCCGGACTTGAGGACCTATCAATATGGTCAAAACATTTAGATATACCTCCCACTGAGTTGCCTTCTAAATCAGTATCCTGTCCTTCATCAGTTTCCAGATCGTCCACTGAAACAGCTATGTAAGACTGCTCTGTCTGTTTGTCTGTAGCATTGGTTCTATCATTACAATCTCTCTGTCCCCGTTGTAAAATTGGTTCATGCAATGTTTTCGTTGACTTTGCATCTACCGCCTCTTGAAACACTGTACTTCGACCCTGATTTGATGTTGTTTTATTTCCTTTATTTTCCTGCATGATGCAATCACTCTGTTTAGTTGTGTTATGTGGTGTTTCCTTTGTCACAGATTTATCTGCAAAAATCATGTAATTTATTATCAACCCTTTAATTCTATCAATCAAAGGCAAGTTGATTTTGTACTATTGAGTACTGTTGAAATGCATAAAATCTTATCACAAAGAAAATTTCATGGAAACGATTGATTGATTGTTAGTTGTTTAACGTCCCTCTCAAGAATTTTTTTACTCATATGGAGTCGCCACCTCTTGCCAGTGGAGCGCTACTTTTTTGTCCTTTACTCGGCACTCAGGGTCATTGAGCAGTGAGGGGTCTTTTAAGTGCCGGTACCTACTGCGACACGGGACCTCGGTTTATACGGTCTCATCTGAAGGACCGGTCTCCACTCCGACAGCGGGATTTGAATCCGCGACGTAAGGATCGACTCCTTTTTTGCCACCTTAGAGAAGACGCTCTAACCACTGCGCCACGCGGGAGAACCATGGGAAGGAAAGAAAGAAAATCAAAAGATAATAGAGGAACCTTTTAAATTATTGGAAGCAATCATATGCTCTGCAGCTGTACCAGACTTCTTTGATGAATTCTGTTGTTTTATAACGGCTTTTATCACGTCGGGTGAGAATGAATCGCTACAATACAAAATTTCATACTTGTATAAGTATATATAGCTAGACACCAATTATATGCTATAAAAATAAGTTTTAAGAAGTTTGTTTTACTTTATGTTTATTGGGTAATATTATTTTATATGTATGTACTTAAAACAGATTACCAGAGTTCAATGTCGTATTTTCCATCATATCCAAATCTGTAATTACCCATCCTTCCACTTGGCCATCGAATCTTAAATGTATTACATCTGCCATTATTTTTTTCCTAACTAGATCATTTGGGGTTTTAGCCATTTTTAATGCTCTTAGTCCGATTAAAAGCAAATTCAGTTTATTTACAATTAAGTAAAAACGAACAAAAAATCAAATATTTCTTAATTCAATAAATAAATTCAGTACTTTTTCAAATATTAACTATGGTCGATATAGTGACCTTGTCAGGAAATATGACTTATCATTGAGTCATATATTAACTATGTTGTTTCATACCAATTGTTAGGCCTTTATTTTTATACTGAATTTGACTATGGAATGTTACGTCTACTTAGTCAATACATAGGGCTCACGGCAGGTGTGACGGGTCGACAGGGGATGCTTACTCTTACTAGACACCTGATCCCACCTTTGGAATTTCCAGAGGTCAGTGTTTTGTGCCCTTTTTACATACATAGATTACTAATTTGTGACACCTAATTTTTTGCAAGAGTCATTGACTCTTGATGAACGGGACAAAATTTTCATGAATTGTGATTATTGCTCCATATAATCCGAATGAATACTATTAAACGCGAAAATTTAATTTTCGCGAGAAAACTCTCTCGCGTAATTACGCGAAAATAAAGTTCACATGTACAGATCAATTACCATTCATTATATCTGCACGTTTGGAGATTTTATTTTCGATGATTTGGCCAAGAATCAAAGTCATTTCTTATGATTTAATTTTAAAATAATTAAACAACTTTGGATGTAAAATTGTGTTGCTTTTTACGAGTTCAAATTTACCGCGCAATAATACAATCGTAGTAACGGAAGTGATGTGAAGCGAGGGGAGTTAATAACTGATTCATAGATCTAGCAGTCATGATGTATGTTTACATGAGGTAAGATCGAGTAAGTGTTTGAAGCTAAAGATACAGTTATTAAATCTGGAATTTTCCATGGATTCCGAGGACTGGAAATGAGGGGATTGCATGGATAAGATGATTAAGCTGGAGGTCATGGGGGTGTGTCCCCATACCAAACCAGATTATACAAAATGTTTTGCGTTCCTTTTTGGAAATCAACCAATGAGAGGCGAGAATATAAACAAAATTAAATTATTCAGAACTAACATAAACGGTGGCATTATCCATCACTCGATAACAAGTCCCGATAGCTTCTTCTCCGCCATCCTGATCTCCCCATTTCCAGTCAGGACCTGATGAGAAAATGAATGTTATATCACACGTATGCGCTCTTTAAATGTAATAAAATCGTCTCTTTACATAAAGATTAAAATACATAGATACATCAAAATGAAATACCTCTCTTAACAAAACAACCAACAGCGACCAATCCATCAAGAGGAACCCTGGGTTCCTCACAAACCACCACATCGTACATGTCTCTTATCCCATAGTTGTACATTCTACGCTGTCCATTATCCCACTCTACCAGTACCAGCCCAGCTGTGGATTATAAAGACGTAGTCTCATCCAGTTTATCACAAAAGGAGTCATTTTACATGATAAATGTCCCGTTTGTTCAACCCTCCAAATTGTTACAATAAGAGGTTGTAAAAAGCACATCAAAACATTAGAGGCGAGATCAGGAGCCATTAAGGAGTGTGCATCCCCTAACTGTCGACCGGTCACACCAGCCAAGTGTTCCTTGTCATGATGGGGAAATAATGGGAAAACCCGTTGTCAATTCAGTATATTAATGAATAATGGACTAACAATTAGTATGAAAAACGTCAGTCAGAATTTCACTCAGCATTTGACTTGAATGATAAATTGTATAATTTGCAGACAATTTGTATCGACTGTAGAACTTAAGAAATGATGACTGTAAAGGAGGCTGCTGATATTCTTATTTCATCGACTTGTTTGTCAATAATTAACATCGTTTTAAAAATCATTCATAAATAGAGCATAAGTTGACTATCGAAAAGTTAAAGTCATCACGTTTATCACAGTGCTTGGTTGTTAGATCAATTACCATTCACGTCTTTTTCAAGTAATATATCCAAATATGAAACAAATGTGTCTGACTTTGTGATATCTTTAATCTCAAGCTCACATGGATATATGGTATAACATAGGAATGGAAATTAACATTGTTAATTGAAAATACGTCGTCGATCTATCTCAATGCGAGCTGAAGATCATAACAAGTGTTTTCTTCTTTTCATGTTTTTGATTTTGGACAAATTCTGCTTCATATGAATACAAAAATAGGTCTGCTAAACGGAGCGCAATTAGTATCAATAGGAATGCCAATAGATTGTTGGAAGACCTGGTCTCCAAAAACCACATAGATATTGTCAATCAGAAACTTAAGCAAATGACCATAGACAAGGTAAGTAAATAAACGAGTTCCATTTCTATTGAAAAAGCAGTTGTCAATGGTATCAAAAAATATATAATAGATTGTGCTTAATCAGTAAGAGGCAAATTTATACTACTCTTACCCACCTTTATCCCCATGACCTACTATGGTTCCGATGCCCTCGCTATCCTGGTTCTGGAATCTCCAGTGGGGTCCCCGGCGAACTCTCGTACCGAGCCTAGGAATTGTAGAGTATTTCTCCTTATACCATCTGTCCTCCTCGTCTTCTACCCTTTGCTGGGTCTGCATAATTCTCGCTTTGTTCCGTATCAACTCGTATATTGCGTCCTATGTTAATAATACTCAATTTAAATTATCTTTTTAAAAAAATCTTATCCATTGGTATGTGATTCTTTCAGTGAGTCTGTGTGTGTGAGGGTGAGGGTGTGTGTGAGTGAGTATATACCCAAAAGGTTACGGCCTGACAGGGCGTGTATGTTTAGGTGCCGTCTGCTGAAATAGTCCTAGTACCAAGGACCAGAAAGGTTCAGTGTCAAGAGGTACAAAAATAATGGTACCAAAGTAAAAGAATATCTGATAAGAGAAATAACTTCCTATGGACATTTCTTCCTGATTTGACCAAACGAAAATATGTTATTTCACTGTATACACATACGTAACAAAATTTCTTTGAATTCTTTCAGAAGAGGGGTGGTGGGACATGGCAGTTGAATCAATTTCGTAGCAGATCCAGTATAAGATGGTTTTGTATGATTTTTTTTTCATTTGCATAATATTGCATAAGCGCATTGATGATAATAGATACTTATGTAATTATACGTTTGAAATTTTCCATAAAGAGCTAATGAGCTAATTTATCAATCTGGTCAAAGTGATTCTGCTCTTATTTTAAATTGTATAATCAACTTATTTGAATTGATACTTGTTAAGAAATATACTATGATCTTGTAAACATACCAAATCGTCCTCACCATAGGTCTGCCATACCCGTACAGATTCTTCATCATAGGTCTGCCATTGTAGTGCAGATTCACCCACGGATCTCAAATTCTCTCTTTCTATTTCATCCTCATTTGTTACTTTGCATATCAAAGTTGCTGAAAGCTGTAAAATACCACACGCCATGATAAATATTTTCTTAGTTTTACAAGATCAGAACTAGAAGAAATGACTGTTTGTGTAACATAAATTACGTAATGGAGGGTATATCGTCCAAAACACTTTGCTTCATAAATCTCCAAAACTTTGCCTCCCTTAGAAACACCCGATATGGTTTGTAATAAAGCCTGGAATCAATACAGTTTGATTAAACATGAAAAAAATCTGGTTTTTTTTTTATTCTTTGACATTAAAACGTTTTTACAATTTACTTAAAGTTATCATCTGAAGAATGAAGTTATTGTTTATTAACATATTTGAATTGATTTCATTTGAAACAATAATCATGTGATTATAAAAAAACGTAACAAGTATGATGTTATTGTGATATAAATTAAATGGCTTACGTAATTTGGATTTTTTCCGACTGGGAAACAGAAAATTGGATGATCTGCTCCTATTCGATGTAAAACCGCAAAGAATGGTGCTAGTATCTGTAAGATTAAATGATTCAATTTTTACATTCTATTAAAATTTATAATATTTATTGACTATAACTTAAACAGCGTTTTATAAAAACACAGTTCTTAAACCAAACTTGCGAGACTATAATGATTACACGCTCATTAGGTATTAAATCCGTGTCACTGTCGGTAGCGCATGAATCTGTGAAGTCTGTAATTCGGCCATCTGTAAATAGTACCACTCTGGGATGGAGAAGAAAGTCACCAACTTTGCTGGTATGGGCTGTAATGGGTAAATAAGATTTATGTCATAAAAGTTTGTTTTTATCCCATTCTTTCTAAACTAGAACCGCGTCATTAGACCGAGATAAAAATTGCAGTTTAAGTTTTAAAAGACATGAATTGTTTTGACAAACATATAATTAAACTAAATTAAAGTGTTTATCTTTGCTGACATAAAATTGATTTTAATAATCAGCTTATTTAATTTATCGGAGAAGCCTTTCCTTACCTGCTCCTTCCAAAAGTCCCCCGAGGGCCAAGATAAAGGCGGCAGTTAGTGGTGAGGGCCCACCACATTCCACTTCCTCTGTAATAAGTCAGACAAGTGAATGATCTACAAGTGGTAGGTTTTTGTAAACTTGTCAAGCAATTCAAATAAAGTATCTTAAAATCCCAATAATGGACAAAACGACATTATTTTTCAGAATATTAATTCTTTAATCTAATTCGAAGGTCAACAAGACTTAAAACATAATGACCATTTTCATAATATTTATATCATACACTCTCTTTATTTCCGATCATGACTAGGAGCACGCGGTGGGTTTGACCCGTTGGTTGAGGATGTTCACTCCTCCCTGGCACCTGATCCCATCCCTGCTGTGTTAGAGGACCATGTTTGCTCTGCATCTGATTTGTATTGTTTGAATTGACTTTTGAGGTTGAATGCTGTTCGTTATCTCCATATTTTTTTCGCGTATAAGTTGCATAAGCCCATATAAAAATCTAGTAATTAACAAATTCGTGACTTCCCCTGTCTGACTATAGCCAATCTCGACTACTACACCACAACGAAATGAAATAGAAGGCACTGGGTTACAATTTATTATTGGAGAAAAAAAAGCAAATGAAAATTATATTACCTATGTGTTGTTTGATTGCCAAATATTGGTTTGAGTAATACTGCAGGAATTTTGCTTCGTGCCCCATCACTATAACAGAGACATTTTCACCCATCCCCGGGTGTTGATAGAACTCTGTAAATGGAATTAAAATAACAGCATTACTATACATCATATTGTACATTATCACAATGCTCCTACATCCGATACTAAATGACCTACCATCTAGTATCGCGAAGACTCCTCTTTTCATTTTTCTCAAAGGCTCCCCCCTCATGCTTTCTGAACAGTCTAGAATGAGGAGAACGCAACTTCCTCTTCCTCTCTGATGTCTACCGGATCTCTCTACAATAACAAAATGACAAATACTTCCATCCATGAAGATCATCCGAGAATAACAATAACAATTCAATCCTGACTTACAAAGCTACTGTTTATAGTAAGAAAACTAAGAAAAAAACCAAAGACTAAAATCATAAATAACTTACGTTTTCCAGCTTCCAACTTGGCCTGTGAACGCCACATGTTTTCATACATAGCAATTTCCGTGTCCTTAAAATTTTGGACAATGGTACATTCTAACATGATTAAAATTAAATACAAGTAGCTTATTTCTTGGGTTGAATATTCCTCATAAAAATGAAAGATTAAATTACAAACCTGCATCATTTCTTCTGTTAATTCAAAGTACCCTATACACAATTAAGTTAAAACAAAACAGGAAGATTTAATATATCATATCAATTATTCAAATATGGAAATACAGGAAGGAAATTGACAGTAATAAAAATAACATCGCTTGATTTAAGCTATTTTTAATGAACATTTTCTAACAAACTGTTGTCAATTCTATTGTGAGCACCATTTGATGGAGATGAAGATGTTTTGATGAAATATTTTGGTTATGAATGGTAAATAATTTGTCGAACATACACTGATACCACTAAACAATGTAGCTAGAAAATGGAGGCTGATATTAATTCTATGACGTTTAATTTTTGAAGTTTATCACAAAGAAGTCTAAAGCAAAGACGAATATGTTGATGATAAGGTTTTAAAACCATATGAATTTTATAGCACTCTTCAAAAGTGGGTGTTACGTTCTAGATTTAAGCATACAATGAATATCATGATAGAAATGGTATCCTAATAATATCCAAGAATCGCCGTGTTCAAAATCATTTTTAATCATAACAAAGTTTCTCTGAGTGATTAAATTTAAAGTCCATGACCTTCCTGATCTTGGAAGCATGCGCATGGATTCTTTCATAAGTCTTGGCATTAAATAAAATATAAATTTACCTGGGGTTACAACCCACTTGAATAATCTAATGGAAATAAACAAAATTGAAAAAAAAATAATTCTAAGGCAATTTACAACATAAATTTATAAAAGAAGGACATGTACACATATTTTGCAGAACACTAAATAATAGAATAAACACAAAATGCTAAAAAAAACACCGAGAAAACTTCAGAAATAATTTTCAAGAAGCTAATGCAATCAGGAATATCTTAATATATGCAGTTTGTTTTCACTGAAATTGTCAAATTGCTGTCATTAATCCACGTCACTTCCGCCTCCGAGACATTTGATGTCAGTGACGTGTCGTGTTTTGATGTCAATTCTCTTCATCTTGGATAAAACTATCCTATACCTGAAAGATAAACAAAGGAACAGAAAATAATACTATCCTATACCTAAAAGTTAAACAAAGGAACGGAAAAATAATACTATCCTATACCAAAAAGATATGGTACTATCCTATATCTAAAAGATAGACAACGGAACAGAAAATAATACTATCCTATACCTAAAGGATATGATACTATCCTATACCTGAGAGATAAACAAAGGGACAGAAAATAATACTATCATATATTTAAAAGATATGATACTATCCTATACCTAAGATAAACAAAGGAACAGAAAATAATACTATCCTATACCTAAAAGATATACAAAGCAATAGAAATTAATACTTTCCTATACCTAAAATATAGACAAAGGAACAGAAAAATAATACAATCATATACCTAAAAGATATGATACTATCGTATACCTTAAAGATAAACAAAGGAACAGAAAAAAATACTATCCTATACCAAAAAGATATACAAAGGAACAGAAAATGATACTATCCTATACTTAAAATATAGACAAAGGAACAGAAAAATAATACTATCCTAAAAGGTGAAGGCCAGAGGGTCAGAATTGTCCATACATAAGGAGTATATTTAAGCCTTTTTATGAAGTATTCAATAGTAAACTCCAAGGTCGAAGATTTAAAAAAAGTGAACAAACTTGTACATCATTGTTAAAGGGTCAAAATTGTTGGTAATAAAATAACAGTTTTGACTCAAGGATTACATCTTTGAAAGTCCAAGCATCAACTATTAAAAGTGTGAGACTACATGTTTCTTACAGCGAGTCCTGGATGTTAATCAGCACCGTGGCTCTGTTATTCTTTTTGTAATTTGCATCGATCTTTTGACTCATTTCTTTAGGGAAGTTTTTCCAATGGCCATCCTCGCCTTTGAATTGCCAAATATTGTTAGCAGCAAAATCGGTTTGCAATTCACCATCATAATTTCTATCAATAGATTCAGAGCGAGAAATGTCTGAAGCATCATATTTTGAAACTGTACTTGTATTTCTAGCTGAAGGAGATGAAGTTGGTTCCTTCACGAAGGAATTTCTTGCAGAAGGACGGCTGCATTCGGCATCTTTAGATTTCTCATCAGCTGCTTAAAGGAAAGCACTGTATGATATTTTAAAAAATAAATTTCTCTTAATTTCAGATTAGAACAAAAAGGAAATTGAATAAAATGAGTCTCAAATAAAATATGCTTTGCAGGCAACCTTTTTGTAGAAGAAAAATCAAGCTTTTACAAAACAATAAAAACTACATTTTAAATTGTTGGTTTCTTTTTCTGTTCTAGATGACAGCATTTCGGCAGCTGCAACTTTTTGTTGTTGCAACCTGTTCACTACATCAGGATGGAATGGATCACTAAAACATTAGAGGCTCATGATCAACAAAGTTTACGAAGTCACTTATAGTCCTGCTCTTCTACACAGCATTAAAAAACAATGCCCTCTTAATTCTATTTAAAATTGACTCCATAATATAGACCTTTTCAAACCCAAAGAGAACAACGATTTATTCAAAGTGTTACTTTCTATTTATTCTCAACCAAAAAATTGTATTTAAACTAACCGAAATGTTTGCATATTAGTATGACTAATTAAAACTTCCTTTTCTTGAAAGGAAGATTTTCATCAGATTTCTATATATTTTCAAACTTGTGTTAAGGTAAGTCACTCCTAAAATGTGTTAAATCAAGGATTTTTTGAGAAGTATATTTTGGATAAGTACTCAAAAGTGTAACTCAAAATCGCAAAGAAAATAGGGGGTCAGTGTGCATCCTACTGATCTACGGTACATTTAAGTTGACCTTTTTGCACTTAAATTTCATCTTTTAACCCTTATTATATTTGATCAGATGTTAGCATGACAATAAATATAATCTTATTTTACGTAAAATAGTTTGAATATTATTTGTCATTAAACAAATCAAATTAATGCGCGTAAATTATTGTGTGACCTTTTTGCACTAAAAAATAACATATGGGGTATTAAAAAACTTAATAGGCAATAAAAAAATTTCTTATATCAAACTTTTTACGACTTAAATGCTGATCAGTCACAAGTATCGAGTAGTTTAAAATAATGAAAGAAAAAGGTGAGGTCAGTGATGTTAATTTTGAAATATTTGTCAAAATATGTGATTTTCAGGTAAAAATGGTGTAAATTTGATCTTGACTTCTTTAATATATTTTCATTTTTTGGAAAAGTTTGTTGATGGAAGGTGTGAAACTTAGTCTAAAAATATTAATGAAGACCTATATTAAATATTTTTAGCAATATCAAAACGGAAAATATTCTCCGAGTAAAAGTATGTGAGGCTAAATTTCCATTACATTAAATTTTATAAATGTGCAGATTTGCAGAATTTTCTGCTAAATATCCTTCCACCATAAGAAATAGTCCCTCATAAATCTTGCTTCTTTGTAGATTTTTGAGCAGTTTTTTCATTGAATGTTAAAAAAATTACATTGTTAAATTTAAATATGTTATAAAAATTGAATTTTAATAAGTAGTTTTGAATTAAAAGCTTCTGCGTGAACTTTTCTAAAAAGCTGACGAGTGACTTACCTTAAACAGACATGAATCTACACTACTTGAGGATGCTCCATTTCAAAATAACTAATCGTAACTTATGTGATCCAAGGGGATCATCACTTCAATTTTGAAAACACACTAGCAGCAGGGATGTTTAATATCACAAGTAACAGCTTTTCTAAAAGCTTGTCTGACTAAATCAATCAATTTTTCTACATGAAGAGTGATAAAGATTTTGAGCAATACTTTTGTGGGTTTAGAACATATCCCAACTTTATATTTTGAGAACCTTGTTAATTGAAATCTTGATTTTATTTAACATGTACAAGAATCATCTCTACACTGCATACTAAAGAGTTGTTATTCTCTCTGTGTGAATGTGTGTGAGGGTGTGTGTGTGTGTGTGTAGGGGGGGGGGTCTGCAATCGGAGTGATCTGCAGTTGGATCTAAATTGATTTCAAGGTACATTGTAGCACCTTTTATATAATCTGTTATCAAATCATGCATTGTAAACATTTTAAATGACGGATATAATTAAAAACACATTTTGTTAGAGTGTATTTTCTCCTCTGAAGTAAACAGTAGTAATGTGTGTTCATTATTTTTTTCTTAAAGGGGGTGGGTGGGTAGTGACACTATCATATATTGAGAATGAAATAAGTTAATTCAATATTTAGGCCTTTGTGGAAAGAAAAATCCATGATTTTTCTCTGCTTCTTATTTAATGTGTGCATCTGAACAAAGACATATAACAGATCATGCATCTGGAGACAATGATTTGAACTGCGTTGTTTATTACTATTGGACTAATCCATTTATGGAATAAACCAGCCGCGGGATCGGGAAACAAATTAGAAAATCATTTCTGTAGTGTTGCATGTCCAAATACTGATGTATACGAAATGTTGTTTTAAAGAATGATATTAAACTTGTAGATAGAATTTCTGAAGCATTAGAAGGAGGTTAAAAGGACAAACGTTATTTAATTCCATGGAAGTTAGCACGCCCATTCATAAAGTAGAAAAATCCAAGGCAAAGGTGCAAAGATAGCTTACTAGTGACATTTGGCGCGAAAAAAAGAGCGATTCACCCCTTTCGAAGAATATAAATGTACTGATCCAGTAGTTAAGAAATGCAGAAAAAAGGATGAACGGATACGTTGAAACGGTGAATCACATGGAATAATTTGTTCTGTGCAAAAAGAGTCATGGAAGTAAACATTGCAGCATTTTGCATCAGTAATATCATTTTTTTTTCTGAAAACTGTTTCTTTTAAAATAAGGTAAAGAGTTCCAATGTAAATCAGCTTGAACAAAATCAAGCTCTCTAGATATGATCGCACAGTTTCGGATCTTGGAAATATCAATCCTTATAAAGCCTGACGCCATGACGTCAGGCAATTATGATTCAACAAGCCTTTTTAAACAGTTTTTGCATGGCACCTCTGATATTCTTAGAGGTCGGTGTTTTTAAATGGTGCCATTCATCTTTTTCACTCGTTCTTAAATACATCCATATTGAGAAGGGCCTGTATCCTCTTTGAAACAGACTTAAATTTACTTCTCCCCAGGATACTTTTTGGAAAGCCTGGTTTCAACTGACCCAGCACTTTCTGAAAAGAGGTCGAAAATCTGAAAAGTTTACAGACTGACAGATACCGAACAAAATATGATCAGGTAAAGCTCGGGAGTCAGCTTTCAGCAAAATGAGCAAAGAAAAGAGAACAAATTCAATCATAAACAATGAATTTAAAATAGACTTACAACTTGGACGAATAAACACGTACCAAAGTTTGACATCAAATTTTTCATCGAAACCAAATCTGTAATTGCTTTTATTGCAATTTGGCCATCTTACCTGAAATATTGATGAACCAAATCAAAATTGATAGCCGTTGAATGTTTCAGGTTAATAATGTAAATAATATATTAATTTGTTCGATTTGTATTGTTTATTGCTGAATAAATCAATGCTTTAAACAATTACATAAACAATGACGTTGTGTTTGACTTTATACACGACACCAATATTTCCTTTTCCGCCATCTTGATCACCCCAACTCCAGTCATCGCCTGACCAGTAAAATTATGAATAAGTGAATAAATTTTACAATGGTTATAAAACTTTGATTAGTGTGACAATATATAATAAGTTGATAAAATAAGTTTAACCTCTTTCAACAAGACATCCTACTTCAATGAGGTCGTTGTGTAGAATTCTAGGTTCATCACATTCAACCAGATCAAATTTTTCAAAGAGACCATTGGTACCATATCGATATGTATAACTTGACCCCGCATCCCATACCACACGTAACCAGCCATCTTAGAAGAGAAAAATATCAAGCAATTAACAACTTTTCATTCGTAAATTTGCATGCATTTGATTGATTGATTTTATATTGTTTAACGTTCCTCTCGAGAATTTTTCACTCATATGGAGACGCCACCATTTGCCGGTGGAGGGCCGCAAATTTTGTCCTTTACTCGACACTCAGGGCCATTGAGCAGGGATGGATCTTTTTCGTGCCAGCACCTACTGCGACACGGGACCTCGGTTTATACAGTCTCATCCGAAGGACCGGTCTCCACGTCCCGCAATGGGATTCAAACCCGCGACGTAAGGATTGACTCCTTACTTCGCGACTCTAGAGAGCATGCATTTGAAAACTGGAGTTTGATGTTAACATATGTTGTTCGATCTAACGAAAGTAAAAACAAGAGGCCCATTGGCCACATCGCTCACCTGAGCACTGTGGCTAGGAAAAAGTAGAAATTGGTTTATAACATTCAAAATTTTGGTCGACCATTTTGCCCCGCCCTACCCCCGGGGGTCATGATTTGAACAAACTTGAATCTACACTATCTGAGGATGTGATCATATAAATATGATCAATTATGGCTTTGTTATTCTTGAGAAGAAGATTTTTAAAGAATTTTCCTATATATTTCTATGTAAAACTTTGCTCGGCCATTGTGGCCCCGCCCTACCACCGGGGGACATGATTTGAAGAAACTATAATCTACACTAACTGAGGATGTTTCCCCATAAGTTTCATCTTTCCTGGCACAGTGGTTCTTGAGAAGAAGATTTTTAAAACAAGCCACCAAATTTTTATTAATTCCCAATTATCTCCCCATTGAATGAGGGCGTGGCCCCTCATTTGAACAAACTTGAATTCCCTTTACCCAAGGATGCTTTGTGGCAAGTTTGGTTGAAATTGGCCCAGCGGTTCTTGAGAAGACGAAAATGTGAAAGTTTACAGACAGAAAGACAGACGGACGCCGGACAAAATGTGATCAGAAAAGCTCATTTGAGCCTTCGGCTCAGGTGAGCTAAAAAGAAAAGACTCGTGTATTTTTGATGAAAGGATTCGAACAGGTGAGAATAATGAAGGAATCCTCAACAATATACCTTTTTAAAATGTTATTTGGTTGTCCTTCTAATACAGTGAAGAATATTGAGATAGCAAACAGTATTCATTATCAAAGTCCATAAAACAATACAAAATAGGAGCGGAGCAGCAGGACCTCCTAAACATGAGAGGTGGGATCAGGTGCCATTTAGGAGTGAGCATCCCCTGCCTACCGTCCACACTCGCCGTGCCATGATTGGGAAACAACGGAAAAATCCGAAGTCAATTCAGTGTATAAATATTAGGCTAACAATTAGTATGAAAAATGTCATTCAGCTTTTGACGCAATGATAAAGAAATACGCACGCTAAATCTCGATTCTCGCCTACATTTTGGAATTATCTAATTCAATATCAACAGCAATTTGGCCATAGCATCTTTGTTAAATACCAAGAACAGTTTAATGGTAATTAATGAATTGTCTTAATACCAGCGCTTGGCAGTAAATTATCCATAATTCCAGCTTTTGAAAATAGGGGGGTAGACAATATTTTTCATTGAAGTTTTAAGCATCAGGATATTTTGAAATAGTCTTGGATATGCAAAAATGTTCCTCAAATCTTTTCTTTTGTTTTAGACAAATAAATAAAACATAAATATATCAATAAAATATAATATTTCAGTTGTAAATCGCTTTGAAATGGGTAAAAATTAAGCTTTTTTTTTATCGTTTTTGTCAATAGACATATGCCC
>PRKT01000087.1:271246-308763 GCA_003671525.1 Saccostrea glomerata | reverse complement strand
AACCCCCCCCCCCCCCCCCCCCTCGTGTCATACAAAAAGCTTTGGTATGAATTTGTGAAATAACATACCATATTACACGTAAAAGGAATTTTTGTTACACGGGGGGATGTTTTAAAAATATTTTCCGCTGATTCCTATAGTGAAAATACAAGTTTTACAAAAATTTTAGAGTTATCTCTCTGTGTTTTCCCAAATAAGTAATGTTTTATAAAAATCCATATAAATATCTATGAAAAATATCAAAAAATTGACTTGGAGGTATGCTGGAGAACAATACTATCGTTCGCAGTTCTTTATTTGCTGACAAGGTCATTGTATCGACCATAGAACTTACGAAATGATGAATTTAAACGAGACTGATGATTTTGGGGGAAATTTTGTTACAAATCTCCATATAGGTGTTTTGAACTACATGTATTTCATTTTACCATGCTCATAAAAATTACATACATGGCAGTCTTAATTGGTTCATCATGCATTATTGGAGACAATGTCGTCGGTAGAGAAATGAATTGCAATTAATCTGATAGAATATTTTTTGGTTGTTGGTCCTTTTCAAACTTACTTTGTGATAACCATACCGATTCTAAATCACAAATACTCTGAGATTAAAAGAAAAATTATGCTTTTGTTTATAATTAACAACTTTTTAGTACTCTTTTGAGACTAGGTCTTTCAGTTTTCTGTGGGAATTTCTACTGTATTTGTTGTCCCTTAACTAACAGACCTGTTCTTTTATTATTTACAAGAATTCTTAAATGGCATGCCTCTTTACTGACATGGTCAACAATGACAAATCTGGCGTCCCACATAATATTACGTTTTCCGTTGTCATTGTGGTTAACAACAGTCCCTGGACCGTGACAGTCCTGGTCCCCCCACTTCCAGTCAGGTCCTCGCCGAACCCTCGTTCCTACCGGGGGCATCTGTGGGTTAAATTCACAATTTTCATCATCATCGTCTTCTTCATCGTCTACTCAATGCCTGTGTTTGTATGTCCCTCTTTCATTTTTCTAAAACGTCATCCTGGAACGTAATGATGTTTGTTAACTTTTCAAAATATTTTTACATAGACTAGAAACTACCCTAAACTGTATTGAACATTATACAAAATTTATCATATTGGATATTTACCTTATCCTCCTCTGTAAACTGATTGATTATTCCAGTAGAAGTCATGGCTTGCTCCAAATGTTCATGAGAAAAATCGTCCGTTCCTATTTTTTGTAAAAGCTCAGTTGCTTTTTTCTGAAATTACAATTTACCAGTGATCTGCATCAAACTATATTAAATTCATTTTCACATTTTTTATATTCTACTTTCCAATTTGTAAGGTAGGTTGATATTGTTTTTTAATTTTGAGATTTGGGAAGGTCATGTCTCAGTGGAGGCCATTGCATATGGGTGAACATTTCATTTCTTCTTCACTGACCATGTTTACATGAAATTTCCCGTACTGCCTGGCTTGTTGGGGCTGTATAAGTTTACCTCCCCGCGATGTGTACGCAATTGATCCCAGGAGACACTGTTCAAACAAAAATTAACAACTTCGTTAAATCTTTGGTAAAGGAAGAAGAAATATAGCGTGTTGTATTTTAAGATTGCCCAAGTCACCATGGTGTCTGCAACCATGTATAGTTTGTCGAAAACTTTTGAACATGTTTCATTTCATTAATCCCTGGATATATACAAAAATGACGTTTTGACGGTCATGTCTATTTGTAAATGAAATATATATAGACAATAGACAAAAATACCTTAAATCTAATGTTATCGAATTGTCAATTAAAGATTAGGTTTCCAGTATATCCCCTGACTTACAATATCAGGATCCTCTCCCACAGGGATGCAATTTAAAGGTATGGCTCGTCCAATATCTCCAATAAGGTTCATTAAAGATTTCCTTGTCTGTAATCATTAAAAAATATATACAGTGTATATAAAGTATTTCAGCAAAAAAAAAATTATACATGTATATGCAGAAAAATTTCATTAGACATTATCCAGACAAATTATGCTTTATTTAATTGTTAGAAACTAATGTTTATTTTTTTATTAAAGAGGATTCAGATATCATGTAAACCTCTACTGGGTCCATAAAATCTTCGTCTTTATCTACCCCTATCATATTAGAGGTCGTGGGCTTCCCATTGGTAATCAGTACAAGCTTAGCTACCACTCGGAACATCCCTATCCCTGTTGTGTATCCTCACAAAATAATCATTAATAACATGTTACAATAGTGAGTGGTAAACACAACCTCTGTAAAGACAATTTAGGAAACTTTGTTTACAAATTGATTTGGTCAGCAGGGGATGCTCGCTCCTCCATGGCACCTGGTCCCTCCTCTAATGTTTTGGAGGTCCGTGTTTGCTCTGCTCCTATTTTGTATTGTTTTATGGACTTGTATATTGGGTATTGTTCGTTATCTCCATATCCTTCATAAATTTCAAAAATAGAAACCTTTGCTTACCTCCACCAAAAGCCAACCCTGATAGACAGAGAGTAATGGCCGCCTGAATGGGAGAGGCACCCCGACAGACCACGTCATCTATCATCGTCAAGCATAATATGTAGAAAATATAACAAAATTAAACAAAAATTGAGACAAAAAAAGAATAAATTAGAGGCAATAGCATTGTTTACCAAGACATCTTTTCAATGATTGATAGTTATTGGAGTAATAATGACGAAACTTGACTTCCTCTTCAAAAGTAACGACGGCAACAGTTTCATCCATGCTGTTTTTGGCGTATTCTTTGTAAAGAAAGTTAAAGCGTTAAGTCTGTATATTTAAAGGTTTATATTAATTTGAAATTCTGTGCTTTTAAGTTTGATTTTGATGCTTTACCGTGTATGATGTCAATAAAAGCCGTCTTCATCTGTTGAAAGGCTTCTCCGGCCATACTTCCTGACGTATCTAAAGCAAACATCACACATGGCCCCTTTCCTTGCTGGTATTTTAATTTCCTGTCTGCATAAATAAATAAATGTTTAAAAGTAAGGAGGAGTAAGTAACCTTTGAATTGATAAGGTAAGCCATTATTACGTAGTCGGATACAATATAAAAACAAAGGCCCAAAATACGACCCAATGTTAAGTTATCATTGCTATATAGCTTATTATAAAAACCAAGGGAATTTAGAAAATGTCGAATTTAATGCATAGTGACATGTTGTCAATTAGGAATTCAAGAATTTATTTTTCCAGAGTATTGTAAACTAACAAAGTAATGTCGAAAAACAATCATTAAAAAGTCATGAATTTTATTTCTTTATTAAAAAGCGGCTGTCTAAGATATCATGAAGTGTTACTTACTTTGTTAGGTATTTTTTTTAAGAATTCGTGTAACAAAGCATGTCGTACCTTTTTACTTTACAGCGCAGTTACCATTTTTTTAGGAGTAAGCATAGCTAGGGGCCTGGTAGAGCGATCCAGAATACTTTCTTTCCATAGCTTCTTCGTGAGCACGATTATCCCAGTAATTGTCATCGACAAATTTAGCCATCATTGAAATAATTCTCACACAAATCTTCAAATGCAGAAACTAAGATTGTCCTTGATTACTGAAGTTTCAAAAAAAAAAAAAAAAACATTGAATAAACTTCCTTATCATTTCTATAAACTTTTATTGTATCAAGTTCTTCCTGTAAATCTATTGTTGCAGTTCCAAAATAAGTATCATTTCATTGAAATTTACACACAGGATGGATTATAAAAAAAAATCCTAAAACATGTATTAATTTTGAATACACTCCAAAGTGATTAAAAAATATGTAACACATTATCGAAAAACTGTCAATAATCTACGCAAATCTCATATAGTTTCATTAGACTTTGGGAATTTCTAAGTTGTCTTATGAAATGAAAATATTCAGGACATTATCTATGTCCCACGATTAAGAAGAAAAGAAAGAGAGAGAAGAATTTTAAAAAAATGCTGACGGAGAAAGACAAAAGGTAGGCCTTCATCTTTTAATTTGTGGCCTCAAATAGCAGGGTTTTTTTTTTAAAAAGATTGTAAACTTAGCAAAAACAATGGTTTTCTGTGACAGAAAAATAAGTTATGTAAATATGCAATATATCATTTGCTTATACCTTCGACAAAATCTTTTGCGTGAAAAGAGGAAGGCTCGATCTTGCTTTGGCCTTAAACTCGATACTTACATATATCGACGACGTATTCTCAATTAAGAATGGTAATTTCCATTAATGGTTCTAACAACCAAGCCCTATGATAAACATGATGACTTAAACTTTTCTCTCATCAACTTCCCTTACTTAAGCAGCAGTATACCTTCATCACCTATAAACCGAATTTATATATCAATTAATTAGATACGCAAGGACATACTCTATGTATTAACAATTTCTAAAAAGAAGCAAATTATTGACACACAAGTTGGTGAAACAAGAATATCAGCAATCTCGTTTAAAGTCATCATTTCATAAGTTCTATGGTCATTTTTCCATTACTTCCCGATCATGACTAGGAGACACGGCGGGTGTGACAGGTCGGCAGAGGATGCTCATTCCTCCGTGGCACCTGATCCCACCTCTGGTGTTTTGGAGGACTGTGTTTGCTCTGCTCTTATTTTGTATTGCTTTATGGACTTTTGCTATTGAATACTGTTCGTTTATCTCGATATGTTTCTCCTTAATCTAGAAAGACATCTCTTCAACTTAGAGATCCCGAGATTCTTTAGGATAAAAAATAAAGCTCGTCATCTCTTTTGTCATCAGCATCATAATAATAAAGATAATAATAAAATAATAATAATAATAATAATACTTTATTTAAAGATGGTAACCCGATTAGTACAAGCACTAGTCTTCCTCGGGGCTCTCTATACATACATAGTACAATTATGAATAAATCAGTACCATAATCAGAAAAAATACATGTATATTACATACGGGAAATACATTTGAAAAAAGTATATATTATCAAAACATAGAAACAAGTTACAAATTAAGAAATGTTGCGTCCATTGATGATACATTTTTCTACATTTTTACAAAAGGATTGTACAGTTTGAAAAAAACGTACATGTAGATGTAATTTGTTCCACAGATGAACGCCTGAATATAGAAATGAATTTTTAAAGAGATTTGTTCGATACTTTAGTAGACTAATGTCATAATTGGATTCAGAACGTAAATTATAATTATTGGAAGAAATGAATTCAAAAGAGTCTCTCAGATAATCAGGTGTCATACCATGAAGTGTTTTGTAAAGCAGTATGTATTTGTGAAAATCTATTAATTCATATATAGTCAGCCAACCAAGTTTAACAAATAATGGTCGTGATGGAGCATTTGGTACCACATCTAATATACTTCCTGCTGCTCTTTTTTGTAATTTAAAAACTCTTTCTTTGCCAGCACCTGGAGCATTGTCCCAAATAGTTAAACAATAATTTAAAGAAGACAGAATGTATGCATTATAAAAAAGTTTTCGTGTGTGTAATGGGAGAATTTTTTTTTCAATTTTACGTAATGTAAATAGTTAATACGTCAAAGACTTACAAACAGAACCAATATGATTAACATAGCGCAATGAATGATCAATATTTACTCCCAGGAGTTTTTCTGATTCAACATCTTTAAGAACTTTGTCTGATACACACAAATCTAATGTTGAAGATGTTAACTTAGATTTTCTATGCTACGTTCCCATAAGCATACATTTTGTTTTTTCAATATTAAACACAATTTGTTTCCTAGAACACCAGTTTTCAATCTCACACAAATCAACATTTAGGGTATTTTCAATAGAATGCACATTATTATGATATGTATGTAAAGTTGCATCATCAGCAAACAAATCAATTTCTGTATTATTTACATGTAGAGGAAGATCATTTATAAACAGTAAAAATAAAAGAGACCCTAAAATGGAACCTTGTGGCACACCTGCTGTGACGGGCAAGAATTTAGAGAAACATGTACCTTATTTTACAAATTGTGTTCTGGAGCTTAAATAGGAATAAAAAAATTTAATTGACATTTGGTCAAAGTGATACAACTCAAGTTTATTTATCAAAATATCGTGATTTACTAAATCGAAAGCTCTACTAAATTCTACAAAAGTTATCCCTACAAGATTTCCTTGATCTGTAGCTTGTAACCGATTGTCTAGCTGTTAGTTTCGTTAATGCTGTTTGACAGGCTATGTTTTTCAATTAATTTGGACAATGTTGGAAGAATTGATATAGATCTGTAGTTCCCTGGATCAGCATGGTCCCCATTCTTAAAAAATAGGAGTGAATTTTGCTATCTTTAAATGTGATGGAAATACACAATATTAATGCTAGCATTTATAAGATGTGTAATGAATTTGTATGTGATATTTGCTGAAAGTTTTAGTAGACGTGGCGCAGTAAAATCTACGCCTACTGATTTATTTACTTCTAGTGCATTCAACATATTAAATACTTCTGTATCACTAATTTGGTGAATACTGGAAAGTTTTCATTTTTGTAAAGTTTTTTGATAATTCAGAATCAAAATTTGCACCGATATATCTGACATATCTGACAAAAACTTACTGGATACATCTGTAAAGTGTTAATTAAAAATATCAACTATATCCTGTAAATTTTCAAAATCACAACTATTCTGAGTTATATGGGTTGGTGTAAAGTTTTAGGAGTCTAGAGATGCCAACTGGTTTAAATAACCCAATATTTCTTTAGGACTTGAGCTTCAGTAGCTGATTTGTAATAAGATGTTTTGGCCTGATCAATTAACTGTGTGATTTTACTTCTCCAAAATCTGAAATTGTCTGAATCCCCTCGTATATGGTATAAATTACGTATATGTCTTGTCTCGTTGATTTGTAAGCCATTTAGGTCAAATATCTGACTTCACTCTTTTTGTTTTTACTTTTTGCATATTTGTTAAGAATGTCATTAAATAAACCATAAAAACTGTTCAATATTTCGTTTGGATCATCAAGTTGGAGAAGAGTGTGGAATAGCAACCCGTGATCGTGCCGTTTATCTTGCATTAGCTTTGTTTCCATTTTTGCAATTACGATTATCGGTGTTTGATTGTATACTACATTGACCTGTATAACTATAATTGTAAGTTTCTTTCGTATCTCCCTTTCCTGCATTAGACTAAGTATAACTATTAATAATTGTTGCTACCGAGTGTTGTATAGCATACGTCCGTCTACATCAGATTACACTAAACAGTGACTAAGTCCTGCCCTTTATATAGGGGTTAGCAGATGTAGCGATAATCAAAACAAAAATGGCAGACACATTCCTTTTACAAATCGTGTTCAGCTTCAACATTAATATTTTTGTTAGGTATATGACTAAGGATTTTAGAAGAATATTTGCTTGAACCTGTAATTATCTCTGTTTCTAACGATTATTTTATTTTATAAAGTTCCGGAACCCAGTATAGGGTGGGTAGATCTAACTATATAATTAAGGTTCATGATTGGAATTTTATCAACTTTTTTGTAATTTTTTTAGATTTTTATCTTAAGAAAGTAAACTGTAACAATAAGTTTGATTTCTAGAGGTAGAATGAAATTAATATATTCTAATATTTATAATAATGAGTAGTGCAAACAAAGACGATATGGTTATAGGGAATGTCGGATGGATCCATAACATATTATCAATTTTGCTAGGTAGTACCACGTATTTTGAAATTTAATGGTTGACATAATGCAACAGAGAAAATTAGAAAGATTCTTATCATTGTTTGATTTCTTCAACTTATGATACCAAGATTGTCTGGTTTTTTAAAAATGCATTAATGATGGAATTTATTTTGATTATGCTGCTTCATTAAAAGTTTCAACATTAAATTATGTGAAAATCATATAAAACATTTAAAAAATTTGATAGCATTTTATCCATTTATGTCATTTAATGAGGAACAGTTTGAAATGTGTAAGAGAAACCCTTGTCCCCCGCTTATATATATGTCTATAATTATGTCTGCAGTGTCAACAATGGTCCTGTATTCCCCTGCATCTAATGTAATGTGTTATTTTCAACCACAGAGGAATTCACAGTGAGTTGATTCTGATATTCGTCCGGACTTGCAGACCTATTGATATGGTCAGAACTTTTAGATATACGTCCCATTGAGTTGCCCTCTAGACCAGTATCCTGTCCTTCGTCAGTTTCCAGATCTTCCATTGAAACAGTTGTTGAGGAGTATTTTGTCTGTATGTCTGTAGCGTTTGTTCTTTCATTACAATTTTCCTGTCCCTGTTGTAAAATTGGTTCATGCAATGTTTTCGTTGACTTCGCATCTGCCGCCTCTTGAAACACTGTACTTTGACCCTGGTTGGATGTTTTACTCAGCCATGTTAGATTTTCTTTATCTTCCTTCATATTGCAATCGTTCTGTTTACTTATGTTATGTGGTGTTCCTTTAATCACATAACTATCTGTAAATATGATATATAATCTATTAATTGATAATATTGATCACGGGCAAAATCATATCGCAAAGGCACTATAGTACTTTAGTTCTCTCGAAATACTATTAGGCTTTTCACACCGTAAACTAAAACGGGCGAAGCTAGGAAAGAAGATAAAAATTTATTATTATAAACCTAACGTATATTGCTTAATTTTACTGCAGAATTAACGCAATCACGTGACGTCCTGATCCGACTTTCTGGATCACCACACTGTGGTTTTCTGAGTCCATATCACCACTCTGTGAAATTGCTGACGTTCTTGCGCGTTAAAAAGTCTATTGTTATTATGCTTTGTATTATAAATAGATATTATATAGTTGATCTCTAGATTTTTATTTTGCTATATTTAGCTAATTATAAGGGGGTATATAATAAATTTATCATTATAACAATAACTTGATCCGAAGAGCCGTATCACGTCTCGTTGACAGGCGCAGATCATCAGATCAAACTCGACGCTTCGCGTCTCGTTTGATCTGATGTTCCGCGCCTGTCAACTCGACGTGATACAACCCTTCGGATCAAGTTACTGTTATAATAATAAAAATATATACAGGAACCTTTTAAATCATTGGAAGTAATGCTGTGCTCTTTAACTGTACCAGACTTCTTTGACACATTCTGCTGTTCCATAACGGCTTTTATCACCTCGGGTGAGAATGGATCGCTACAATACAAAATATTCTTCTTGCTTGCGGTATAAATATAGCAGGATACAGCTTATCTAATAAATTCATTTTTTTTAAACCATGTAGTATATTTGACTTTATTTTTATTGGGTAATATATATTATGTAAGTACGTATGTATTTAAAACAGATTACCATAGTTCAATGTCATATTTTCCATATCCAAATCTGTAATTACCCATCATTCCACATGGCCATCGAATCTTAAATGTATAACATCTGCAATAATTATTTTTCTTAACCCGAAAGTTTGGGTATAAATAATGGACTAACAATAAGTATGAAAAGCATTTGACTCAATGATAAACTGTATTTGCTAACAAGGTCATTATATCGACCATAGAACTTACGAAATGATGACTTTAGACGATACCGCTGATATTCATGTTTCATCATCTTGTTTGTCAACAATTTACCTCGTTTTATAAATTGTTCAGGTATGTTCTATCAAATCGAATCAACTGAGACATATAAACCTCCGTATGTAGTTAATGAAGGTATATTGCTGCATAAGTAAGTAAAGTTGACGATTGCAAAGTAAGTGATCACATACATCACAAACTTGGTTGTTAGATTACCATTAAAGTCTTTTTCAAGTAAAATATAAAAATATGATGTGTCAGACTCTGTGGTATCTTTTATCTCAAGCTCATCGGGACATATCGTATTGACTTGTAAAAGAGTGGAAATTACCATTGTTTATTGACAATAATTGGTCGATATATCCAAATGTCGCGTGGAAGGCCAAAGCAAGTGTTTTCTACTTTTCACGTATAAGATTTTGGACAAAATCTGCTTCATATGAATACAACAATAGGTCTGCTAATAACCGGGTGCATTGGTACCCATGGGAATTCCAACAGATTGTTGGAAGACCTGGTCTCAAAAAACCTTGTGGTGTCAACCTCAGAGTATTTGTTTGAAAAATCAGTTTGTTTTTTAACAAAATTATTTTGCAAATGACCAATGACAAGGTTTAGTAAATAGACGAGTTCCAATTTTATTGAAAAGGCAGCTGTCAATAATTTAATAAAAATATTAAATAGATTGTGTTAAATCAGTAAGAAACAAGTCTTTACTACTCTTACCCACTTTTATCCCCATGGCCCACAATGGTTCCGATGCCCTCGCTATCCTGGTTCTGAAATCTCCAGTGGGGACCCCGGCGAACTCTTGTACCGAGTCTAGGAATTGTTGAGAATTTCTCCCTATATAATTTGTCCTCATAGTCTTCTACCTTTTGTTGGGTCTGCATAATTCTCGCTTTGTTCCGTATCAACTCGTATATTGCGTCCTTTGTTAATAATGTTCAATTTGCATTATCTCATTTAAAAAATCTTATCCATTGGTATGTGATTTTTTTATCCGAGTATATGTGTGTGTGTATGTCTGTAATGGTACGGCGTGCAAGGGTGTTTGTAAGTGATGATGTGTGTGTGGTGGGGGATTACATGAGTATGTTTACGTGTTGCCTGTGTGTTGTCCCCAAACTACTTTAAACTCAAAGATCAAGAGATCAAAACTATATTTATCCCCTAAAACAGATACATGCGTGGAATAGCCCTAGTACCAAGGATCAGAAATTGAAAATGACATGATGTCACAAAATGGCACCAAAGAATTGCTCTAGAGGAAATTGTTAAAAAGTAAAAAGCAAGGTTTTAGATTTTAACAAGTGAGTTAAATTCCAAGGTGGATGCCATAAAATAAAAAAAAAAGCTACTATGAAAGAAAATATGTTCACTATGGATACACACGTGGTATATGACTATACACTATACACTAGTAAGCCCAAAATTTTCAATTACACAAAATTATAGTTTATTGAAAGTGTGACCAAATATGTAACTTTTGATAAGTAGTTAACTTTTTTGAATTGATTATTGTTAAGAAAAATACAATGATCTTATAAACATACCAAATCGTCTTCACCATAGGGCTGCCATTCCAGTACAGATTCAGCCACGGATCTCAAATTCCCTCTCTCTATTTCATTCTAATTTGTTACTTTGGATATCATATCTGCGGAATGCTGTTAAACATTGAAAGAATTTATAAGTAAATTCATATAATTAAAAGAACAGACCAATAAAACTTATTTTTGATGTAACATTAATTACGTAATGCAGGGCATATCGTCCAAAACACTTTGCTTCATAAATCTCCAAAACTTTGCCTCCCTTAGAAACATCCGATATGTTTTTTAATAAAGCCTGGAATAAATACATTTGTAATTAAATACATAAATAAAACAAAGTTCTTTTATTCTTTGACATTTGAAAAGTATTTAAAATTTAATTAAGAATAAAGTAACGGTCCACATTCCTATTGATAATTGATATTTGAATGTGATTTCCTTTAAAATAATGTTCATGCAATTGTAAAAGAACGAAACCGGTGTGATGTTATTGTGCTATGCATTAAATGGTTTACGTAATTCGGGTTCTCTCCAACTGGGAAACAAAAAATCGGATGATTTTCTCCTATTCGATGTAAAACCGCAAAGAATGGCGCTAATATCTATAAGATTAAAGGACTCAATTTTCAAATTCATTAACATCTATTTTTATCTTAATTTTTACTTAAACAGCATTCTATAAACATAGTTCATAAACCGAACTTGTGAGACTTTAATGATTACACGCTCATTAGGTATTAGATCCACGTCACTGTCGGTGGCGCATGGATCTGTGAAGTCTGTAAGTTGGCCATCTGTGAATAGTACCACTCTGGGGGGGGGGGAGGGGGGGGAAGGAAGTCACCAACTTTGCTTGAAAGGGCTATTAAGGGTAAAAAACATGCGATGAAAGAATTTTTACAATTTTTCCTTTCGAAGGTAGAAACGTATCATTAGACCGTGGTCAAAATTACATTTAAATTTTGTTTATTAAAAATGCCATTAAATTGTTTTGACAAATATCTATTGCAACTAAAGTATTTATCTTTGATGATATAACTCTGATTTTAATAACCAGCTTATTTAGTACCTCGGAGACGCCTTTCCTTACCTGCTCCTTCAAACAGTCCCCCGAGGGCCAAGATAAAGGCGGCAGTTAGTGGTGAGGGCCCACCACATTCCACCTCCTCTGTAATATGTCACACAAGAGAATGACTAACAAGTGGTAGGTTTTTATAAACTTGTCAAGTTATTCAAACGAAGTATCTTAAAAACTCAATGATGGACAAAATGATATTATTTTTCAGATTATTAATTCTTTAATATACTGTAGATCACTAAATTTTTACGACACCTTATTTTTGCGAGATAGTCATTGACTCTTGATAAGCGAGACAAAATTTTTGCGAATTGTAGTTATTGTTCTATATATTCTTAAGGAATACTATTATACGCGAGAATTAAATTTTTGCGATCACACTTTCTCGAGTAATTACGCAAAAATAAAATTCTCGCGAATAAAAAGTGATTTACAGTAATAAGAAGTTCAACAAGACCTTAAACATATTCATTATATTCATATTTCATGTTTTCAATTTTCCTGTTATTTTCCGATCATGACTAAGAGCACGCGGTGGGTTTTACCAGTTGGTTGAGTATGCTCACTCCTTGGCACCTGATAACAACCTCTGCTGTCAAGGTCCATGTTTGCTCTGCTTCTGATATTTGTATTGTTTGAGTTTACTTTTGAGCTTGAATGCTGTTCGTTATCTCCATATATTTCACGCATAAATTGCATAAGCCCATATTAAAGTCTAGTAGCTAACAAATTTACCACTGCTTCTGTCTGACTCAAGCCAACCCCTAATACTACACTACAACGTAAAGAAATAGTCGGGACTGGCTTACAAGGTATTGTTGGTGAAAAAAAAAATTATATTACCTATCCTTTGTTTAATTGCCAAATATTGGTTTGAGTAATACTGCAGGAATTTTGTTTCTTGTCCCACCACTATAACTGAGACATTTTATTCCATACACGGATAGTAATAGAATTCAGTAAATGGAATTAAAATACCAACATCACTATACATCACATTGTACATGAACACAGTGCTCCCACACCCAATATTAAATGACCCACCATCTAGTATCGCAAAGACTCCCCTTTTCATTTCTCTGAAAGGTTCCCCCCCTCATGCTTTCTGAACAGTCCAGAATGAGGAGAACACAACTTCCGCTTCCTTCCCCCCTCTGATGTCTACCGGATCTCTCTACAATATCAAAATGACGGGTAGTTCCATATATGAAGATCATCCGAGAATAACAATATCAAATCAATCACAACTGATTTACAAAGCTACAGGTTAGAAAAGTAAATATATATATATATATATATATATATATATATATATATATATATATATATATATATATATATATATATATATATATATATATATATATATATATATATATATATATATATATATATATATATATATATATATATATATAAACAAAAACATAAATGACTTACGTTTTCCGGCTTCCAACTTGGCCTGTGAAAGCCACATGTTTTCACACATAGCAGTTTCTGTGTCCTGAAAATAAAAATAGGATAATGGTACATTCTAACATGATAAAAATTAATATCAAGAGCAGATGATTGTATTGTTATTTCTCATTATTAAAAGATGAAATCGCAAACCATCATCATTTCTTATGTTCATTCAGTGTACAATGCACAAAAACCAAAACAGGAAGTTTGATTAAAATATCACATTAATTATAAAATATGGAAACACAGGGAGGAAATTGACAGAAATATAAATAGCATCGCATGATTATTTTTAGAAATATTTTCAGATAAACTCTTGTCAATTTTATTGTGAGCACCATTTGATGGAGAGGAACATTTATTGATGAAATATATTGGTTATGAATGGTAAATAAATTGTCGAACATACACTGATACCACTTAAAAAGTAGCCTGAAAATGGAGGCTGATATTTGCAGTATGATGTTAATTTTTCAGAGTTAATTTTAAAAAGCATCTTAAACAAAGAACGAATACGTTGATGATGAGCTTTTAAAACCACATGAATTTCATGGCATTCACGACAGTGGATGTTACCATGTAGAGTAAATGTACAATAATTATCATAATAGATATGATATTCTAATGATATCCAAAAAGATCCAAAACGCATTTATATTTTGTTCAAAATTATTTTTAATCATAACAGACTCTTAAAGTGATTGATTTTAAAGACGGTGTTCTTTCTCTTTTCTGAAGCATGTGTATGTATTCCTTCATCAGCTTTGACATTCCATAAAATACAATACACTAAAATAATCTAATGGAAATAAACAAAAAATAATTCTAAGGCAATTTTTAGCATAAAATTTTAAGATAAAGAACTGAATGTACACATATTTTGCAGAAAAACATGCAAATTAAAAAAAAAAAACAACCATGAAAACTTCAGAAATATTTTTCAAATAGTTAATGAAATCAAGAATATCTTAATATTGCTTGATTTCACAGAAATTGTCAAACTGCTGTCAATTATCCACGTCCCTTCCGCCTTCGAGACATCTGATGTCGGTGACGTGTCGTGTTTTGATGTCAATCCTCTTCATCTTGGATAATACTATCCTATACCTAAAAGATATACAAAGGAACAGAAATAATACTATACTATACCTAAAAGATATACAAAGGAACAGAAAATAATAGAATCCTATACCTAAAAGATAGACAAAAGGAACAGAAAATAATACTATCCTATACCTAAAAATAAACAAAGGAACAGAACATAATACTATCTTACACCTGAAAGATAAACAAAGGAACAGAAAATAATACTATCCTATACCTTAAAGATATTAAAAGGAACACAAAATAACACTATCCTGCACCTAAAAGATAAAAAAAAGGAACAGAAAATAACACTATTCTATAACTTAAAGATATACAAAGAAACAGAAAAATAATACTATCCTATACCTGAAAGATAAACAAAGGAATAGAAAAATAATACTATCCTATACCTAAAGATGAACAAAGGAACAGAAAAATAATAAAATCCTATACCTAAAAGATAAGCAAAGGGACAGAAAATAATACTATCCTATACCTGAAAGATAAACAAAGGAACTTAAAATAATACTATCCTATACCTAAAAGATAAACAAAGGAACAGCAAATAATATTATCCTACATCTGAAAGATAAACAAAGGAACAGAAAATAACACTATCCTATACCTAAAAGATATACAAAGGAACAGAAAAATAATACTATCCTATACCTAAAGGATATGATACTATCCTATACCTAAAAGATAGACAAAAGAACAGAAAATAATACTTTCCTATACCTAAAAGATAGACAAAGGAATAGAAAAAAAAATATGATTGGACATTAAAAATGAAAACTAACTATAAGAATAAAACATTTATTATTCTAAATGACAATTCTTCAAAATTAATAATGATTTAATTTCAAAGAAGAATGGTTGATAAAATATGCACAACAAATCTCCTGACAGGAAGACTAAACAGGTTACTTGGAATTGAATGTACAAGAATTATAAAACTTCTTGTAATGTAAGGAAGATATTACCGACAAAGGAAAAAAGAATAGTAGCATACAAAGAAAACTTTTATCGTGAGAAGAACACATATAAAATAAAAAAAGTTCAAAAATCAAAAGTTTAAAATAATATGTACTCAGGGAATGAAATTTTTGTCATGAAGAATGTGAAAATGAAAACCCTACCTAAAAGATATACAATGGAACAGAAAAGTAATACTATGGTAATCTAAAAACCAAGCTATATGATAAACGTGATGACTTTAAGTTTTCTATCGTCAAATTCCCTTTTTGTTGAAGCAAAATACCTTCATCACCTGCAAACGGAGTCTATATATCTCAGTTGATTCAATACGCAAGAGCTTGCTCTACGTACGAACAATTTCTAAAACGAGGTAAATTATTGACAAGCAAGCTGATTAAACAAGAATATCTGCCGTCTCGTTTTAAGTCATCATTTCTTAAGTTCTATTGTCGAAACAATGACCTTGTCAGCACATATGATTTATCATTGAATCACTGCTGACTGACGTTTTTCATACTAATTACACTGAATTGACGAAAGATTTACCCGTTATTTCCTGATCATGACAAGGAGCACACGGCGGGTGTAAATGGTCAGCGAGGAATGCTCACTCCTCCATGGCACCTGATCCCATCTCTGATGTTTCGGAGGTCTGTGTTTACTCTGCTCCTGATTTGTATTGTTTTATGAACTTTGAAATTGAATACTATTCGTTATCTCCATATCCTTCCTATACCAAAAAGATATACAAAGGAACAGAAAATAACACTATCCTTTAACTTAAAAATAAACAAAGGAACAGAAAATAATACTATCCTATTCCTAAAAGATATGATACTATCCCATACCTAAAAGATAAAGACAAAGGAACAGAAAAATAAAACTATCCTATACCTAAAAGATAGGCAAAGGAACAGGGAAATAAGACTGCTATTGGATTTTAAGCTTAAAAATTGACTATAACATTTACTTTTTAAATATTTTTTTAAAACGTTTATAATTCTTAATGACACTTCTTCAGAATTGATAATGATATAATTTCAAAGAGGAATGGGTGATAAAATATACACAAAAAACTCCTGACTGGAAGACTAAACAGTTTATGAGATTATGTACAAAGTAATATAAAACTTGCTGCCTTGTAAAGTAATTAAGATATTAACCACAATGAATAGCAGCATCCAAAGAAACATGTTGTCGAATATAATTACATAAAAAAAGAAAATTAAAAACAAAAATAGGTCTAACTTCAAGGTCAAAATCAAAAGATTAAAATTTCGTGTACTCAGTGAATGAAGGTTTTGTCACGATGAATGTGAAAATAAAATTAAAGCTTAAGTGCTTTAAATTTAAAGGCTTTGGCCAAAGTTAAAGTTTTTCATTTTTCGAACGTTAAACTCCAAGGTGAAGGCCAGAGGGTCAGAATTGTCGATACATAAGGAGTATATTAAAGCCTTTTTATTATTAAGTATTCAATAGTAAACTCCAAGGTCAAAGATTTAAAAAAAAATGTACAAACTCGTACATCATTGTCAAAGGGTCAAATTTGTTGGTATTAAAGTAACAGTTTTGATTCAATGATTACATCTTTGAAATTCCTAACATCAACTATTAAAAAAGTGAGACTACATGTTTCTTACAAGGAGTCCTGGATGTTAATCAACACCGTGGATCTGTTATTCTTTTTGTAATTTGCATCTATCTTTTGACTCATTTCTTTGGGGAAGTTTTTCCAATGGCCATCTTCGCCTTTGAATTGCCAAATATCTTTCGCAGAAGAATAAGTACCCAGTTCACCATCATGATCATCATTAGATTTGGAACTTCCATGCGAGCGCGAAATGTCTGAATCATCATATTTTGAAACTGTACTTGTACTTCTAGGCGAAGGAAATGAAGTTGGTTCCTTCAGGAAGGAATTTCTTGCAGTAGGACGATTGCATTCGACATCCGTAGATTCTCCATCAGTTGCTTAAAGGAAAACTGCATGATTATTTAAAAACTAACTTTCTCTTTATTTCATAAATAAACAAGAAGGAAATTAAATAGAACGAGTCTTAAGTAAAACTTTGCAGACAACCCTTTTGTAGAAGGCAAATAGAGCGTTAAAAGCAATAAAAAAAATTTACATTTTAAATTGCTGTTTTCTCTTTCTGTTTTAGATGATAGCATTTCAGCAGCTGCAACTTTTTGTTGTTGCAATCTCTTGACTACATCCGAGTGAAACGGGTCGCTAAAAAAAATCAGATACCCATGATCCACAAAGCTTACCTAAATTACTTATGGTCCTGCTGTTCTATACATCAATTTTGTTTCGTAAAAAATTCCCTCTTAGTTCTATTTAAAAAAATGACTCCATAATTTGGACATTTATCAAACTTTAAGGGAATTACAATATTTTCAAAGTTGAACTTCCTAATGTAGTCTCAACCAAATCTCTGGCGTCTGATCTGTATCCAAGCTAACCGAAAATCCAAGCAACCAAAAGTGTTTGGTCATATCCTATTTGGCCAAATAATGGTATTTTTTATCCAATTCATATGGATAAGGCCATATTTTGGAGGCCACCTTTTTTGCCAATTTATGTATGTTTTGTTATAGTCACATACTGGGAGACCAATTGGTTATTGCATAATTGTTTAATAATATTTCTCAGGAATTGTATTTCAATTTTACATTGTCCCCCAGACTTTTTTATTCAATTTTATGTATTGTATTACATGTTGTCATTTCATAATAAATGATATTTTATGAAAAAACATGTCTTGTGTTATTGGCAAAAAAAGCTCAATGTTGTCAAAGGAGTATTCCAAAGAATAAAAGCTGAACTTAAAGTTGTTTTTTTTTTTTAAAAAAGAGGTCGAAAAGCTGAAAAAGTTTATAGACTGACAGACACCGAACAAAAGCCCAGGAGCTTTCAGCAAAATGAGACGAGAAAAGAAAGCAAATGAATATCATAATTAAAAAAGAATAGAGAGTATACTTTACAGCTTTGACGAAAAAACACCTACCAAAGTTGAACATCAAATTTACCATCGAAGCCAAATCTGTAATTACTTTTATTGGAATTAGGCCATCTTACCTGAAATATTGATAGATGAAATCTAATTGCCATTCAATGTATCAGATTTCATAATGTAAAATATTGTTGAATAAATCAATGCTTGAAAATAATTACGTAAACAATGGCGTTGCGTTTCACTTTATACACAACACCAATATTTCCTTTTCCGCCATCTTGATCTCCCCTTGAACTCCAGTCGTCACCTTTACAGAAAAATTATGAATAAGTAAAAAAATTATATCAATGAATATAACTAAGTCTAATGTAGGATATGGAAATAACGAACAGTATTCAATCTCAACGTCCATTAAACATTATACAAAATAAAAGCAGAGCAAACACGGACCTCCGAAACATCAGAGGTGGGATCAGGTGCCATGGAGGAGTGAGCAATCCCTGCCGACCGGTCATACCCGCCGTGTGTTCGTTGTCATGATTAGGAAATTACGGAAAAATCCGAAGTCAATTCAGTGTATAAATAGTGGACTAACAATTGGTATGAAAAACGTCAGTTAGCATTTGACTCAATGATAAATTGTATTTGCTGACAAGGTCATTGTATCGACCATGGAATTTACGAAATGATGACTTTAAACGAGACTGCTGATATTCCTGTTTCATCAACTTGCTTGTCAATAATTTACATCGTTTAAGAAATTGTTTATACGTAGAGCATGCTCTTGCGAATCGAATCAACTGAGATATATATACTCTGTCTGCAGGTGATGAAGGTATATTGCTGCAAAAGTAAGGGAAGTTGACGATAGAAAAGTTAAAGTCATCACGTTTATCATATAGCTTGGTTTTTAGATTACCATTAGTGTCTTTTTCAAGTAAAATATCCAAGTATGAAGCAGAAGTGTCGGACTCTGTGGTATCTTTTATCTCAAGATCACCAGGATATATCGTATCGACGTAGGAATGGAAATTATCATTATTAATTGACAATACGTCGTCGATATATCTAAATGTCGAGTTGAAGGCTACAACAAGTATTTTCTTCTTTTCACGCATAAGATTTTGCATCAATTCTGCTTCATATGAATATAAAAATAAGTCAGCTAATAACGGAGTGCAATTTGTACCCATGGGAATTCCAATAGATTCTTGGAATACCTGGTCTCCAAAAACCACATAGATATTGCCAATCAGAAACTCAAGCATCTTCTTGATGTCAGCTTCAGAGTACTTATGTGTGTAATCAGAATCTGTTTTAACAAAATAATTCTTCAAATGAGTAATGACGAGGTTAGTAAATTTACGAATTCCATTTTTGTTGAAGAAGCAGCTATCAATGATATCAAAAAGCCTGGATTTTAATTTGTCGTGGGGAATCGTTGTGTATAAAGTTGAAAAGTCGTAAGTTTTTAAGCTGTTGATTTTTGTAAAGTCTTGTGATTTCAAATTGTCCAGAAGTTCTTTAGAATTTTTAAGTATCCACATCTGATTTACACCACATCTTGAATATATAGTTGCACAGTACTCTTGAAGATTTTCCCTCACTACTGTCAATATTTTAGTGAGAAGTAACGATAGAGGCTTGGTTGAACATTTACTGGAACCTGCAATGTATCTTTGTTTGTAAGGATTCTTATGAAGTTTCGGAATCCAATATATATATAAGGTAGTTCAAATTCATTTTGGCTCTGTGGAATATTGAAAGTATTCAAAACTGACAGGTGATTTTGAAGAATTTCTTCCGTAGAAAGAGAAGTATGAGTATAAGTAGGATTACCACTTGTAGAATTAAATCCAAGTTCTTCTAGAATGCAATTAATATAATGAGCCTTACAAACGAAGACAATGTTGTTACCTGCTTTGTCGGCAGGAAACAGTACGTACTGATCGTGTAATCTTTCTAATTCTTTTTTCACTTCTTGTTTATTGAACACAGAAGGATATATGGTTTTCATTTTGCCCCTCAATATTTTGATACGTGACTTTAACATGGATCTGATACATTTAATCCATTCTGACAAAGTGTCAATATTTTCTTTTTCATATCTGGCCCATCGTCTGGCTTAATTTTCAACAGAATCCATAATATTTATGAAATTCCGACGCCAGTTGAAGGATCGAGGTTCCCTATATTTAGGACCTTTTAAAATAAGTGATCTAAGGTCCTCATTACGAACTATATTTACGTCACCTGTAATAACGTGTCCAGCAGGACTATAGTTATAGGGCGAGGAAGAACATGAACACGAAGTGGGATTATTTTTCAGATAGTCGATATCCAGGCCATGTAAAGCGTTTTTGTAATTGAAAAGTTTGGAAGCAATGGTCGATGTATATTTGTAGGAAATACATGGTGTAGTCATTAACTTGAAATATGGTGGAATACAAGATTGGACCCTTTTGTGATTAAGAATATTATTTATATTAACCGCGTCAATTACTTTATTGGCATATTGAAGTTTAAGGAAAAGATGGATTGTTTTAGCTGCATTTTCTTCCGTGAAACGTGCGGGTTTAAAAAGCCTATGATATGCAATATCCATAATCAGAGATCCGAGCCTATGTTCCTTGGCCTTTTCAAGAAGACTATTTAAAAGTTTCAAAAGGACAGAATAAAGTTTTGTTCGAATATGATGTAGACCTAACTGTTGATTTACATAAGGTAGTAATGAATCAAAAGAGACGTCGTGTATAGCAGGTTTATTGTACGAACGATGTCCATGACTACGCTTACGTCTCCGAGTATTGTTAAAAAGTCCCATCACATTTACATTATGACACTGCGGGCTTGAAAGATTTCCAACACTATCGACATTGTCATTACATCCATAGGGAAAGGCTGTCCCTAGTTTCCTAATCCAAAATTCTTCTCGTTGTCTACGGAAAGGTGTACTCAACGACGGACTATTTGTGTGGTGATAAATCTTTTCGAGAATTCTAACTTTCATTGATAGAATAGAATGATCAGGTGAATTAAAATGTTTATATAAAAGCTGCTGACCACCATGATTTATTTGAAATCGATGACCTGATATTCTTTTGTTAAGCGATCCCTTGGTTTCACCGACATAAATAAGTCCACACAGATTACATTCTATTCCATTGACAACATTAGAAGATTAGCAGTTCAGATTTTCCCAAGTTTTGGTATAGAAGCTCTGTCCAGTAAGATTACTGGTGAAAGAAGTGTCAGTTATCAAAATGTCACAGGTTTTACAGTTTCGCACAGAACATTTTGAAACCGAAGACATTGGATCGGAAAAGGAATCATCCAATATATTTGTAATAGAAACTTTACACTCTTTCAATTTGGTATATGATGTATTGGTTTTATACCAAAACTGGGAATCTGAAGACTGTACATATGACATATGTTTAATATCCCTGAGGATAATCCGAGGGGCACCAAATGAACTCCTTGAGTCTGTGTCCCTTATAGACTCAAAGGAGTGACGCCTTTTTATACTGGGCGACGCGCCTGCCAGTATGATTTCGTTATTCTGTGTACTCATGCATGAATAACTACCGAACGACAAGTATCCTCGGGGACAAACTGTCCACCAGCAGAGATACATGTTCGGTGGTTAAAAGAAGGATATGGAGATAACGAACAGTATTCAATCTCAACGTCCATTAAACATTTTACAAAATAAGAGCAGAGCAAACACGGACCTCCGAAACATCAGAGGTGGGATCAGGTGCCATGGAGGAGTGAGCATCCCCTGCCGACCGGTCACACCCGCCGTGTGTGAATTGAATATAATAAGTTAAAAGAAATATTTTTGGTGAACGAACACGAAGGTTTACCTCTTTCAACAAGACATCCTATTGCTATAAGGTCGTTGTGTAGAATTCTAGGTTCTTCACATTCAACCAGATCAAAGTTTTCAAAGAGGCCATTGCTACCATATCGATATGGATAACTTGACCCTACATCCCAAACCACGCGTAACCAACCACCTTAAAGGATAAAATATCAAGTAATTAAAAATTAATCATTTTGTAAATTTGCATGCATTTTGTGGTTAAGATAATACATGTACATAAAAATAAAAAACATCATTTTGTAAATTTGCAATGCATTTTGTGGTTAAGAACAAACCCTTTCCCCTTACAGTCCTGTCGTTCCATATATACTTACGTTTTCCGTTGTCGTTGTGGTTAACAACAGTGCCTGGACCGTGACAGTCCTGGTCCCCCCACCGCCAGTCAGGTCCTCGCCGAACCCTCGTTCCTATGGGGAGCATTTCTGGGTTGAATTCACAATTTTCATCATCATCATCTTCATCGTCTTCCCCATGCATGTGTTTGTATGCCCCTCTTGCATTTATAATCTCTAAAACGTCATCCTAGAATGTAACAAAGATTTGTTCATTCTTAAAATATAAATAAAAAAAGGACTAGAAACTACCCTAAACTTGATTGAACATTATACAAAATTTATCATATTGGATATTTACCATATCCTCCTCTGTTAACTGATTGATTAATCCAGTAGAAGTCATGGCTTGTTCTAAATCTTCATGAGAAAAATCGTCCGTTCCTATGTTATGTAAAAGCTCAGCTGCTTTTTTCTGAAAGTACAAATTACCAAGCTTACATTTTCACATTTTTAGCCGGGCTTGCTGGAAGCAAAGTCCTGGCTATAGGCATCATGATCGGCTATAAATAGCACAGTAAACAAAAAACTAAACAGCGTCAAAGCAAACGCTTCCGATAAACATGATAAACGAAATAGTCCAATTGCGATACGATAATCACACAAAAATTTTTTAACAACCCAATCGTTGGAAAAGGTAATGATCAATATTTTTGCTTGAGAATTAAACTGAAAGAGAAATTAGATACCTGCTTCATTGGGATAATCGTGATATAACAATTTGTGCACATACGCTGCTGAATGCATATCATTTAACTATTTTCAATAACGTGGGCTTTTCGAAATGGTGTAATTGTTGAAGAGTTTCATGTTTCATATCGTTTTCGTCGATGTTATGTTTGTGGTTATATTCTGTTTTGATTTTTAGCAAATTTATAGTACACATTTCGGATAAGACAATATACTCGGGCAATTAAAGCCCGACTCTCAGTTCTTTCAATACTTTGGTTTTTATATTCTACTTTCAAATTTTGTAAGGGAGGTTGATATTTTATTTTAAAATTTTGACATTCGGGGAGGTGGTGTTGTGGTGTAAGCCATTACGTATTTGTAAACATTCCTTTCTTCTTCACTGACCATGTTTACATGAAATCTCCCGTACTGTCTGGATTGTTGGGCCTGTATAAGTTTACCTCCCCGTGACGTGTACGCAATTGATCCCAGGAGACACTGTTAAAAACAAAAGAACTTTGATTAGGGAAAGAAGAAATACTGCGTACTGTATTTTAAGGTTGCCTGAGTCACTCAGATGTCTGCCATCATGCATAGTTTGTCTGTCAAAAACTTTTTAAAATTTTCAATTTCATTAATCCGGGGCTTTGGTTCTAGGTCTGAGATCTATTTTAATATACTTTTATGAAACGGAATTTCAGTGAATTGTAGAGAAAACGAGTAGTGTTCAAGCTCAAAGTCCATACAAACCGGGAAGAGAGCAAACACAACCTCAAAACATTAGATGTGGGCTCACCTGCAATGGAGGAGTGAGCATCCCTTGCAAATTCATATAAAATATTTACCGTATTTTTAAATGTAAGAAAATTGTACAGAAATGACGTTTTGACGGCCATGTAGATTTGAAAATAAAAGATAAATAGACATAAGACAAAAATACGTTAAATCTCATGTTATTTAAATGGCAATTAAAGATCCAGCTTCCAGTATTATCATCTGACTTACAAAATCGGGATCCTCTCCTACGGGGATACAATTTAAAGAGATGCCTCGTCCGATATCCCCAGTAAGGTTCATTAAGGATTTCCTTGTCTGTAATCAGTAAAAAATATACATATATAATTTGAGTAATAAAAACTTCATATATGCAGAAGTCGCCTGCGTGGTGCAGTGGTTTGAGCGTGTGCTCTAGAGTCGTGAAGAAAGGAGTTTATCCTTACGTAGCAGGTTCGAATCCCACTGTGGGACGTGGAGACCGGTTCTTCGGATGAGACCGTATAAACCGAGGTTCCGTTTCGCAGTAGGTTCTGGCACCAAAAAGATTCCTCCCTGCTCAATGGCCTTTAGTGCCGAGTCTAGGACAAAATTTGAAGCTCTCCACCGGCAAGTGGTGGCGTCTCCATATGCGTGAAAAATTCTCGAGAGGGACGTTAAACAACAAACAATCAATCATAAAATCATATACAATGTATGCAGAAAACTGCATTATTAGACATTATCCTCAAATGCTTATAGTCATCAGGGTTGATTGAACGCCGCACTATGTAGATGTATGATGATGTATAATGCTTTATTTAACTGTAAGAACTAATGAGATTTTTTTAAATTAAAGATTTCAGATATCATGTAAACCTCTACTGGGTCCATAAGATCTTCGTCCTCCTCTCCCCCTATCATGTTTGAAGTTGTGGGTTTACCATCGGTAATCAGTACAAGTTTGGCTCTCACTTGGAACATTCCTATCCCTGCATTATATCCTGACAAAATAGTCATTGATAACATATTAAAATAATGAGCAATAAACGCAATCTCTGATTTCTTAAATTGAGGAGCATTTAGGAAACTTTGCATACAAATTTATTCCTCCTTTAATTTAAAAAATTAAAGCATTTGCTAACCTCCACCAAAAGCCAACCCCGATAGACAAAGAGTAATGGCCGCCTGAATGGGAGAGGCACCCCGACAGACCAAGTCATCTAGCATCGTCAAGATGAGTAATGTTAAACAAGCATAACATGTATACAATAACACAAAATAAATACAAATAATTCACGAAAATTGTGAAGAAAAAGAATAAATTAGCGATTACAACATCGTTTACCTAGACATCTTTTCAGTGATTGGTAGTTATTGGAGTAATAATGACGAAACTTGACTTCCTCTCCAAAAGTAACGACGGCAACAGTTTCATCCATGTGGCCTCTAGCGTATTCTTTATAAAGAAATTTAAACCGTTCAGTCTGTATATTTAAGGTTTATTTATTTAAAATTCTGTGTTTTATGTTTGATTTTGAAGTTTTACCTTCTATGATGTCAATGAAAGCCGTCTTCATCTGTTGGAAGGCTTCTCCGGCCATACTTCCTGACGTGTCTAAAGCAAACATCACACATGGTCCCTCTCCTTGCTGGTATTTTAATTTCGCATCTAAAAATAATTTTTGTATGTTAAGTGACATTAAGTTTACTTATTATTAACTGTTCATGAGACATCTTTATGTCAATTTGAAGGCCCTAGCACGTGTTGTCATTTTCTTCTCATGTAAAAATTATTAGATTAATTCTGCTTCATAAAAATAAAAAAAAAAAAAACAGGTTGGCTTTTAAAGGAGCATAACGAAGGATGCTCATCGAAATTTTAACTTGTGTCTTACATTTTGTAAGTGAGTAATCCCTGAATCCTTTTCAAATATCAATATCAAAGAACTTGTCTGTTTTATTTCGTTATTTTGTTCATGACCAATCGAAAATTACGAAAATGTCTGAATTCAGTTTTCTTAAAGAAGCATTTGTCTAAAATATCTAGCCTTTTTTTAATTTACCGTAAGGAATGGTTGTATATGATGTAGAAAAAGTATGTTTTGATGTTATAAACTTTTGATAATTTTTTGCAATTTTTTTTATTTTTTAAAAAAGTTCTTCGGAATTTTTAGAAACTCCATATTTTATTCCCATTACTTCTAGAAAATAGTGAAGCACAGAATGTTTCCTCTTACAGCAGTTTATATACTATGAGTAGTTAAAATAAGGGCTTTGTAGAACATTTACTAGAACCAGCAACGTATGTCTTTTTGAAAGGATTTTAATGAAGTTTCGGAATCCAGTATAGAAGGATAGATTAAACTTACCTCGCTTATTTGGAATATCAAAAGTATTAATAGTAATCACTAAATCGTGATTTCAAAGAATTTCATTTTTAGAAAGTGAACTGTGAGCATAAATTTGATTCCTAGACGGAAAATTCAAAAGTTTTTTTTCAAAAATTAAGTCAAATGCTGACTGACGTTTTTCAAATTAACTGTTAATCCATTGTTTATACAGGAACACTGAATTGACGACGGATTTTTGTTTTTTCCTGATCATGACAAGGAGCACACGACGGATGTGACCAGTCGGCAGGGGATACTCATTCCTCAATGGCACCTGGTCCCACCTCTGATGTTTTGGAGGTCCGTGTTTGTTCTACTCCTATGTATTGTTTTATGGACTTTTAATCTTGAATACTGTTCGTTATCTCCATATGTTTCATACATATATAGTAAAAAAAAAGCATATGGTCCGTGTAGTATTTTTTAAAATTCTTGTATCTCCTCCGATTTAATGAAAACAGAAGGATAGGTTATTCAATTATTGCATTTAAAATCTCATGCACAATCCTTAAAGAAAGTGATGCAAAAAATGTCTTAAATATGTTTTTTATGTTTTCTAAAAAATGTTTTCTTTAAGTTGGAATGAATTGAGTTCATTTTGAATTATATTTCTTTGTAATGTTTCAGACCGTGTTACAATAGACGTCACGCAAAAAAACCGAACGCACAACCTGCCTTTTTATAGTTCAAAACCAACAGAAACACTGACTGCTCAATGTTACTTAGTCATATGAAGACGATCGAGAATACTTACTTTCCGCAGCTTCTTCGTGAGCACGATTTACCCAGTAATTGTCATCAACAAATTTGGCCATAGCTGAAGTACTTCTCGCAAAAATCTTCAAACGCAGAAGTTTTCTTTGTTTACTGCAGTATCTCAAAAGAGAATCAATGCCTTTACTTCCTTATCATTTCTATCAACTTTTATTGTAATGGAATTCTTCCTGTAAATATATTATTGCAGTTCCAAAATTAGTTTCAATTCAATGAAATTCACATACAGGATGGATTAATAAAAAAATCCCAATATTTATGTTGAATTCACTCCAAAATGAAAATAAAGTATGAAATATATTATTGAAATAATCATTAATAATCTTGAGGTTCCTTGAATATGTGCATTTCAAAATGGATTTATAAAATAAGAATAAGAAAAAAGTTTAAGTTGTTATTGAGTTTATAGTAAGTAAATCATCCAGGTACGAAGATGTTACTTGTCTTTAATAATTTCTAGTTAGTGGGTAAATATCTAGCCGACATATGATATATATATATAGTATTCAGATCCAAAAATCCATTCAAACAATACTATTTAGGAGCAGAGCAAATAGCGACCTCTTATTCATCAAAGAAGGGATCAGCTGCCTCGGAAAAGTGAGTATCCCCTGTCAACAGGTCACATCTTTCTTGTTCTCTCAAATGATCAGGAATGGAAAAATCAAATTAAATGTGTACATGTAAATAATGTCCTTACAATAGGTATTAAAGCACCCATCAATGATGGTTTGTATTTTCTGACAAGGTCATGTTGTATTGACCATAGAACTAGCAAATGAAAAGAATCCGTTTAATGATTATTGAAATTATTGAAACGAAATCGATTAATCAAAATAGAAAATTGATAGCACATTTAAGAAATATTTTTCTCACGTTAAATAATTCTGTATAAATCTTCATTCATATAAAAACCTCTGCTTGTAAAGGGACACAATATGTGATCGTCAAATTTCCCTTTCCATTTGTTTAAAAATTATTTTTAAAAATACCCTGAATATGTACTCAAAATTACGTACTTTTTAAGGAAAACTTCAAATTCTATAGCACCCGTATATTTTTTCATTGCTTTCAAAGGAAGATCTAACAGGTTTATTAAATCATTTAGACAGTAAGATTAACGAAAAAGACGGAATAAAAGTAGTAATAGTCTGACATACTTATTACCTAGAGCTTGTTCTAGAGAGCCCATTCTTAATCGGTCTCGGGAAGTTCGTCAAACACTCTCTTTCATTTTAAAGTAGGAGATATGGAGTTGCCTAGTTGTTCTCATATAGGTTAGTGATAGTAGAATTATGATAATAGCATCTCAAAAACTACATAGTACCAAAATACCGTTGTCAATCAGAAACTTAAGTACTTTTTTGATATGAACTTTGGAGTACTAATGTTTGGAATCTTTTATTAACAAATTAATTTTGCAATTGATCATTGATAAAGTAAATGAATTTTAAGTGTTGAAAAGTCATGCGTTTTAAGGTTACTGATTTTGAGAGAAACTAAGATATTACATGAAGGATATGGAGAAAACGAACAGTATTCAAGATAAAAAGTCCACAAAACAATACAAAATAGGAGCAGAGCAAACACGGACCTCCAAAACATCAGAGGTGGAATCAGTTGCCGTGGATGAGTGAGCATCCCATGCCAACCACCCACAGTGTGCTCCTTGTCATAATCGGGAAATAACGGAAAAATCCGTCGTCAATTAAGGTAAGGTTTGCGTTTCCCTCCAACTCATATTTTTTTAAATATGCACACATGCCATATATCAATTTATTCAGGGAGATTAGCTTCATAATTTGATATGACTCTCAAAGATATTACCCGTCCTATTTTTTTTAGTAAAATACGCCAAATTTAACGTATTTCATATTTCACCTCGAATATTATTTTCATTGAAAAAATTGATTTATTTTTATAATTATCAAACTTATATAATTAAGATAACCTGAATTAGTATAATTCATGCTTCTATCATTTAAACTTTTAACTTTCCGTTGTCAAAAATGTGAAATTTTGGGTAAAAAAGATTTTTCAATTTTCCTTGTTAAAGTGAAACCGTTGCCATGGCAACAAAAATCTAAAAATCAACATTTTACATATCTACCGATTCCATGAAAATCCATGAAGTTATTATTTTGATTATTTTCATTAATTTGAGCTAAAAAAAATTTGTATGTCCCCAATATTATTTCCACGGAAACAGGGGCTATATTATGGGTTCGGAACATAAAAATCAGGCTTTTTCTACATTTTTAAAGACAACATTGATATCACCTTGTCATGGTGGACTCATCAGACTAAATGTTAATTTTGATATTGTTTTTTTTTTTGGCAAAATTGGCCAAAAATATTCAAAATAACACTCCTTCTGTGCTACATGATGGTCTAAAAATTTATTCCATGGAAGAACTCTAATACTTATCGCAATCTTTACATCTGAATATTCTGGTGAAATTGTCCATGAATTATACTGCAACACCTTTAGAAGTACATGTATATCTATATAAACATACTTCAGAACATGTTGCAACTAAACCAATTAAAACCTATGAATTTGACGTCATGCTGATTTAGTTATTCCAACATGTATCAACTTCTAGACATCTTTGTAGCAAAATTTCTGTGTTCAGTTATGGCTGGTGACTGTCATTATACATGTATGCCATTTTTTGAGTGAAATGTTGTAAGCACTGCATCCACGAAGCTGCTGTTTTTATAATTAAATGATTTCTTTACTTCGAAGAGTAGAAATGCTATCTTTAAAGTAATGTTTGTTTGCCCTCTCTTGACTCAGGGTAAAATTGTTGGGTCGGTAGGTGAGAAAATCTTCAACAACATTTTTTTAAGGGGGATAAGAGGAATAAAAAGAAAAAAAATACGGTCCTAAATTGAAAAAAAGGTTTTGAGTCTGGTCATTTTAGTCATTCAGTCTGGAGAGGCCGACAACCAAACATTTTTTAAAGATGGCCTAGCTATTTCTACATTTCATGGACATTAACTCAATCATTGGATTAGGTAATCTGAGAATTTCTAAATTGAAATATCAGACAGAACAAAATAAAGATGAATTCTAAGTTACATCAATTCATACTTTAATGAGTTTACAGAGTACTTCTGATTTCAGAGAAAAGGCAAATTCTGCGAAATGACATAAAACTGTCATAAATATTTGTCAAGAACAGGGAAAAAGAAACAATGCTACAGTGATAGATATATCTCCTTGATATCCATGAAATAATGATTTAAGTAAAACAAAATTTTCTCCTTTTTAAAATCAAAATAAAGAAGAAAAATAAAAGATTATATATGTAAACAATTTTAAAATAAACTACATGTATTTATGAAAGATGTTAATTTTAGTACAGTACTAAACTGGTCTTATCATTCCTACTAAATTAACAACCTTACAATTTCGAAGTGTCATGTTTTAAACTGTTACAGTAGATATAATTATACATGTTCACTGCAACTTAATGTACAAAGCTCATCAGTTTTCAGAAATACTTATTTGAGCATATTAGGTCCAGGTAAGAACAAAATTTAATGAATAAAAATATTATTCTTAATTGTTCATGTATTAATTTCCTTGCAATTTTGCAAACCCTTTTAAGAAACTTGTTACATATAAGTATAGACAAAAGCAACCTTCAATTAATACCTATGATGTATACATTTATTTAACTGAAAACAAATTAAAAAATAGACAAACAGAGCATGCACTGCAATCATCACATACACATATTTTCTAAATATATGGAAAACAGCATGTATATACTAGATAGGATGTTGTTAAATATCAAATTTTCTGGTATAATCTATAGAAATATAAATTTAAAATATGCATTGGGTATAACAAGTCAGAAGTCTTCTCCAAATCTCCATTGATTTTGCCATGTCTGGTTCAACTTCTTAGCTTGATCCATCCAACTTTCTTTAATATTCTTGAGCTGATATGGGATGACCTCTACTTTGATTGATGGCCCAAATCTTTAAAGGAAACACTGAAGTACTTCTTTTGGTTCTTATCTGTCCCAATTAATGACCCATTATCATAATAATCTGAAATTATATGTGTTCATTTTTACAATAACATTTAAGGAAGGATAAAACTCAATGAAATCAATAAATTTCCAATATAATCAATGAAGAATCAATATGGAACTATTGTAAAATTTACAGACTGAATTAGTTAAAATGCAAATGCTTGATAAAGAAATGTTCTTAATTATTGTCATACTCAATCTGTATCTCTTTTTTATTAATTAGAAAATGAGATATGAATAAAAATCAAACTTCATTTACAGAAGGTAACTTGATCAGTTGAATGTCTGTTACAATGTTACAAATATTAGGCCTAAAAAAGCAAGGCTTTTATTTTTCATAATTTCTTGAATTAATGCATTTTTATTTCTTGGCAATGTTGGGATATTAGTCACATCCTGACATCCCCGTACCGTTTATTCATAGCTTTCAAATCCGTAGTCAGGAGATCATTTATAACTTTCAGTAAATATGAATAGTTAAATAATTACCTGGTGAAAATACTATCAATTTTAATCAACAATCAAACTGTCAACATTATCATTAGACATGGTCAAATGCACCGTGACTTTTCTTCCCTGTTTGGACTGCATATAGCGTAACACTTTACAGGATACTCTCAGGTCTTTTCTTTTTTCTTTCCCATTGTCACTTGAAATTTTAGTGTAGTGGTGAAGCGAGAAACATACAATGCGTCAATGACTTTCTTCATACTGGAATGGCCGTGCAACTTCATGAAATTGCCACGTTCCGTATCGAAAATAAACAAGTCCTCCTTTACTGATTCATCCACATGCATCACGCTAATCTCAAAGGCTTCTAAGATTCTTATGCTTTGAATTGTTATAAGATTTTCTCCTGAAAACGTCCTTTGTTTTTAGTCCTAACAGTAAGTGACAACAAACATAAAGTATGACAGAGGAAATTCGTTAGCGTGTGAATGCCTAGCATCGCTGGTTTAAATACGCCTGTTTCAAACGCTTAATTTGGTGATTCGCAAGAGTTATTTCCCTGTAAACGCAAACCTTACCTTAAGTGTATAAAAGATGGCGTTAACAATTAGTATGAAATATTCAGTCAGCATTTGACTCAATGATAAATTGATTTGCTGACAAGGTCATTGTATCAACCATAGAACCTACGAATGATGACTTTAAACGAGACTGCTGATAATCTTGTTTCATCAACTTGTTTGTCAATAACTAACCTCGTTTTAGATATTGTTAATACGTAGAGCACGCTCTTGCGTATCGATTCAACTGAGAGATATACACTCCGTATGCAGGGTATGAAGGTATATTACTGCATAAGTAAGGGAAGATGACGATAGAAAAGTTCAAGCCATCCCATTTATCATATAGCTTGGTTGTTAGCTTACAATTAAAGTCTTTTTTAAGTAAAATATCCAAGTATGAAACAGATGTGTCAGACTCTGTGATATCTTTTATCTCAAGCTCACCAGGATATCTCATATCGACATAGGAATGGAAATTACCATCATTAATTGACAATAAGTTGTCGATATATCTAAATATCGAGTTGAAGGCCTTAGCAAGTGTTTTCTTTTCACGCATAAGATTTGGCATAAATTCTGCTTCATATGGATACAAAAATAGATCTGCTAATAACGGAGTGCAATTGGTACCCATGGGAATTCCATTAGATTGTTGGAAGACCTGGTATCCAAGAATTACATAGATATTATCAATCAGAAACTCAAGCATCTGTTGATGTCAACTTTAGAGTACTTGTGTGTGCAATCAGAATGTGTTTTAACAAAATAATTCTGCAAATGACCAATGACCAGGTAAGTAAATTTTTGAGTTCCAAATTTTTATTACAAAAGCAGCTGTCAATGATATCAAAAGGTCTGTACTTTAGTTCATCGTGGGGAGTGATTGTGTATACAATTGAAAAGTCGTAAGTTATTAAGCTGTTGATTTTGGTAGAGTCTTGTGATTTCAAATTCTCCAAAGGTTTTTTGGAATTTTTGAGTTTGCACACTTGATTTACACCACTTCTTGAATATTAGTATATTGTTGCACAATTGATTTGCACCACTTTTCCAATTGTTGTGGTACCGTACAAAGTGATTAATTGAATGTTGTTTTACATCCTATAGGAGAATCTTACACTCATTAAGAGGCGTCACCGCCTTCAAATCGACGACCTTTCATCAATTTACAAATTTGTTTTTTTTTTAATCATATGGCGAATTGAATGGACTTGAAAATAAAATAAATGTGCCTGCCACATTTATGTCGTATATGGATGTTATAATGACTAGGAACGATAGGGACAAATGTGAGAGGAGAGATAGAATGATTAATTTTGATTTGGATATTAGCCTTTATAGAAAGAAATTAACATAGTAGTGTTCTCCGTATTTACTATTGCTTGAATTACATCACAGACTTCTCTTGTAATGTTGTTTATAACTGCAGAGAAGGTTTTGAGAATCTTGAACATTGCATCTGAATATTAATACATTATAGATTGAAACTTTTGACACTGTCAAATTTTAAAAATTTGTTTGTTTGTTTGTTTGTTTAACCCTTCTTTTGAGAATTTTTCACACCAATCAATACGCCTCTATTTACTTGTAGAGGGCTGCAAATCTAGACATATACTAGGCATTGAGGGGTCTTTTTCATGCCAGCACGTACTGCGACACGGAGCCTGAGTAATAACGCTCTCATTCCCAATCTCCCCTTCCCACAGTAGATTCAAACCAATCACGGAAGGACGAACAAGCATCTTTGATCTAAGACATAAAAATCCTATGTGGAAAAGAAAAAAAAATTATGTAGCGTGTGTTCACAAACTTAACAAAACAATTTCGTAGTAAAGGCCTGAAAATAAAAGTATTTATTGCAAATTCACACAACCAGTTTGATTTTTTTATACATCCCGAAAAGTCTTATAGTGATTTGAAATTGCCACCATCGTCAAATGTATTTTCAACATGTAAAACCACACTAGTATCTATTTTTTTTAAGATAAAATATTTCCTCTATATGTATATTTAAAATGACAATTATTCCAAATCGGCTGCCAAGGAATATATCGGAGAACAAGCCTAACATTCGCTGAAGCAGCATATCATTTTTAGCTAATAAAATTTAACTACTGTATTGAAAAACTTTGAAAATACCCTTGAAATTTAACAATTTATGAGAATTTGAACATCTCTTTTAAAATTTAACAATGTTCAACTCTTCTGTCAAATAAAGGAAAATAGATTTGTCTGAACTTAAATTAGGAGTAACACATTCAATACACTAAATGTAAGAGAACAGACTAAGACTAAAAAGAATGCACCTTTTTTCCTGATAAGCAAATAAATTGCGCCCAAGAACATGAAATAATGCTTCCTCCTCTCGGTACTCGTAGTTCTTTGATTACCATGCCTAAATCAATCTATGATCTTTAAGAGAGTATTTTTTATTTAATTATTTCAACATCCTTCCTGTATTTTTGTGCCAGTTTTATCAAATAATCCAAAAATTTCCTGTTTGTTGGTGTTATAATTTCCACTAAATAACACCAAAACAAAACGGGTTTGTGATTTTGTTTTGGATTCTGATATTTCACTCCTGCCGATCTTAGTAAAAGTAACATAGAATTTCTTTCAGGACATGGACACTAGTATGCATGAAGCTTTGCTGCTCTCGGAGACGGAGATAGAAGCTGAAACACGTGCGTCAGTTGAATATTTTTATAAACCCTATGTTTTCAAAATAATTATTCATATCTTTAAATTGCCTATATATAGTATTGAAAATATCGTTTTTTTTCTAAAGAAAATAACATCAATGCGTGCACTTAATACAGACATTCCCCGCGATAAATTAAAAACAAGGCTTTATCAAGTCTGCTTCTTTGAGGTAGTAGCAATTGCTTCTTCAATAAAAAAGGGAAATCTGTGATTTTAAAACTTAAAAAAAAAATCAATCTGATTCTGCAAAAATGTATTCTGTAAAAAAAAAAAAAAAAAAGGATGTTGAACTTGCTCATTGACAACATTTATGTAGTTTTCGGTGACCCAAATTGTGCTCTTTATTTACTAACCTGTTTTATTAGATAGGCAGAGTGCAGTTTTTGTTTTAGTTTTGTCGTATGTTGCATTAGCTTGGTTTCACTACAGTTTGTACTTCTAGAAATATGTTGTTATTTTGTTTTGTTTTTAATTTTGCATTGGAGTTACTGTGTTATTGCTATTCCTTATTTATTCTTTAATTCCAAATCTAACCAATAGATTCAAATTTCATTTGTGATGTTTATGGTCGTATAACCTTTTGTGTAGATAACGAAAGGAGTATTACAACTTCACAGCCAGGGATGCAGGTAAAATGTTTCTAATATTTGTTACTCAACATTTTATAATATTAAATCCACTGAATGAAATTCAAAATGACCTTTACTATTTGTTTAAAGCACATCAATGAACGTTTTGAAATAGGAGCAAATTAAATAAGCTTTTTTTTTTCAAAAAATTTATCACATTTACTTTTTTTTTAATCTGTATATATGATACCTTATATGAAGATAGAGCAAAAATTAGACTTCGCACCAAAAATCAATGTGTAATATAATGGATTGGATCGTGGATATTGGTCGGGATAACTCAGAGCACCTACCAAGTGGTGCAGGATGGTGAACCAATCAAATTTTCTCCTTTAATGTTACATTATACATTATTTACTGCCGTTGATTACCCCTGGGCTAGCAGGCAAACGTCCTGCCAGGGGAATTAAAATTTGGATTGTGTCTTCAAGGGAGAAGACAATTCAGATATACTATTTAGGCGGTAGAATTCAGTGATAGAGCACCTGATTAGCGATGCAGGGGTACCGGGTTCGATTCCAGCTCCAGACATACATTTTCTCATTTCATGATACATATGTATTCAATTCTGCCCTTCCTAATGAGAAAACATTTGATAGGACTGAAATAAGATTGCCCATTAATATATTTTACAAATTGACCCGTCTGTTGTTTCAGTTTTCTCCCACTCCCATTGTTGAACAGACAGACCGGAAGGAGACTGCTGATTTGGCCTGGATGTTTGGAATCCTCAGCTGCTTTTGCTGTAATATTTTATTAGGAATCGGCGCCATTTACTTTGCAAACGAGGTAAAACTGAAGAGAGGCTAGCTTTGTAAAAAGTGGCGGAGCATCCCATCGCATAGAGTATACTAGTAAAAATATACTGAAACGAAAAAGAAACGCATAAGAACACACAAAATATGCGTGAAAGGTTTCCAACCAACCATGACGGTGACGTTGGCGCGTAACAACGTCACATCAAGATAGAAGTTTTCATAAGATCATCATGACACCTCGGTTATTGTCAAGGCATTATCACTGAAACCGATATTTATATGTGTAGAGAATCTTACTCATTTTTTCACTTTTAAATTTCCCTTCCCCCCTCCCCCCGAGCTTGGCAACTTTACGTCCATTATTACACTCACATGCGCACGTACGCGTCGTATGCGGAATGTTTTAAGCATGTACACACTTGGAAAATGTAGCTAGTGTTTGTCGAGACTTTCTTACAAACATTCACGTGTACCAAACCAGCTGGATTCTGTACATTCTATCGTAAATAGAAAATTCGTGGGATTCATTGGGCGAGGGGATTTGTTGGCTTTGGAATTATACATCTTATCTCAGTCATTAGACTACCGTCGGAGGGGTTAAATAATAATCCTATGAGAAGCATAAATGCTCTGGTTATCTTAATGCACAGAAAAATCAAGTCTTTTTACTGATGCGCAAGAGAGATTATAAGAATTTTTATTATTATTTGGGGGGGGGGGGGTCGACATATCAATTTCAATAACTCAGAAATTGTCAGTTAAAGTTATTCGAATAAGTGATATCACTTTGCAGTACAGTTAAGGTGCGCAATGGAAATATCAACAATATTAAAATAATAAATTAGCAAATCACCTCATTTTGTGGTATTTTAATGATGACATAGTTAAGTTTTCCCGTTTAAATTAGACCCCCCCCCCCCCCCCC
>PRKT01000087.1:257348-270824 GCA_003671525.1 Saccostrea glomerata | reverse complement strand
ACTAGCTTTCGTTGCCGATGGATTTCTCGCAGCGCCACCCTATATTATAAAGTCAATGAGAATGGAAGTGAGATACACTTATTTGGTCAGTTTCATTTAAGAATCCTTACCGACATACATATTGCATTTAGGCGCAATGAAATTAAAGTTATTTATGAAGCTCATTTTACAACCAACAAATCTTAAACTAACATGAATGCACTGTATACGCTAAATATATATATATTTATAGAGGTTTTTATTATCATATTTATTCCGTTTGATGTTGCAAGTGTTCATGCATGTATTCATTTTATCATAATACATTTAAAAAACGATGGCATTGTTCTTCCGCCTACCCACAAGTCAATTTTCAAAAGTTAACATATTCGATGAATTTTTAATATGTTTTATAGATACATCTGTACTTATGTGGATTCTAATTAAAACATTACTTATTTTGGAAAACAAAGAGAGATAACTCTAAGATTTTGGTAAAACTTGAGTTTTTCACTCTAGAAATCAACGGAAAACAGAAAACGGAAAACATTTTTACCCCCACCCCCCACCCCCACCCCCTGTCACACAAAAATTCCTTCTTACAGGTAAAATGGTAATATGGACTGTTTTTACCACAAATACATACTAAATTAAAGCTTTTTGTGTGTCACGGGGAGGGGGGCATATATATGTTTAATGACAAAAAACTGCTTATTTTCCACAAATTTCAAAGCGATTTAAAAACATTATATTTTATTGATATATTTATGTTTCATTTATTTACCTAAAATATAAGAAAAAACTTAAGGAGCATTTAATCATATCCGAGACTATTTCAAAATATAGCGATGCCTAAAAGTCCAATTTCAATGGAAAATTTCTTCTACCCCCCTTTTTTCATGAGCTGGAGTTGTGGATAATTTACAATTTAGTGCTGGTATTAAGACAATTCATTAATTTCCGTTAAACTGTTCTTGTATAAAACAAAGAATTTATGGCAAAATTGCCATTTATATTGAATTAAATGATTGCAAAATGTAGGCGGGAATCGAGGGTATTTCTTTCATTATTTTAAAATTAAAATTAAAACTACACATATTGGACTGATATGCTTCTTTTCTTTAATTGCAGGCAACCAATTTTTTCAATGAAAGGAAGATCGTCAGTGGAATTTCTTTTCGGAAATGGTCGTACTTCTTCAGTTTTCTCGCCTTTTTGACGGGAATAGGAACTATTGTCTTTGTGGTGATACATTTTGTACTGTAGCTGGTGTCATAAGACAAGAAATGCCCGAGAGTTTGTCTCTAGACTCTCCATTCTACCTGGATAATTAAGAATCACAACAGATCCATATAGCCTTCATAAAATATATTCATGCATTAAATTGATCAACAATGCACAGAAGAAGAGACGGTCAATATGCCTACTGTTTAATTTAATGTTTACTGTTCAGAATTTGATAAATCTGCTCATGAAGTTACAAAACAGAAAATTATGACTTTTAATGTGTGATGATTTTGTTTTTCTGTCATATTTGCCTTGGCCATACCCCTCCTCACTGTAAAAAATAACTTAAGTTAGAGTAACTAAGAAGACTAGTCAATTTACTGCCGATACAATTCACTACCTTAAAAGTAGCTTTACTAGATATTGGGTATATTTACTAGATAAGATTAGTAAATTTATAAGTAACTTTCACTGAATTATCTGGTATCAAAACGACCACCACTTCACGAGACACCTACCACTCACTATATCAGCTAGTAAACAGAAATATTACTAATCACGACAAGCGCTTTACGAGACACGCTAGTTAGAATCATTAGCTTTCACTTTCAGTGTTCGGAAAATTTCTAATTGACGTTTTTTCAATCTTCCAAATCAACATTATTCCTGAAATATAGCAAGAAAATACAGCATACATATTGCGATATAGTTATAAATAATCTTGAAGTTCCTTGTATATATGAATTTCAAACTCGATTTATAAAATAAGAGTAATATACTAGTTAATAAGTTTAAGTCGTTAGTTGGCCCTTGAAGTTTATAGTAAGTAAATTTTCCAGGTTTGAAGGCGATATCACATTACTTTGCCGATATTAAGATTTATTACTACGTATTGCAAATAAAGAATAGGTAATTTCCATATTTATGTCGACACGATATATCCCGGCGAGCTTGAGATAAAAGATACTACAGAGTCTGACACATTTGTTTTATATTTAGATATTTTACTTGAAAGAGATATTAATGGTTATCTAACAACCAAGATCTATGATAAACGAGATGACTGTAACTTTTCAATCGTTAACTTCCCTTACTTATGCAGCAAGATACCCTCATCATCTGCATGAGTTTATATATCTCAGTTGATTCGGTACGCAAGAGCATGCTCTACTTATGAACAATTTCTAAAACGAGGTTAGTTATTGACAAACAAGTTGATGAAACAAGATTATCAGCACCCAGTTTTATGCCCCCGTAAATGAAGTCCTGTCCGTCCGTCTATCTGTCGGTCGCTTTGTCTAGCTGTTTGTCTGTTTATCCACAAAATTTTAACCTTGTTCATTACTTTTGACTGGACTGGACTATGGCTTCCATATTTCACAGGTATATTCCTTGTGACAAGACTGTTCTTAGGGTACCACCAATTTACCTCTTGACTCTCACCTTCGAGTTTGAGCTACTTTGACAAAATATACCACACTTTCATCTTGGCTATAACTTTTGAACAGTTTGAGATATGGCTTTCATACTTCACACATGTGTATTCATTATGATAAGACCTTTCAGTGGGTATAAATATTTTTTACCTTTTGACGTCAGAGTTTGACCTTGGCCTTGGAGTTTGACGTGCATTTGTGAAAATTCAAATACTAGTAGGTGATATCACCAATTCGAAAAACACAGCAAAGTTAAGGTTACAAAAAGGGGGCGGAGCCTAATTTAACCGGGAAAACAAACTTTAACATCATATAAAACCACCAATTCTTTAAAATACCACAAAATTGGGTGGGTTGCTATTTTATTATTTTGATATTGTCAATATTTCCATTGCGCACCTTATAACTGTACTCCGAAGTAATATCACTTATTAGAATAGGCGATATCACCTATTCCTTTTCAATAGACGACATTTATTCGAGTTGGTAATACATGTATCACATTTTTAGATTAAATAGGTGATATTACTTATTCGAATAGGTTTTATAAATAGATGATATCACTTATTCGAGTAGGTAATATTATATTTTCAGTTTAAATAGATGATATCACTTATTAGAATAGGTGATATCACATTTTCAGGTTAAATAGATGATATCACTTATTCGAGTAGGTGATATCACATTTTCAGATTAAAAAGATAAATTAGAGAATATCATTAGGTGGTAAATATTCATTTTGGTTCGTTCACATTTCTGCAATGATCTACCTACTTTGATTCATATACTTTCATGTAGCAAAATTGTTCAATTTTATCTCCGATAGATTTGTCATTTATATAAATCGGACTATTTTAATAGATGTAACCCATAAATAAGAGTTTGCCTTTCTAGCCCCATTCCCTAGTTCCGCACATGCTTTTTTTTCCTTAAGCGGGGTACAATCGCTGAATTAGCTTATTATATATATATTTACTAGTATATGCTATGCGATGAGATGCTCCGCCACTGTTTAAAAAGCTAACCTCTCTACAGTTTTACCTCGCTTGCAAAGTAAACGGCACAGATTCCTAGTAATATATTACAGCAACAGCAGCTGAGGACTCCAATTATCCAGGCCAGATCTGCACTCTCCCTTCGGTCTGTCTGTACAACAGTAGGAGTGGGAGAGAACTGAAATAACATACGTGTCAATTAATAAAATAAATTTTATGGACAATCTTATTTCAATCCTATCAAATGTTTTCAGAATGACAAAGTTGAATACATATATATCATGAAAGGAGAAAATGTATGTCTGGAGCTGGAATTGAACCCGGGACCTCTGCATCACAAGTCAGGTGCTCAACCACTGAATTCTACCGCCTAATCTTTTAATTGTCCTCTCTCCTGAAGACGCAATCCCAGTTTTAATTCCCCTGGCAGGACGTTTGCCTGCAAGCCCAGGGGTAATCAACGACAGTAAATAATGTATTAAGTAACATTAAAGGGGAAAACAATAAAAACATGTGGTTGGTTCACCATTCTGCACCGCTCGTCAGGTGCTCTGAGTTATCCAGACCGATATTCACGACCCAATGCACCACATATTGAGCTTTGGTAAAAAGTCTCTATTTTGCCCCCTCTCCCATAAGGATCATACATGCGGATTTTGAAAAAAATCAAAAAAAATTCCTAATAATTTATAATAATTATTTCAACTAAAAAAACTCAAATCAATGATTTTTTAGTAATCGGTATTCAAATTAACGCCTGTCCTGTAAGTCTTCATTATCGCATCATTCCGATGACCCTATCGAGCGTTATAATTTGCTTGTTTAGGCTTTAATGGGTCTAATACATACTAAATTTTGAATAAATAATTTGATTTTTGTTTTTAAAAAAATAAACACATATTACCCATTTCCCTGTCTCCACGTCCCACAGTGGATTCAAACCAACCACGTAAGGATGAACATAAATCTTTGATCTAAGACATAAAACTCTGTGTAGAAAAGAAAATAATTTATGAAGCATGTGGTCACAAAGTTACTAAAAAAATCAAATTTCGTAGTAAAGGCATGAAAACTTAAGTAATTATTACAAATTCACAAAACCGTCTTGATTTTTTTTAATACAATTCGAAAAGCCTTACAGTGATTTGAAATTGCTAGATCATTGTCAAGAAAACATTCAACAAATAGAATTTCTTCTATATGTTCATAGAACAAGCCTTATATTCATTGAAGCAGCATAAAATTCCGGGCTTATAAAATTTAACTATTGAAAAACTTTGAAAATACCTTTAAAATTTAACATTTTTTGAGAATTTGAGCACCACTTTTAAAAATTTTAAAACTCTTCTGTCAAATAAAAGAAAATAGATTTGCCTGAACTGGAAATAGGATTTAAGTGCAACAAAAAATGCACTTTTTTCTTGATAAGCATATATAGATTGTGCCCTAGAAAATAATGCTTCCGCCCTTGGGTACTCGTAGTTCTTTGATTACTATTTAAGAATATTTTTTATTTAATTACTTCAATATCCTGTATTTTTGTGCCAGTTAAATCCCCAAATAATCCAAAAAACTTCCTGTTTCTTTGTGTTTAGATTTCCACTAAATAACACCAAAAGAAAACAGGTTTGTGATTCTGTTTTATATTCTGATATTTGAGTCACTCTTGCTGATCTTAGTTAAAGTAAAAAACATTGAATTTCTTTCAGGACATGGAATCTAGTATGCATGAAGCCTTGTTGCTCTCAGAGACGGAGGAACAAGCTGAAAAACGTGCGTCAGTTGATAATTTTTATATTCCTAAAGTTTTCAATATAATTAATCATATTTTAAATTGCCTACATGTAGCATCGAAAATATCGCTTTTTTTTCTAAAGACAATAATATCTAAACGTGCACTTTATTCAGTCATTTCCCGCGATTAATTAATCAAAGTACTGAAAGTACTGAAAAGCGGTTAACATGCTTTCAGCTGACATGTACCAAAAAATGCATGAAATGCTGATATTATTATTACCTTTTCCGTAGATTACGAAAGGAACATTACAACCACACAGCCAGGAACACAGGTAAAATATTTCTAATATTGTTACTCAACATTTCATAATATCAAAGCCACTGAATGAAATTCAAACTGACATTTACTATTTGTATAAAGCACAACAATGGACGTTTTGAAATAAGAGCAAATAAGTTTTTTTTCTATAATCATCACGTTTATTTTTTTCAAAATCCGCATGTATGATCCTTATGGGAGAGGGGGCAAAATAGAGACTTTTTACCAAAGCTCAATATGTGGTGCATTGGGTCGTGAATATCGGTCTGGATAACTCAGAGCACCTGACGAGCGGTGCAGAATGGTGAACCAACCCCAAACTCGAAGGTGAGAGTCAAGAGGTAAATTGGTGGTACCCTAAGAACAGTCTTGTCACAAGGAATATACCTGTGAAATATGGAAGCCATAGTCCAGTCCAGTCAAAAGTAATGAACAAGGTTAAAATTTTGTGGATAAACAGACAAACAGCTAGACAAAGCGACCGACAGATAGACGGACGGACAGGACTTCATTTACGGGGGCATAAAACTGGCTTTCAATGCTAATTGATTTTTTGCGGCGCCACCCTTTAGTACACATTCATTGAGAATGGAAGTGTGATACACTTATTTGGTCAGTTTCATTCAAGAATCGTAACCGACATACATATCGCAATAAAATTAAAGCTTTTTAAAGCACATTTTACAACCAACAATTCTTAAACTAACGTAACTGCACTATATACGCTAAATATATATATTCATAGAGTTTTTTTTATTATCATAGTTATTCTGTTTGATGTTGAAAGTGTTCATACATGTATTCATTTTATGATACATTTAAATTTCATTATTTTTGAATTAAAACTACACATATTGGACTGATATGTTTCTTTTCTTTAATTGCAGGCAAACGATTCTTTCAATGAACGGAGGTTTGACAGTGGAATTTCTCTGCGGAGATTGTCGTACTTCTTTAGTTCTCTAGCCTTTGTGGTGGGAATAATTACTCTTTTCTTTCTTGTGGTACATTTTGATCTGGGGCTGGCGTAATAAGACAAGAAATGCCCGAGAGTTTGTCTCTAGACTCTCCATACTACCAGGAGAATGAAGAATCAATGCACAGAAGAAGAGGTGGTCAATAGGCCACCAGTTAAATTTAATGTTGCAATAATGAAATTATCAAATACCAGTCTGAAGTTTAAGAAGTCTCTTCAAGAGAGATTTTGTGAACGTTTTTCTGTTTAAAAAATCTAAATAATATTTAATGTTCAGAATTTGATAAGTATGTTCATGATGTTACAAAACAGAAAATTACAACTTTTTTAAATGGGTGACAATTTTGTTTTCCTGTCATATTTGCCCTGGCTATACCCGTCGTCGCACTAAAAGAAGGATATGGAGATAACGAACAGTATTCAACTTGAAAGTCCATCAAAGAATACAAAAAAGGAGCAGAACAAGCACGGACCTCCTAAACATCAGAGGTTGGATCAGGCACCGCCATGGAGGAGTGAGCATCCCCTGAAATAAAAAAAAAATCCGTCGTCAATTCAAAGTATAAATAATGGACAAACAATAAGTATGAAAAACGTCAGTCAGCATATAACTTAATGATAAATTGTATATGCTGACAAGGTGATTGTATCGACCATAGAACCTACGAAATGATGACATTAAACGAGACTGCTGATATTGTTGTATCACCAACTTGTTTTCAATAATTTACCTCGTTTTAGAAATTGTTCGTACTTAGAACATGCCGCAATGGAAACTAAATCAATGGACAAGAGAAATGGAAACAAAATCAGTGAACAAGGGAAATGGAAACTAAACCAGTGGACAAGAGCAATGAAAACTCAACCAGTGGGTAAGAGCGATGGAAACTAAACCACTGGGCAAGAGCAATGGAAACTAAACCAGTGGACAAGAGAAATGGAAGCTAAACCAGTGGAAAAGAGCAACGGAAACTAAACCAGTGGGCAAGTGCAATGGAAAAGTTTTAGATATCCCATGATTCGAGATAACCTTGAAACATACTTGGATTTAGGAAAGTTTACCCTTAGAGTGAAATTTGAAATTCGAAAATTTATTGAATATCATTTTAACAGGACACCATCCATCATATTGGTTTATTGCTTAAAATGGAAGGAGCTTGAGGAAGATTGAAGAGTGAAAGACAAAAGGAATATGGCAACAACAATAAACCCAATCTTTAAATAGTAGCAGAAGTTTATTAACGGAGCCATTTCATTTCTCGATCCATAAATACAACTTCACAGAAAAGAATATCGACCGAGCGCGAGCAAGTCGGTTTTATCATACAGTGTATATATATATAAGTATATTAAAAATCCCTTACGGAGCCTAGGCCATGGTTATTTCCAGGTCTATAAATATAACTAGTATGCCTTGATATTCTTCCTGAAGATCAAATTATATACATCGTGAAATGATGGAATCGAGAAGTACTTGCGAAGTTAGTGATATTTAGATCACATTATGACGAACATTTATTTAAAATAACAAAGTTTTGCAGAATGTGCACAGCATACATCGTAAGTGTTGTTAAAAAAAATAATATATAACACCCCAGCTTACAAAAAATCATTTTAAAAATGTTTTTAAAATATTTTCAAAATATTGCAAAAACATTTTCTTTTAAATTTTCATCAAGTGATTTTGTATAGTTCTTTAAAAAACGTTTTAAATCAGTTTCGCATAATGTTGCAGCCAATATTTTACAAATATTTTACAAATTTTACAAATTTTTCTTTAAAAATGTTGCAAAACATTTTTTAATGTTTTAATCACGTGATTTTGTATGTTTTTTAAAAAAAGTTTTAAAAACAATTCAGCATAATGTTTCACTCAATGCTATAAGAACATTTTCATAAAATGTTGAAAAATATTTATTTACAAATTATTTTTTAACAAATGGAGCAATTTCATTTCTCGATCCATAAATACAACTTCACAGAAAAGAATATCGAAGCGCGAACTAGTCGGTTGTATCATACAGTGATTAAGTATACATAAAACTCCCTTATGGAGCCTCTGCCATGGTTATTTCCGGGTCTATAAATATCAATTATGCCTTGATATTCTTCCTGAAGATCATATTATACATCGTGAAATGATGGAATCGAGAAGTACAAGCTTTGTTAGTGATATTTAGAAACATTTATTTAAAAAAAAACAGCGTTTTGCAGAATGAAAACTGAATACTACTAGGGCCTACACCGTAAGTATTTAAAAATAAAGTCTGTCAGGACCTTATATATATATAACTTAATTTATACAATTACGATATGGATGCACTATAACCAGTTATATTAATTGCAAGTTGTATTTGACAGTCTTTGATATGACACAAAACTAATATGCACAATTTCTAATGTCATTATATAAAAGATTGCTGACAATTGAAATATCGATATGAAAGCCCAATGTTTACAGATACGCTCGTGACCTACAAAGGTACGGAAAGGGAATTACTGTACCCACAACATGCACAACCAAGACAGATTTTTTTTAATTCTGGGAATAAACTAGAAATTAAACATTGCACGTCGTATAATATAATAAATAGTACCAATTGGAATGAAAACATATATATATATACAAGTATGAAGAAAATAGAATATGTCAACATTATATGTAGCTAGACGTGGAATTCATTTTAGAAATGGACAAGTTAAAAAAAAAAAGAAAGAAGCATTTTCACCTATTTGGTATCAAGAAGGAGTGATCATAAAAAAAAAAACTAGAATTTTCTTGTCTTACTGATGAAATAAATTCTATATCAATTAACAAAAATTATAGAATTTTGTCTGTAGAATTTTTGTAGGTATTTTCTTACTTTTCATTAAAATTATATACTCTTTTGAGTTGTCTCTTTATTAAAAAAAAAGTTGCACCTTGAATATATATTGTTTTAAAAAAGAAATTCTATCAAACATGAAAAAATAACGACTCTTTTATAGTCAAATACCAGTAACATTCTAATGACTAGGCAAATGCTGACTGACGTTTTTCATATACTTATTTATACACTGAATTGACGACGGATTTATCCGTTATTTCCCGATCATGACAGGGAGAACACGGCGGGTGTGACCGGCGGCAGGGGATGCCCATTCCTCCATGGCACCTGATCCCACCTCTGATGATTCGGAGGTCCATCTGGCTCTGTTCCTATTTTGTATTGTTTGATGGACTTTTGATCTTGAATACCGTTCGTTATCTCAGTATGTTCCATTCCCCATGTGAACATTCTAACAGATAGGCCTTCGCGGCCGATAATATTAATTTGTATGTCGTATTTATAGTGCACTGATATAAAATTTACTTTTTTATAATTTCAAGTGTTTAATCTATATATTATTATATGATTTGCAGTTGATTTAGAAAATGGCGACGTCATTGCTACCAAAACATACATCTGACTCCAATACGTATGGTGATTTAGGTGCACGTGAGGACGTGGATTCCGCTGTCCATCCAATCATTTCGCTCGTTATTGTCAACGTTGGCGGTCCCAGCATAGGACCTGGAACGGCAGATAAACGGAAGAAAGCTATAGCTGAGTTTTTAAAAGAATTTCAACCCAATATTGTGCTTTTCCAGGAGTTTTCCTGGGCCGGAATAACTGGCTCAGCTTGGAGAAATGTAGCCATCCCCGAGAAGTACGAATACACCGGAAATAACGAGGCCAGCATTTTGTTCGATAAAAATGAGTTCATAGTAGAGTTTCCTGGTCATAAGGAATTACAGAGCCTGCTTGATGAAATGATTCGTAAAGTACAACTTCCAATGGGTTTTACCCCATTATCAAGAATGTGCATGCGAATCATTCAAACCAAAGGTGTTCCAAACATAAAATTTCTTTGTGTTTCTTGGCACGGTCGAAGAAAGGGGAAAATGGCAGATTTAATCATGGAGCTAAAACATTTGCTTATTTTCCTCGAAAGGTTCAGTAATAATCAGGGCCTGCCGCTTATTGTTGCTGGCGATTTTAATATTTCTCTTGAGGAGGTCGCCAAACTTGTGAATAGTCCCCTTGTCATTTATAAGTATCAGCCCCTAAGAAGGGAAGGGGACAAAGTTATAGACTTTTTCATAGGATCAGAATTGCTACCACTGGAAAAGATGTCTGCAATGGACTGGGAAAGGGGAGAGAAATCTTTAGATGCTAATAGAGTATTTGATCATGACCCAATTTACGCTCAAATTGGGCGTACTTTACCAAAGAAGAACATTCCTGACCCTCCAGCTTCTGGGCAGAAAGCAGCACAGAGGTCGATTTCCAGTCGAGTCAGAAAACAATCTGCAAAGTCTCAGTCTAGAAAAGCCAGTGTTTGATAGACACCCACATATACTTTACTTTACCTAGCAAGGGAAATATATTATATATATATATATCTGGAATCAAGTACTAAAAACATTATTGTGTGATTGACAGTTGAGCTTGAATACTGTATATATGTTACCTCCATATTTCACTTTACGATAAATTGGATATGCCTTTGACATAAAGAAGATGCGTTCCAAGTCTAGATTTTGTGGGAAAAAAACGTCCTTTTCGTGTTGTTTTCTTCCCTTGATAGAAAATGCAAATTTAAACATACGCCATCGTTTGATGGTTTTGTCACTGCCCCCACTGAACTTTCAGGGGAATTTGTTATATACATGTCTATATTTATTATCTTTACGGGTATCAAGATTTGCCTCAGGACTCAAAAAGAGAATAAATGAAAATAGACGATACATTTTTCAGTGTTTGTTGTTTTCAAATGTAGAGACATCATATATCTTGGTAATACCAAAGTGATACATGTATATAAATGTGTATTTAAAACTATTTATACATTCTTTTAATACATGTATGTTTATTCACTATATGATATATCTATATTTATTTATTTATTTATAAATTACACATTTGAATATGTATGTAATTTTGTCATCTATATAAAAAATATGTTCGTCTTTGCGTCTTGAACAAATTAATACCAAATCAAACAATCAGGTTTTGTTTAAATAAGTTTATTAATTTTCTCTTGTAAACGGAATGTTTACTGAGTGCAGATGACGTTCATATTATAACTAGGATTGTCATTCAAGAAATAGATAGAAACATTTATATTTAAATTAAAGTACTGGCATTTAAATAAACTTACTCCAGCTGCATGTCATGTTTTTATCAATTTTAGAGTGTTCCCTTGGTTTTATTACAGTTACCTACGGTCAAAAAAGAGTTACTATTGGCTTCTTAAAAATGTTAAAGAGATACTTTAGGTCTGTAAAAAAGCAAAATAAAATATGGGCTCATGTAAAAATTACTATATTGTCTATAAAAGAGTTACTTTATAGGTCAATACTTTATTACAAGAGTTGCTGTATAGGTCTATATAAGAGTCACTACTTTTAGTCTATAAGGGAGTTACTACATTGGTCTATAGAAGCGTTAATATTGGTCTATAAAGGAGTTACTGTACTATATATACAGATATATAGGTCTGTAAAAGAGTTACGGTATAGGTATAAAACTATAGATGTCTATAAAAGATTTACTACTTTTATCATTTTTCTCACAATTATGACGACTATTTATACATTGTACCTCATGTACCACTTATGTTGGTGTGAGTGAAATAAATGAACTTAAACTTGTGTCACTTTGTCGAACCTATTTATAAATAATTAATGCATTATTGACAAAATTATATCTCAATCCATTTTCTCTTTACACAAAAGTTGATTACTGGATCATTTGGGTAAATTATAGAAAAAGAGTCCGATAAGTTACATACATTCTCGCACCGACACATTTCATTGTCACATTCTCACATCGACACATTTCACTGTCACAGCTTCAGTTAGAAAGGAACGTTTTTAGATTTATTATCTTTGGTCTTTATTGCTATTCGATAGAAAATGAAATGGAAAGCATGTATCGATTCCCATTTGAAATTTTGACTGAACTTTAACCGTAAGGAGTATGATTTGTACAGGGTTTCTACAACATCAAGACGTCTTTTGAAGATCTTAATGTTAAATAGTAATAAATACATGTTCCACTTAACTTTTATCCCCTGAGGTATAGCTCCAATCTCGTCTTCAATCTTGATCACAGTTTTTGGTAATAAATTTTTCCCCAAGAACAATCGGACTTGGATTTTTATGAAAGGGGAAAAAACGTTGAAAACTTGCTCAAATATGAAAACACTTTTTTCATTAGGGGGTGACCCTCCCTCGTGATCCACTCCGCTATATGTCAACAACAACAACAACAACAACAAAATCCTAATTAATCAACTAATGACGAAAAAATTGAAAGATAATGTCCTTTTTTATTTATTTCATTTTTTCAATATCTAGTTTATTTACGCATAAAAAATATGCCCAGAACTGGGAATCCTGGAACTCCTATTGAGATTAATGTAGTACTTTAGTTGTGGCGGAAATCTTTGCAAAATAAACACATATTGGCCGAATGCATACATATTCAGAGTTGTTTTTTTATCTTTAAAACAAAGTTGAACTTCTTGTCCTATCGTCCCCCTATACCAAACCGTAGTTGGTAAAGTTTGTTCCGTCCTGAGCTGTCAATCAGCGGACGATAACTGGTCCGTTCTTTATCCAATATCCGCAGCAAAGTCTCCAAATTGTCTCTCTTCACAGCCCTTCCGGTATCTACAAAATACATGTACATCTATTTTGATATAATTTGTGTTTGTATTTGAAGAGGAGTTTTAAGAGGGAGAGAGATAGAAGGGGGTTACTTGTCGGGGGGGGGGGGG
>PRKT01000087.1:104199-257300 GCA_003671525.1 Saccostrea glomerata | reverse complement strand
AAGAGGGTTATGGTACAGGACCGGTATTTTTGTATAGGGTTTACGAATTACTTTCATTTCATTGGTTTGCCTTCTAAAGTCCTTTACAAAGGAAAATCTTCAAAGAATTAAATAATTTTTCTTATATGATAAACATAACTCCATGCTGAGGCATGAAAAGTTTAAAACTTAAATGAACATTTACATGATTTATACGTTATAACAGGGAAGAACACAGGGGCTTCATATCCACTCTGTTCTCTACTTCACATATAAAAATACATTTTTATATGTGAAGTAGAGAACAGAGAGGATAAGAAGCCCCTGTGGGAAGAACAAAACAATTTTCAACAGACAAACAGAAAATAAATGAATCCTTTTAGTACTGAATTTAAACTTGCCTGATTCAATGTATTGTTGAAGGTTTTCCGAGATGCAGAAACTGCCCCTCTGTACTAATGCAATAATACACAATAAAATTACAAGTTTGTAAGCCACCATTCTCATCTTAAATCTTTGAAGTAATTTTCGGATTAGCTTGATTTTTTTCTCCCGCTATCAAGATTTTATATGAATAATTGTGTTGGCCTCAGTGCCTACCACCCCCAAAATCCATTAGTAGCAATTAGTCCGGGAATTTAAGCAGGAAGTTTTAAGACTCACTTAATAATTAATAACGAAAATTCACGATACCGCTCTTTTTTAATTCTCGATTTTTTTTCTCTGAATTTTTCAATTTCAAGTACATTACGATGTGCGCATGGGTAAAATATATTTTTATCTTAAAGCGTTTATCGGAGAAAAGGTATTTAAATCCAAATTGAACTAAATGTAGTACAATATGGAATTGTCCTAAAATTAACTCCACTGTTGAAAATTTGAGAAAGAGGGAATTTCAAAAAGTCGTAAGACCTCGACTTTAATCAAAGTCCAAAGATGGTATGGTTTTGTAGAAAATTAAACATACGCCGATTTAATAGGTTTTCACAAAAGTGTTATTTAATTTAAAAAAAAATACGATAAAATACTTTTTGCAGGGAAAATCTGAAGAAAAAACTATCATATATTTTGTAATTGAATATGTACCCCGTTTTCAATGTGTTCGTGCTATTCGACAATAAGAAAGGTAATGTTTGTTTTCATGCATGCTGTATTTTAAAAGTCACGCACATCAATGTTCACGCATTGCCTTAATGGAAAGGTGGGGGAAGTGTCCTCCTAAATGCATTCTCAAGTTTCTATTTTTGTTTCTTATTCTCTCTATTTGCAATTTACTTTTACAGACTTAAAAAAAAATCTTTCACACGATTCGTCGCAGACGGGCTATAGGCACCCATTACTAGTATAGGATACTCCCTTCTTTCGGTAAAAATAAACAAGGGTATCTGTATACAAAACATATGCCCTTGAAACAACCCATAATGGAACATCATGAATAGTTTACACATTTTTCCTCATATAGTTTATTCAAACATACAGCAACTGAGGCCTGGGTGAATTTTTTCGTACACGAGCATTTCTGGTTTTTGTCTACAGAACTGTCTGTTGTCTGTGTGATTTCCATACTTTCTACATGTATTTATTCCAAAAAGAGATCATTTGACAGAGATCATTTGACAGATGAGCGAATGGATGAGTTTTATTGAACAGAAAGAGGAAAATTTCTCGTCTTCCATGGTACAATAATGAAAAACAAAGGGAGAAGTACTAGCATTTGACAAAGCTTCCGCATTATCCCCAACCATAAGAATCAAAACTTTCATGAAAACTCTTTGCTTCTTTTTTGGAGCAAAAACAGTAAGACAAGTAAGAGATTGGTGAATATGATGGCAACAATTTGAAGGAGCTGGACCACAAAGCAAGGTAGCAGAGGTATAAGAGGGACAAAATAAGGGTGTAGTTATATCTCTTTCTTGTCGTATCGTTTTTTTTTTCCTCCTTTCCCCTCTTCATCGTCCTTGCTCTCTTGCATTGTTACCGTACCCTGACAGTATCAGACATGCATATCCAACGTTTTGCTATACGTAAGTTAGCAGCATTCTTGTACCATCATTTTCATTGTTGACACTAAAACATCGGACCTTTTATCTGTTTATAAGGGAGGGCATAACAATAAACCAAAATTTTCTACAGCATATTTTTTAGCTGCAGAACTGTAGCTCTCCGAAATAATATATTGACAGACCGATCTGTCAATAAACCCAGGTATTTTTTCGGAGAGCTATAGTTCTGCAGCAACATATTTTTATACCCGCACTTTCTAAAGGAAGTTACGGTATACAGTGATACCCTAGATCATTTTTTTTTTTACAAACTTGAAACTTCCTTATAGCTTGACCATCTTTTATTAAAGGCAATGCATCTTGGAAATTCAGATACATTTACATGTATTGTTTAATTAAAAAAATCACCGATCTAGTTAAACAACTGTTGAGCTATTCGGTACTCTAATAATTATTATATATCGATGGATATAAATGTAATATATCCTATTTTCTCCAGTGTTACTACAAACACAGTTTGTTTTCATTTTGTTTCTAATTAATATTAAGTTCTACATTTTTGTTAAACATTGGATATTTTCCTGTAATAAAGGGTAAAAAAAGAAAATAGATATTACAATTCATTAATACTTTATTACCATAAAGTAAAAACAGTATATAGTATTCATGCATAACAAGTAAAATAGAATAACTTAATGCTTAAAAAATAAATCCTTCAACAGATCATTTTACCTGGTATAACCCACGTGACTAAATCATCAGCTGTTCAGCATCAAGTACAGGTACAATATATAATAAATGCCTCAATAACAGATAAAGTTTTACAGGTATGTTCATATGTCAACTGCGAAATGTACAGTTGAAAATAAAGCAATTTTTTTCTATGTTATATAAATCAGCATATAAATGCACAAATAAAAAAACAATCATAAAACAGTAAGCTTGTGGGAAATCAGGAATTGATAAAATAAATGTATATACCATGTATACAGGTGTATATAAAATCCAAATTCAAACGACAAAATCAAACTTTTATCTAAAGCGCTTTCGCTCCATACAAACTCATGGATAAATGTACACATTAAACATGGTAAACAGATAAATGTATACATAAAAAAAACCCACATAAACCAGATACATATAAGCATCAGGGCTTACCCTTCATGCTTTGGGTTGACATGATCCCATTCACCAAATAAAGAGATTTATTTAAGATTGGTATTGCACACATAAATATAACATAGACAGAAATAAAACTTCTTGGTACATAAGGAAATAAGTTACTAAGAAAAATATTTGATGAATTAAATAATTATGTGCAAAATATATATGATGAAAATATTGTGTTGATCTCTAATGTCTCCTTTAAGGCACTGAACATACAGAGAAAATGAATATCTGGTGTGACCCAAAAATGTAAATGTTACTTTTTCAAACTTTGTTCCTTTATTTTGGCCACAAAAAACATTCATGTAAAAGGTATTGAAATAGGGATAAAAACAAGATGTGTTTGTGAAACACTGATGCCCCCGTATGGCAACATTGTGAAGATTAAACTTTTCTTAGATGCAAATTTAATATATTGGTACCCAAAGTGGGGTCTCCTAACTGGAAATACAATTGTAAAACATGAAAGCCCTATCACCATCTGTTCCCAAGTTATGGCAAGGCTAAAGTTTTTTCATAAGAACAGAAATCTTCAAGATCAAGGTCAGAAGGTCAAGGTTATTGGTATCCAATGAAAGGTCTTTCCACAAAGATCACATGTTTGAAGTATGGAAGCCCTAGCCCTAACCATTCAAAAGTTATGGCCATGGTTAAAAAGATTATATTAGTACTTTAAACTCCAAGATCAAGGTCAGAAGGTCAAGGTATTTGGTAATGAATGAAAGGTCTTGTCACAAGAATTAAAAATGTGAAGTATGAAAGCCTTAGCCCTTACTCTTCATAAGTTATTGTCAAGGTAAATGTTTTTTCATAAGTCCAGAAATCTCTAAGGTCAAGGTCAAAAGGTCAAGGTAATTGCTATCCAAGAAATGCAATTGCCACAAAGAATATATATGTTAAGTATGGAAGCTCTAGCTCTAACTGTTTAAAAGTTTTGGCTAAGGTTAAGATTCTTTAAAAGTAGGTCAATCTCTAAGGTCAAGGTCAAAGGGTCAAAGGTCTTGATATCAAATGAAAGGTCTTGTCACAAGGATTAAATATGAAAAGTATGAATTTTTTATAAAGCACTAGCTCTTACATATGATCAAGGTTTATTTTTTAAAAGTAGGTCAAACTCCAAGGTCAAAGGGTCAACACTTCTACTATCCAATGAAGCGTCTTCTTACAAGAATTACATGTGGAAGCTCTAGCCCTGACTATTCAAAAGTTATTGCCAAGGTTAAAGTTTTTTCACTATGTAATGTAATGTAAATCTCCAAGGTCAAGGTCAAAAGGTCAAGGTTGGTGGTATCAAGTAAAATGTCTTGACACAAAAATATATATGTGAAGTATAAATGTCCTGGTATCCACTGTTCAAAAGTTATGGCCAAAGTAAAAATTTGAATTTTTTTGTGTAAAAGTGGGTCAAATTCCAAGGTCAAGGTCAAAAGGTCAAATTTGGTGGTACCCAAAGAAAGGTCTTGTCACAAGATATACACATGTGAAATATGAAAATCACAGCTCTACTAAATCAAAAGTTATGGACAAGGTTAAAGTTTTTGCGGACAAACAGACAAACAGAGAGACAGAGAGACAGACAGACGGACATGACAAAAAGCTATATACCCCCGAAACTTCGTTTACGGGGGCATAATAAGGAAAATTAACCTAGGATCCCCATCTCCATCAAAGTAGCAAATTTATTGATCTGATCTTGTGATGAATAAAAGTGAAATTGGTGATGCCTGAACTGAGGCTTATTGTTTCACATAAATACCCTGACCTATTTTTTTCGTGTATCAAGTATTACATTGTATAGCACTTTTCATTCTCAGATCATCACATGATTCATACTGCACATACACACTTATCATGATTATACATGTACATTAGGATTGTGAGGAAAAAAATGACTTGGGTTGTCCATTTCAATACATGTTTTAAAGTATTTTGAATTCTTTTCATAATGATAATTGAACCATAATATTGAACTAGTATTGCCTATATGTAGTAGTCACTGATGAAAGTAAACAATGGCAGTCACTGCAGCAAATCCAAGAAGTAGAAATATGACCTTTAACAACCTGGAGTCACAATTATTGAATTCGTGAGGTAGGACTTCAAAGAATGTAATGTACAAGAATGTCCCACATGCAATGCCCTGTAAGATTCCCTGAACTAGATTGGAAGCTTTTGAATCCCACAATCGAATGATCCCGATCCCAATGCCCACACCAATAGGTGCTGAAATTGAGAACAGTAAGACTGACTTTATTGCTCCTTTCAATGTCATTTTACTTTGAGCAACATTCATTCCCAAACTGAAACTAAGAATGCTTTTGTGGAGAGCCAGGGCTGCGAAGATTTGGATGACTTGATCAGTTTCTTCCTGTAGTCCTACAGCTAAACCCTCAAACAAGGAATGTAAAGATAGCGCCAGCAACAAGAGCAAAGATCTCAACATGGAGTGTTCGTGTGGGAATTCTATTTCATGTGAATGTCCGTGTGATTCACTGTGTTCCTCATCATCTGACAGTGCTGCACCATTATCCAGTGATCTGGAGCTTCCTCGAAAATTCTGAACGGGTTGATCAGTTATCCCAGAAATTGAATGTTCACTTCTGACTGACTCTGTCAAACTTTGCTGTCTCTCAAGTATATCATTAGCATTTGCCAACAGAGGCGTTTTTACAGATTCTTCGTATTTTATTTGGTTTTCTTTGTAGGTTAAAACAACTTGTTCAATTCCCAAAATGGCAAAGAGACCAAAGCTCATAACAAACTCGGCAATCGGAAACTGTGTGTCGAGTTTCAGAGCCTTCAATGCTGTTGTTAAACTACTCCGCACTCCAGGCAATAGATCGAGCACAACTGTGGCCAGAAAAACGCCCGCAGCGAAACAGTTCAAAAAACTAATCGTTCGCTTGTACACAATCTGTTTGTGCAGATCTACACTACTGCCACTCCGTTTTCGGATGTAACTAACGATTTTGAGTGGTAAAAGTCCTATTATAACAGTTAATAAAAATAAACCAAACAAAATTAACACTTTCACACTTATAATCTCCATTTTACTTGTCCCTCAGTTGTACACTGTACACCGTTCCCGAACTTCTTCAACCGTCTGTCTCCATTTTGTAACGTCACATGACTGTGAATGTATATAATTGCCGAAACACTTTGAAGTAGCATGCGGAATGCCGGAATCGTGCGCACATTTTTTCGTTGCGTGTGTATTGGTTGCAATGTGACAGTCATGGGATTTTGTAAATGTTTTCCCATTGTATCGTTTACAAAAACAGTCTACTCACTAATTTACAGATCTGTGCCAGACGTGAAGATCATTTTATTTTTTCTCTAAAATATTTTATTGAAACTGAACTACATTTTGTATATCACTTGGAATGACAACGTTTCTCAGTTGACAGCTTTTACCACAATTTTTTGGATAATCCAAGAATTTATTAAGAAATTGTTATATTTAATAAAAACACACTTTGTACCCGATATTTATAAATAAAAAAAATATTTAAATAGTGTGAGTGTGACATATGGAATTCATATAATACGCACAATGAAATATGTAGATCTAGTCTACAAAGATCTTGAATTTCTTTAACTAATGTAAATGATGAATTATCTCTTTCTAAGAACTTAATATAACAATCTTTTAGAACAAGATAACTACACATTTTCTGGTTTAATTTTTGAAATCAATAATGAAATTAGACAAAAATTAAACATTTGCCAGCGATTGAACAAAATGTTGTTTTCATTGAATTAGGAATGACATGTAGAGAAAAAATAAAATTATCTTCACTTTCGGCGCAGATCTGTAGTTTTCAAAAGATATAATCATGACTTAGTCAGCAAAAACAACCTTTCATTATATTAAGCCCCATTATATATCATTATACTATTATTATCTATAAACCGTATGTTGATTGGTAATTTTCAATAATAACATTTGTTAGGCCATTATTTTCTGACCGAGTTTTCTATGAATCATTCTGATTTTCCATTGATTACAAGGATCACACAGCTGGTTTGACCGATCGACAGGGGATGGTTTCTCCATTGTGGTACCTGATTCCATGTCTCTGTTTTAAGTCTGCATTTGTACTGATTTTCCGATTGGACTTTTGAACTTGATCATTATTCGTTATCTTCAAATTTTATTTTGTAGATTTCTCCTGATATTATATTTTTTCTCAAACAGAAACAAACACATGCAATTTGCTTTCGAAAGAATCGTAATGCTCTGATCATGTTGATATGGACTCGCAAATAAATCAGGTGGAATGGGAAAAGAGCAGGCACTTCTTGAAACTGAAAAAGGGAGAGGGGAGACACTAGCTCTTAACTGGGAACACATTGCATAAGATGAAATATAAAACAAGATGTGTTTGTGAAACACTATGCGCCCGGCGGCAACAAAGTATAAAAGCATATTTTTAGCATATAGGTCACAGTCAAGGTCACAAGGTCATTGATCTTGTCATTCAAAAGAACTTGATTAGTGAAGAATGCATGTACCAATTAAATATGAAGTCTCTATCTCTAATGGTTCAAAAGTTATGGCGAAGGTTCAAGAAGCTATTTTTAGCATATAGGACAGAGTCAAAGTTAAAGGTCATTGACCTTGGTGTCGTGTGAAAGGGCTTAATTAGTGAATTATGCATGCCAAATATTAAGCCTCTATCTTTCTTCGTTCAAAAGTTATGGCGAAGATTAAAGTTTGTCGACAAAATTAAAGCTATATTCAGCGTATAATTCACAGTCAATGTCACAAGGTCATTGACCATGGTGTCATTAAAAAGAGCTTAATCAATTTTGTATGTATACCAAATATGAAGTCTCTATCTTTTATGGTTCAAAAGTTATGGAGAAGGCTAAAGTTTGCAGGAAAAAATTATTTTTAGCATAAGGTCACAGTCAAGGTCACAAGGTCATTGACCTTGGTGTCATTTGAAAGAGCTGAATTAGTGGAGTATGCATACTACTATAGTATTCATGGCTCAAAAGTTATGGCGAAGGTTAAAGTTTGAAGACAAATAGACAAGAATGTCAGACACCTCGGCCCAACGACATCTCGGCCCATTGACATCTCGGCCAAATGACAACTCGGCTCAGACAGGTCGGCCAAAGATTAAAGACAGGTCGGCCCATACATAAGACACCTCGGCCCAAGCAAAAAATTCATTGATAATTATATGGAATTTGCGTCTTGAAATAAACTTTTTATTGAAAAAGTCATTAAATATTAATTATCAATTTTTTTTTAATTATACAAAAACTTCCATGAGCATATTGACTATAATAAAGGAATAAAATGACATAATTAATGAGCTAATACATAAAGAAACAAAGTGCCGCGGCACATCCTTTGGAGTCTCTATACCGGTGACAAGGAGGGTTTAATTACGAGCAGGTTTAGGGTCTGCACGTTAAACTTCCATTGATTCTTGCCTCCGTCATTTCTTATGAAAACATTCACAAAAGTTATAAGTAATGGTTTCAGCCAAATTGTACATTAAGACAATTCATTCCATATCAAAAAAAAATTATGATATCAATATATCTATATAAAATGGTATGAAAGAATTGCTATATACTATGTCAAAATAGTATTAATTAATCTATTTCCCCCATGACAGAAATGCAAGTTAGGGACTAAAAAGAATTTAGTTATTTAGTTTCAGAAATAAAACAAATCATCTTTCATAGACCCCCCTTCCTTGTTTAAAAAACGTTTAATCGTTTAATCGTCAGAAAGAATAACTTATCTTTTGATTATTATTATTAAAAACACCAATTTAGACACTGAATTATTTTTTTCTATCACAAATTTGCTTGGGCCGAGGTGTCTTTTATATGGGCCGACGTGTCAATAATTTTGGGCCGACCTGTTAGGGCCGAGGTGTCAACCGTCAGGGGCCGAGATGTCGTTGGGCCGAGATGTCTGTCTACCATAGAGAGACAGACAGGAGAAAAACAATATACGCCTCGGATCTTTCGATCCCGGCGCATAAAAAATCAAGTTTCGGGTCAATGTTACATGTTTTAAAAATTTCAAAAGTCGAAATACTAGTAAATAAACTAGTTAATTTCTAGAGGTGGCTTTTGTTGTCAAATGGAAAATGGGCCGAAATTTCCAACGAACGAATTAACCTTGTACCGAATGTCTAATATGAGCATGCGCAGAGGCATTGGAGGATTTTTTTAAATGAAAGCCGCGGAATAAAGGTAAACAAGACAATAAGCACGTTTGGTATGATTTCAATACTGATGAATGAACTTTAATTATGTGTTAGTATTGATTTAAATGAATAGCGTAAAAGAGAAGATCGGTTAATTATTTATCCGATTTACGCACACGGAGCCAATTTACCTGCGAAATAATGTTTTGAACACCCTTTTGTCATGTGTGCAACTTATTTCATGCACTGAAGATAGATCTATCTAGCTTTACTTTGACATTAGATAAGAGTATTTGATTTTTAAAAAAATGTTACTTCTGCTGATAAGAATTCAAGACAAATATCTTTGACATTGCATGTAATTTAAATATGAAACGTTGATCATGGAAACAGATCACACTCTTGTGCAATTACAGCAACAAGGGCCTTTTAATCTGAAATAAATCTTCCCACAAAATTAAGAATGTCCCAGGCTTCAGTACTGAGTAAACCCAAAGCTTTTTTCATTAAATAAAGCTGAAATATTTGTTTTTATGAAACAATGGATGGAAGGTTTTCTTTGGTGATTATATTTTTCATGTTTTAAAAAAAAAGTTTTATCGAAGCATCTATTCTTTATGATTAGAATTTCATCTATATTGCCACTGTACACTTTTTACATGATGCGACAGATACTTGAATTTCCAGTAGCAAAAAAACTTGCCATTTGGAATGATTCCTCGATGATATTTTGAAGAATTTGTGTAATTTTTCTCATTTTCAACACCTTACTCCATGAAAAAAAATTGACAAGATCTTTAATACGTAGTGCCATATTGTTAACCCTTATTTTACAATTTGATTAGACAGATATTTAGGGTTTCCTTTTTGCAAAATATGGACTTTGCCATGTTTTCTTAGATTGATACTAGACTTACCCATCTCTTATCTAAACTCTTCCTATGCCATTGAATAAGAATTAATTTAATGAGACTTTAGAGAATCTATTTAATATCTCATTGTGCACCTCCTTTAAAGTGTATGTTTTGATCAGGCAGATATTTGGGGTTATACTTGGTAAACATGGTAAAGGGCATACCCATTTTGTTTTTGACTTTTCGATAATCCTTTGGACACGTTGGAGCAGAGGGTACCATTTTATGAGTTTAATGCCTCTAGTTGAATTCATATTTTAACCTGATTTAGCACACTGATTAAAACTGTTTTCAGCCACAAGATGAGCTGGCTAACGGATGAGTGGAAGGACGGGCTTCCCTCGCGGGCGCTCCAGAAGATATCTCAGATCGAGGCCCAGAACGAGAAAATGAAGAAGGAACGAGAACAGAAGCAGTTCCAGTTTGAGAGCTTAGAACAGGTTGAACATTCTTCTAATGGTTTAATAAATGAAAAAAAAACAGAAGTATTATTGTGTATATGCTAATTTATTTATTTATTACTGAGACTGAACATTTTTCTTCAGACTTGGAGGTAAAAAAAACAAGGGAAATTAATTTAACATACAACAGGATGAAGTCAGGGCTTCTACTGAAGCAAAATTATTTTTGTCCATTTTTGCCATTGCATTCTTGCTTCTTATTACTTGTACACTATACAGGGAGAGTTATTTTGATTTTGTTAATATCACATCTAGAGACGTTGTTTTTAATTATTGGTTCTTCTTAAAATTACAGTATAAATACTACATAATTTGATATTTTTAGATATGAAATAAAACCAGCATTTGTCAGTAGGATATCCTTTTGTTCATAACAAACATAAAGAAACTTTAAAATTGGGGGGATCCTCTGTGTCTGTGTATGTGAGTCAATCAGCCACTCATGATATACTGACATTTCAGGCATTACAAGTGCAAAAGAGGAAAGTAGAAGAAGAGAAGAACAATCAGTCATCCTTAAAGAGGGAGAACCAGACATTATCCGAGTCGTGTCAGGATATAGAAAACAAGAGACAGAAGCTGGCCCAGGAACTACAGTCTAAAGAGAACCAGATATCTTGTCTGGACGGCAAACTCTCACACACCAAGGCACAACTAGACACAGAAACCGCCAAAGTAAGAACTATATAGCACAACTAGATACAGAAACCGCTTAAGTTAAAACAATATAGCGCAACTAGACACAGAAACCGCCAAAGTAAGAACTATAAAGCACAACTAGACACAGAAACTGTCAAATTAAGAACAATATAGCACAACTAGACACAGAAACCGCTTAAGTTTAAACAATATAGCGCAACTAGACACAGAAACCGCCAAAGTAAGAACTATAAAGCACAACTAGACACAGAAACTGCCAAATTAAGAACAATATAGCACAACTAGACACAGAAACCGCTTAAGTTTAAACAATATAGCGCAACTAGACACTGAAACCGCTGAAGTTAAAACAATATAGCACAACTAGATACAAAAACCACCAAAGTAAGAACAATATAGCACAACTAGACACAGAAACTGCCAAATAAAGAACAATATAGCACAATTAGACAAAGAAACCGCCAAAGTAAGAACAATATAGCGCAACTAGACACAGAAACCGCTGAAGTTAAAACAATATAGCACAACTAGACACAGAAACCTCCAAATTAAGAACAATATAGCACAATTAGACAAAGAAACCTCCAAATTAAGAACAATATAGCACAATTAGACAAAGAAACCGCCAAAGTAAGAACACTATAGCACAACTGGACACAGAAACTGCCAAAGTAAGAACAATATAGACACAGAAACTGCCAAAGCAAGAACAATCACTCAATACAGCACAACTAGACACAGAAACCGCCGAATTAAGAATAATCACTCACTACAGCACAATTAGACACAGAAACCTCCAAAGTAATAACAATCACTCAGTGTTGGTTTTCTAAATATACATGTAGTCCCAACCACATTTTCTAAGCATTAAGACATATTTAAAAAAAAATATTTGCTTGTCCTCTCCCGACCCAGGGTAAAATTATTGGGTCATGAGGTAGGTGGGAAATTTTTTTTTTCCATAAGAAAATTTAAACATATTTGCTTACAGGATATGAGAAGAAAGAAGAAAAATATTGTGTCCTGGAGTTAAAAAATAATTTGAGTCAGGGCATTTTAAGTCAATCGGTCGGGAGAGGGCAACCAAGCTATTTTTTAAACATGTTAAAGATGGCTTAATTTTCAAAAAATCAAAACCGGACTGCATTGTCTCAACACTACTGTAACATGCCAAGGGATGGTATGTGAAAGATTTTGATTTATCATAATTGTCACAAGCATTTTGTTTATAGTTGAATTCAGATTTAAATTAGGATGAAAGTTTTAAATACGACTTCACAAAACAGAGACAATTGCTTGGGGGGGTATAATTGAAAAAAAGAAAACAAATATAATCCTCTATCAGATTCAAACAGGAAAATATCTCTATTTAATAGAGAGTATGATGTATAAAAATCAGAAATTTTTTCATCATAGAGGACAAAACTTATTCCCTCAGGTAGGATTACGATCCCAGGACCCGATTCTCTGTATTTGGGGCAATTTTTGAACCCCATTCCCAATTCAAACATGGTACCTTTTTTCCCAATTGAATGTGTTAAATTTCCCAAAAGTCATTTCTCCAAAAAAGTAAAGAAAATATTGCAGGATACGTAATAGCTAAATTTGTTTTTCACATTCCTCTGTATTGCAAAACAAAAATTTAGTTGATAACGAAGATCAGAAACCAAGTATATCATGTTTATAAAGAATATTGTATAATCCCTATTAACCGCCCTGGGCGCTTAGAAAATTGCAAAAAGGGGTGGTTATTTTGATATTCTCTTTATGATATTTAATGTCATATTTAAACTTAAAGAAATCATTTGAAAATAAAAATAAATACAAGGAACCACTAAAATAATGCCTAACTTTACTTAAAGTGAAGATAATCCACCCAAAATATGCTAAATTATTAATTTTCCACTGAGAAATTGGATAAAAAACAAGTTTCATTTTCACTTTCTTCAATTTTTTTATACGATTCTTGTTGATTTTAATAAATGTACAGGGGGCCCTTATTTCCTGACAATTGAAAAGACCTAAAGGGGTGCTCATAGGGGTAGGGGCGGTTAATAGGGATTATACGGTAATGGTTATCCCCAAATTTCCCAAAATGTTGCTATTTGTCCCAATTTTGACGGACCCAAACCCATTCCCAAAAAGTGGTGTTAGAGCCCTGCATTGCTAACATTTGGTAGATCCTTTAACATGTTTAAGATTATATGTATAAAAAAAATTGTGTTAGTTTCCAACAGGCCTAATTTCATGTCTTAGTTTTCAACTTGAATAAAACAAGATGACCCCAAAAATTCCTTCTAGTTAACTATGAGTTATGTGTACAAGTTTGATTAATATTCAGGTAAATCAGCTACAGTCTGAATTAGAGCGGCTACAGCGAGAAAACGATGAGTTAGTGAAGAAGATGGAGAAGATGACCGGAGACCACGGGAAGCTACAGGAGTACAGCAAACAGCAGAAAGGTCAGCTGGACCATCAGCAGGAGAGGATCAGGGCCCTGGAGATGGACCTCAGGAGGCTCGGGGACAACTGTGACAAGATACCAGGCACCGGAGCTGCAACCTCAACAGGTATATTCTAACTCTACTTAAGCATGTCACTGAAGACACCTCAACAAGTGAAACCAACTCCACTTAAGTACATGGACATTATTCATGTTACTGTAACATGTTTATGATTTATCATTTGGTTTGTGTTTTACAGCTAGTGATAACCTTCTACAGCTGGAGATAAAGAAATGGAAGGACCTCCACGAACAAGATTTGACAAAGATTGAAAACATGAAACTAGAGTATGATACAATGGCAAAACAGGTGAATCATGTCAACTTTTTCACTTCACTGTACAGAGTATTTGTGAAAACTGATAATTCATGTAGAGCAGGTGTTATCTGATATTGTTGTACTTGGTAATCATTTTAATGTCCTTAATTTCCTGAGTAGTATGTCAATAATCATAAAAACAAACCTTTAACTTAAGTTATAGCCATGAACCATTAGATCTTATTCTTATATTAGGCAGAAACACAGATTGAAAAGTTAAAGGAGGAACTGAGAAAAAGCCACTCACAGAATACTGAATCTCAGCTGAAACTGGACAACTTAAATCTGCACCAACAGAAGAGTCAGCCTGCAGCCCTGGGAGCTACACATAGCCAGAACTCGTACAGTAAACCTCAGAACGGACACCAGAGGGATAACGATATATTCGGAACCTCTCAGAATGGACACCAGAGGGATAATGATATATTCGTAACCTCTCAAACACAGACTAAACCTAGGATCGACCATGACATATTTGGGACATCACAGTCACAGAATGGAGGGCGACAACAACAAGTCTCTTGTTTACCAGGTATCAGCTGTTTTTTTGAACAATTTTAACAGTAGTTTGAATTTTTTGGAACAGTTGACAATTGAGATTACATACATATGTAAATCTAACCTTTTGATCAGAGAAAATGTGCACTGACCAAATCCTGAGAATTTTACCAGACTTTTCCAACACCAATAGTTTGTGGTCCCCTATAGCAAAAAAAAAAATCTTTTTTGATATTGTACTCATATGGATGTGTAGGAGTATCATCAGTGATCATGTTGTGAGCTTCCAGTACCTCTAGTCTTAGCTGCAATAATGTAGCCCTCTCTGATTTTTTTTTGGAGAGGGCTACATTATTGCAACTACTAGTTTTAGTCATGTTAGTTTAAGGATTTCTTGTTGATTTGATTATGTTTTTGTACCTCTTACTTTTACTTTTAAGTTATGATTAGAAGTTAAAATAAATTAGGAAATGAATGAAACAGGTTATTGTTTAACCACTGTTTAAAGGGACATTATCTATGAAATAGATTTCAATATCAAGAACTTTAAAACTGAACTTTGCTAAATGCTAATAAGGTTTTGAAATAGGATGGCAAACTCATGTGTATATATGTTGTATGTTGCATTTTGTATCTTTGACCAGGTACTACCACAGGTATGTCAGACTGTGATTGGAAGACTAATCTCCCGCCCCAGGGACAGAAGTTTTTACAACAGCTGGAGGGACAGGTGGAGAAACTGAAGAAAGAGAGGGACCAGAAACAGTTCCAGATAGACAGTCTGGAGCAGGTACAATCCCCGGCCACAGGGGGACCTGATATAAAGACATTATCTTCTTTAAAATTCAAAGTCTCATAAAGCAAATATTCTTTAAAAAATTTTTTAAAACAAACAAATGTTAATACTAAAGATGATAAAATGAAAAATTAAGATAGCTTAAGGCATCATTGAATTGTTTTACAGATTGTAGTTTTTTAATCCTGACAAAATAATTGTAGGCATTAGAAATTCAGAAGAGGAAGGTGGAGGAGGAGAGAAATGCTGCTTCTTCACTGAAGCGAGAGATTCAGCAGCTGTCGGAGTCATGTGAGGAGCTCGAAAAAACGCGTCAGAAGATTTCACAGGAGAGTCAGACGAAAGACAACCGCATCTCGTGTCTAGATGGACAGCTGTCTCACACCAAGGCTCAGCTAGACACCCAGACCCAGAAAGTAAGAACTACAACAATGTGTTAGATTTAATGTTTAATATTTATGTATAATGCTGCTGACCTTGAAATGCTGCTCTCTGTAGGCCTCTAAGCTGGAGCTGGAGCTTGAGAAGATAAAGAACAATCAGCAGGACAGCTCCCATAAAGTGGACCAGCTCACAGCAGAGAAAGCCAGACTACAGCAGCAGGTGGACTCCATGACACAGGAGGTCCGACAAACTCAGGAAATAGTCAGGTAAAAGTCAGTTACACAGGAGGACAGACGAACCAAGGAAATAGTCAGGTAAAAACGAGAGGTCTGACAAACTCAGGAAATAGTCAGGTAAAAGTCAGTTACACAGGAGGACAGACGAACCAAGGAAATAGTCAGGTAAAAACGAGAGGTCTGACAAACATAGGAAATATTCAGGTAAAAACAGGAGGTCCGACAAACCCAGGAAATATTCAGGTAAGACTCAGTTACACAGGAGGACAGACAAACCACAGGCACTTGTTTCTGTAATAAATTTTTGACCTATAGTATAATAATAACACAAGGTATCTAACTCCAAATTACACTAAGTACCCCCCTCCCTCAGAAATGCATTCATTTGCACTTTCAGAGGAAATGCACTGTCAAACTATTTATTACCATTGTCTTCTACGATAAATTACGTCAAAACTCTGCTCGCCTAGTGGAATAGTCGACTCAACCATGGAACGGTATGTGCTGATTCCGCACAGAGATTTTGATTGGCTAAAAATCTGTTTCTAAAATTACATCAGATAAACATTGTAATGTTTTTAGGGAAAATCAGACGTAAATAGGTATACCTGTGCATTTCCTCTGAAAGTGTAAATAAGCGCGATTCAAAGGGAGGGGGGTACTCCGTGTAATTCGGAGTTAGATACCTTGTGTTATTAATTTACCCCACCTCTGTCGATTTTTCCGTGAAATCCTGGCTTGCGATTGGTTGAAGTCTGTCATGTGAAGGCGGTGGATTACTTATACCCGGTCAGTTGTAAATCTATACCCGGTCGATGTATTACGTCACAAACACAAACGTGACGTCATAATAAACACAGTATTAGCGTGATGAAGCATTTAGCAGAGACAACTATTTATAAACTACAGATAAAACGTAAATGTTACATCGGTGGGGTAAATTCATTACATAGTCTTTTAGTGACAGGGTATGGGATGATACCTGGTTAGTAAATTTTATACTTGACTCGGCTCAGCCTCGCCAGGTATGAAATTTACTAACCAGGTATCATCCCATACCCTGTCACTAAAAGACTATGTTACTAATAATACTATGGGTTAAAAATTTATTACTGAAACAAGTGCCTGTGAGACAAACCCAGGATTTAGTCAGGTAAAACTCTGTCACACAGGTAGTCTAACAAACCCAGAAAATAGTCAGGTAAAAACGAGAGGTCTAACAAACCCAGAAAATAGTCAGGTAAAAACGAGAGGACTAACAAACCCTAGAAAATAGTCAGGTAAAACTCAGTAACACAGGTAGTCTAACAAACCCAGAAAATAGTCAGGTAAAAACGAGAGGTCTAACAAACCCAGAAAATAGTCAGGTAAAAACGAGAGGTCTAACAAACCCAGAAAATAGTCAGGTAGAACTCAGTCACACAGGTAGTCTGACAAACCCAGAAAATAGTCAGGTAAAATTCAGTTTTACAGAAAGTCTGACAAACCCTGAAAATAGTCAGGTAAAGATTAAAGTAGATTTGACAAAACTGATTGTGATTTATGAACATATTATTCTCAGAATGGAAGCAATAGAAGCATGTTCATTTAAAAATGTTTTTTTTTTTTTTTTTACATTTTCTATAGTGCCTTAAAGAAAAAAGAAGTTAATGACCAGAAAAAACTGGAGGAGAAAGAATCTGAGTTATACAATGTAAAATCTGAACTGAAGATCACCAAAGACAGCCTAGCAGAGAAAAACAAACAAATGACTGGTAAGTTGTTATTAAATATATGTACATGTCTGAAAAATACTGCTTAGCAAACCTGTAACAAAGGTCAAGCAAGCTTAATGAAAACAGAGCATAATCACAAGCTGTTGATAGTAACTGAAGGTTTAGTATTCAAGTGACAATGCGTGCAAACAGGGTGTACAATAAGTATACTGATTAGAGAATGTTCTGTTGAATATTTCTCTTGCTGGTCATTTGACAAAGCTGTAATTTTATACTGGGGGTATAATCGTTTCCCCTGAGTCAATCAGATGTCTTACTGCTATCCCTTTTCCCTATATGGTCAGTAAACGACACATTTTGACATCTTCTGCAGAACAGTAATGCAATTCCTTGGGTGATGAGAATTCAGGTTCAAATAGGAGGCCAGACACCTTATTATTGATTGAAAAATTAGAAATAGTGAAATTATTGTTGGGTTTTCAAAAGATTTTCTATAAAGTAGCATCCAAGAAGAAATAACTTAACGTATCAAGACTTTCTCATAAAAGGAAAATTCTAGTTTTCTCAGATTCTTGTTCCGTCAGATGTCAAATCGACTTGTCCTTCAGGCAAGGAAATTTTAATGTTTACTTGTCCAGATATAAAACCTGATTGCTCAAAATTTAGAAAAAATTTAAAATTATGTAAAATTTAGATATAATTGGTAGTACATAGAAAGTTCACTTTCCAAAGCCTTGACAATCGGACATCTGTTGATATCAATCCCTGGCACAAGCATTTGTGAATTGCAGTATTATTTTATAAGGAATAAGGCTATCCAAATTTAATTCTCTGGTTCTCAGGCCAATTTTCTCCAAAACAGATGTGGGAGGGCGGCATTTTATTTATCATTTTATTGGCAATAAAGTAGATGAGGGAGGTATTTTTTTAATTTTAATTTTTGAATTTTCTTTAACATAAAGATAATTTTTTAAATCACGGATATACTTTCCATTTCTGGTCAAATTTTCTGCTTTATCCATTGCTTATCAGCGTGTTAACATCGTAGGTAATGTCCTCAAATGTATTTTCAAACGCAGTAGCCAAAATTTCATTGCAAATTGCTACCGGAAGTGATATTTGAATACTAAACTACACAACAAATGAGGTTGGATTTTTTTTTTTCTGGATTGGTCTCCGCAATACCAACTTTTTATTTTATCAAAAATACAATAAAATTAGCAATGCGGCTACATCAAAACGGATGCGCGCGGGCCTGAGAACCAGAATTTCAATTTTATATAGCCTAAAAAGGATTTAATTTCTTTTACAGATGCACAGAGAAGCTGGTGTGCTGCTGAGGAGAAACTGAGAGCTTCTCTGAATGAACATGAAATTGAGGCTAAAAAATACAATGATAATCTCTTCAACAAAGACAAAGAAGTAAAGGACCAACAGAATGAACTCCGAGGTTTACAGAAACAGATATCCGACAGCAAGGCTATTCTGGAAAGAAAGGAGAAGGAAATAAGCCAACTTAACTTTGTCCGTGAGCAGCAGCAGGGTGAGCTAGACGAGTTACAGTCAAAGCTCAGGAAACACCAGGAGGATTACCACTGTCTACAGACGAAACACGACCAGCTACACTCCAGTCACCTCTTTACCCTCAACCAGCTGCAAGAGATGAAGAAAGAGATGGACGCCAAGGACAAAGCCATGTCAGAACAGCAGGCTAACTTTGATACACTGCAGACTCAGATGTCTGAGAAAGAGTTGAGCCTACAGAGCGAGATCAGTGAGCTTCACACACAGTTAGCTCAGGCTCACTACGCCACCGAGACAAAGAACAAGGAAATCACTGCCCTGGAGATGCAGGTGCTCTCTGTTCAGATGCAGTGTGACTCCGTTACCCAGGATTCCCAGAAAAGATTAGAGGAGGCGGAGGGTAAAGTGGCAGAATTAACAGAAGTCAAGGAAAAGCTGATCGACATTGAGAATTCTAAGAATGAAGAGTTGAGAAACCTGAGGTTGAGATTTGAAGAGGCAGAGCAGAATGTCCTGAAAGCACATGCTGATCTGGAGAACTTGCAGTCAGAGAAAAAAGAAAAGGATTCTGAATGTGTGGATTTACAATCCAAATTACAGCAAGTGTCTGATGCTCTACGTGATAAGGAAAAGGAACTTAAAGAGGTCTCAAAAGATTTGTCTGAACTGCAGGAAAATTCAGGCAGAGAGCACACAAAGTTGACAACAGACCTGGAGAATCTGAAGCTACAGTTTGGAGATTTATCTGAGGAGAGAGACAAACTAAAGGAGGCTGTCAACAAGAAGAGTGCAGACGTCACAGAATTAGAAAATGTACTGAAAGAGAAGGATAATGAAATAAAGAATCTGAGCATAAGATATGATGAACTGAGAAGGAAAAATGAGGATTTGTCAGCAGGGAACTCCACTGTACAAAGCCAGCTGAGCCAGGCCAATGATGCCCTGACAAGCAGGTCAGCTGAGCTGGAGGAAGTCCGTACCAGGCTGGAGACAGAGAACCGCAAACTCATCTCAGACCTCACAAACAAGCAGACTCAAGTCTCCTACATGAACGAACAGATTAAGAAGATGAAGGAAGACAAGGAGAAACATTTACAAGCATTGCAAGTCAAATCACAGGAAAACAGTAAATTAGAGAGTGAAATAGAAGGCCTGATAGCCGAGAAAGAGAGTATTGGAAAATTATCTGAGGGATTAAAGGATGTGGAGAGAGTCAAGAATGAAGAAATACAGAGACAGGAGAAACAAATTCAGCAACTAGAGTCCATTGTGGAAAACAGGAAAAGTGAAATACAGTGCCTGCAATCTGAACTTAATACAGTGAAAAATGACCTGTCTAAAGAACTTCAGAAGCTCTCTGATGTAAATGAAACTCTTTCTGTGAAACAGTCATCACTGATTGAAAACCATGGCAAATTAGAACAAGTCCTGAAAGAGAAAAATATAGAATTGGAAAATGTTAGGAAAGATCTAGCTGACAAGCAGACAGAAATTCAGACTCTTCAAAACGCAAATGAAACTTTGAGTGAGAATCTAGCTCAGAGTGAAGCACTTTTGAAAGATCTTCAACGTAAACTTGAACAAGAAGATGAAGTTGTAAATTCAAAATCTCATGAACTCTCATCAGCCTTGAAAGAATTAGAACAAATAAAGCAGACTGCTGCTAATGAACAGCAAAATCTGGCCGCTCAAGTAGAGGACTTGGAGAAAACTAACAAAGATTTGGTGGAAAACAAAGAACATTTAAAGGAATCTGTAGAGGCTCTAGAAAAAGAGAGGGAGAAACTGCAAACTTCTGTCAAAGCTCTCCAAGCCGAGCAGACGACACTGTGTTCTCAGGTGGAGAAGAGTTTACAGGAATCAACAGAGCAAGCAACAAAGTTAGAGGAAATGTCCAGAAGTTTTCAACAAGCCAATGAGGCTGTGTCAATGAAAGATAGCGAGGTGGGAAAGCTTAGGGAAGAATTAAGATCTCTGAAGGAGGACACTTGTCAGGAGATTGAGAAAAGAGCACAGTCTTTATTACAGCAAGAAGATGAAATAAAGTCTCTGAAGGAACAGTGCCTCAATTTAGAGCAGGCTTGTCAGGTCAAGGACAGTCAAATATCATCCTTAGAAAAAAAGCTAAGCAAGCACCAACAAACACTGAATGAGTTACACAGCAGTTTGGATAAAGAGACAGAGAAGGTTAGTGATGTGGAATCTGAATTAAAGGATTTAAGAACAAAGCGCAGCCAGGCAGAAGAACTGATGAAAGAAAAGGAAACAATTATAGATTGTCTGCAAAAAGAAATAAAGGAATCAGAAAATAAATTCTCATGTAACATGGCAAAACTCACAGATGAAAATTCAGAACTCAAAGTAAAGTTAGACGAGTTGAGTTCAGAAAAAGCAAAAGGACAGGAACTAATCGAGAGCACTTCATCACAGAAGGAAGCTCTAGCTGTGGAATTAAAGCAAATGAAAGAGGACCTGCAGAAAATGGAGGCCAAGCACGAAATGTTGCAGATGGATATGGAAGACAAAGATGAGTGTATAGAGGCACTGGAACAGAAAGTATCCATGATGGAAGAATCTGTAGAAAGCTTAAAGTCACAGGTTGAGGAAAAAGACTGGGATATAACCTCACTGAAGTCTGAAGTAGAAGAGGTCACTGGAAAATTGGATTCACTGATGAATATGAATGAGGCTTTGGAAAAACAACTGAATGAGAGCAAACTTCACTGTGAGCAGCAGACCTCAGTGTTAGAAATGGAGCGGTTGTCTCTGGGGAAGAAAACAGAGAGCATCGAACAGCTACAGCAGGAGTGTGAGGAGCTGAAGGTGAAACTGAAATCTGCTAAAGACAGTGAGTGTGAAAAAGCCTCTCTGCTGGAGAAAGTTCAGCTAAATGCTGATGATCTTGGGAATTCTCTTGAAAAGTACCAGGTGGAATTAAAAGAGAGTAAAGAAAATATAAAAGCATTGGAATCAAAATGTGGCATGCTTCAAGATCAGTGTATAGACAAAGATCAGAGTCTGACAGAAAAACAAGAAGAAATGAACAACCAGATAGCTCATATTAGTACACTGGAGGAGGCTGTAGCTAAGTTACAGGAAAGGTTGAACTGTGTGGATGAACTGAACATCAGCAAGGACAATAAATGTGCTCAGCTGGCTGAAAAATTAACTGATTTACAGCGAGAGTATCAACTAAAGAATGAACTGTTGGAGCAACAGAACCAGTCCCTGGAGACATACACAGAGAAAGTTCAACAGCTAACACAGGAGTCAGAGGCACTGGACAGACTGAGAAGTAAGGAAATCCAGGACCTACACGTGAAGTTACAGTATAAACAGGATATACTGGACCGAAAGGTAGCTGAACTACAGAAACTGAAAACCTCGATTGGGGATATGGAACACCTGGTGAAATCAACACACAGTAGCATGGAGACAAAAAATAGTGAAAATCAGACACTGCTCACTCAGATAGAGGAACTGCAGGGAGAGATGTTCAAATTGAAAGAATCTCTGGAGGAGAAAGAGGCATTGCTGAAATCTCAGAAAGATGCTTCTGAGTTCATGGAAATAAAAATAAAGGAAACTATACAGTCAAAGACTCTGGCTGAGGAAAGTTTAGATAAGGAATCCTCAGAACTAAGATGTAGAATTGAAACCATGGCAGCTGAAATTGAGGAAAAGAATGTCAAATTAGAGCATTTTTATGGAGACATGGAAGCCAACCAACTTCAGATCCAGTCACTCCAAACTCAACTAGAGGAGAAGAGGAATCTGATTTCAGAACTAAATGTTGTAATTGAAACCAAGGAGACGACAGTCACTGAACTAAGAGAACAGGTTGAAGAACTTGAAGAGGCTAAATCTACTCAGAATAGAGCACAATTAGATCAAATATTTGAAAAAGATAAAGTTATTGAATCATTAGAAGCTAGGATTTTGGAACTTCAGGGTCATGTTGAAGAAAAGCGCGAGCAACTGAGGAGAGCCGAGTCTGATTTAGAGGTTCAGGTGGCTGAATTAAATAAAAGACTTGAACGTAGCCACCAGCAACTCCAGTCTTCTGAGGAGGAGATCTGCCGTCTAAAGGAACAACTCAAAGAGGCTTCCTCCAGAGAACTGGAGATTCTACAGAGACATTCAGAGGCAGAGGGACAGGTATCACTGTTATCTTCTAAGGTGGAGGAAATTACCAGGCAGAGTGAATCTCACGGGCAAAGTCTCCAAGAAAAGATCGCATTCCTAGAAAAAAAACTATCCGAACTGACCACCAGCAGTGCTGGATTGAAAAGAAATGTTGAGGAACTGGAATTCCAGATGTGTTCAAAAGAGGAGCAGAACAGAGAACTCGAGGAGCAGAAATCCAAGCTTGAGAGTGATCTGTCGGAAAAAGTGAAGAAAATTGAAAATTTGGAAGACCAGGTACAGGGACAAATATTACAGACACAGTCAGTCTCAGTGGAAAAAGAACAACTTCAAAATGAAGTAGAACTATCCAAAAAAGAAGGCTGTGATCAAATTCAATCATTAACAGAGAAATTAGAGAAACTGGAGGGAGCTTTAGCTGATAAGGAATCAGTTGTGGCAGAAATGAGTGACAAGATTTTTAAGTTACAACAAGATAACGAGGAGGGAGAGAATGTAAAATCTCTGCTGAGTGAAGAAAAGCAGGAGCTTCAACAGAAATTACTTCAGGTGGAGGAGAGACTGTCTGAGGTGGAAATGCAGAGCATTAGGACTGAAGACAGAATGAAGGATCTGACGTCTCAGGACACGAACAACAGGGAGCGGATCAGTCAGCTCGAGGAGGAAAACAGCGCTTTACAGAACTCTGTGGAGGACCTAGAGGTGATGAAAATAGAACTGACAGAAAAACTTGCCGATACCGAAAGTAAGCTTCGTCAGAAAACTTCTGAGTGTGTAGAGTTAGAAAACAGCCTCCAGAGAGACAGGGATCAGATAGAGGCTTTAAACAGTGAGAACAAGAAACTTCTGGAGACCAGCGAAGAAAGTCTACTGAAGATCCAAGAAGCTGAAATCCACATTAAAGCCAAAAATTGTGATGTTGCAGATAAGGATACCATTTTAGCTGAAATGGAAAATAAGATAGAGGATATCATTAAAGAAAAGGAAAACATTTCTTTACAAAAGCAGGGGGATATCGATCAATTATCTGCTGATTTAGACTCACTGAAAGAAAAACTCTCTGAAGAAAAGGCCTGTAAAGAAGAACTGGAATCCAAGATTATCACTGTCACTGCCTCTTATGAAGAAGCTCATAAGAAGATAGAAGATTTACAGTCTGAAATACTGCAATCAAAAGAATCAGAGGAAAAATTGAACAATGCCCTGTCTGAAAATCTCACACAGGTTACTGCACTTCAAGACCAAATTCACATTCTTCAGCAAAACATTGACATGCTAACAAATGAAAAATCTAATTTACAAAGTAGACTACAGGACTCTGAATTAGTCATTGAGTCAAGCCAGTGTTCTGCTGAGAGTGTGCAACAACAGTTACAGGATTTACAGAAAGAGAGGGTAGTGTTACAAGACTCTGTAGAAGCTCTTCAGAAACAGAACAGGAACCTGGAAGGAAGGCAGCATCAGTTAACAGAGGAGTCTGAAGCAGCAAGAAGAGAAATGGAACAGATGAGCATTACTCACAATAACGAGATGGAAAACAAACAGATGATCATCAGAGATCTAGAGGAGAAAACAGAAATAATTAAGAATCAGTTAGCTGACACTGAAGTGACAGGAAAAAGAAATGTAGAAGTTTTAGAAAGTGTGAAGCAAGAACTGGAAGAAATGAATGAAAGACTGAGTTCAAAAGAGAAGCATATAGAAGATATTGAGGAGGCTAAAAACCAAGAAAAAGAGAAATCCACGGCATTAGCATCACAGCTCAGTGACCTTCAATTACAACTTAATACTGCCAATGATGAGATTGAGCAACTGAACAGTGAGTTACAGAAAGTGAAAGAAGAGTTCACCAAGACGATTGAAATGACTGAAGAACAACTTTTGTCAGCGAACGAGAAAGATCAAGATATCGCAATGATAAACAAATGTCATGAAGCAGAAATAAACTCCAAAATAAAAGAAATGGAGGAGTTAACATCTCAATTAGAAAGTCTGACAAAAGAAGTAGCTGAGAAGGAAAGTAAGATTTGTGAGCTGAACTCGGAGAAGGTTTCTCTAGAGGATGAATTACATAACTTGAGGACCTATGTCAGTAATTTGGAGGAAGAGAGAAGTTCCATGGAATCACAGATCAGTGCTTCACAATCAGAACTGCAGTGTACCCAGACTTTTACCCAGAATGCTCAGCAGCAGATAGATGATGCCAATGAACAGTCAAGATGTCTGCATGAAACTTTAAAGAGGTTAGAGACAGAGAACCAGGAAAGTGTCAGTAAGATTCAGCAGTTACAGATAGAGAACCAGAGACTGCAGATAGAGGCAGAGGAGCAGGAGGCAAAGCGGAAGAGTGACCTAGAGGAAATGGAAGAAAAATGTCTCCAGCAGGAGACAGAATTAGATTTTAATAAAACAATCCAGGAGGAGCTGAGAGGTAAGGCAGAGGCAATGGAGAGCAGGGTCGCTGAGGTGGAAGAAGAGCTGTCCAGCTCCAAAGAACTTCTGTCACAACTTCAGGAGAAGTTAGATCTGAAGACAAGTGAACTGACAGACACCAAAGATAAGATGGTGGACTGTAAAGAAGTACAAAAAATTGAAAACGAAAACAAGGAATTGAAAGAAAAGATCGATTCTGTGTCAAAGGAGTTGGAACAAGCCTACTCCGAGTTAGAGTTGATGATTGTGGAGAAAGGGGAGGCCCTGCAAGATCTGGATATGGTTAGACAGGAGAAAGAACAGCTTAGCAAAGAAATGATGGAACTGAACCAAAGAATCAATAAGTTACAGATGGAAGTGGAAGAGAAGGAGGTCACTGTACAGGAACAGAAAGAGAGGCTTGTTTCAGTGACGGAGGAGTGTGGAGGGGAAGTGATGGAGATCAAACAGGTGATCAGCTCATCACTGGAACCCACCATTGTGGAGTACCAGTCTATCGTCAAGGAGAAGAAGAGGCAGATCGTGGAGAAGGAAAACGAGCTGCTGAATCTCCGAGGCAAGGTGACGGAAATTAGCAACAAGCTCAGCGAGAAAGAGGCCGAGATTGCTGAAGTATCAGAGACTTGTGAAAAATTAACCAAAGAAAAGGAAGAATTAAGGTCAGACATGGGAACTTATCAGGATGCCATGGAAAGTTTGGAAAAGGAAAATGAGGCATTTTTAGCAGAGAAGAGTTTATTGGAGTCTGAATTAAAAGAAATATCAGCTGAAAGGGATGAGTCTCTTCAATTAGTGAAAGAAATGAAAAATACTTTACAGGAGATGGAAGTAAATGAACAAAAGAAATCGGAGGAGGTAGAACAGCAGTGGAAAGAAGAGAGGGAGAACCTGAACAATAAGATATTGTCCATGGATGCTGAGATCATGGAATTAACAGATAAACTGTACAGCCAGTCTCAGAAGGATACAGCAGCCCAGGAGGATGTGGACAGGTTACAACAGAAGATAAAAGAATATGAGGAGGAGCATTGTAGATACGAGAAGGACATCCAGAAACAGAGGAACAAGGTGGAGGAACTGTCTATAGAGTTAAACCAGAAAAAGGAACAGCTAGCTTCCTCAGAGATAAGAAACCAGAGTTACCAGGAGGAGGCGGACAAATTAGAGAAGCTACTGAGAGAGAACACAGAGAAACTGGAGGATGTGCAGGCTTGTCTAGGAATCAAGGATTCAGAAACCAAGGACATGGAGAGGCAGCTGGCTGGTAAAGAGAAGACAATCCAAGACCTCCAGCAGCAGAACTCCAACAAAGAGAAGGAGAAAGGGGAACTGCTGTCCGAGTTCCTGATTCTGGAGGACCAAAAGGCAGAACTGGAAAAGAGGATAGCCACCATGGAATTAGAGGTAAAGATGACCAGTTAATATGTATTCACATAAATGGGGTTTTTCTTTTACATGTGTAGCTGCTAAAATCTGTATCATTTGTATTTTATAGCTTGCTGATGCAAAGAAGGAAAAAACCAGAAAGGCAGGAGAGGAGATTGAAAAGCTAAGGGTATGTATCTGACTAAATGTTCATTAAAAGTAAAAGAAGTCATTACAATTAAAAACATTGAATGCTGTATTAAAAGTCAAAAATACTTTCCCCTTAAATTGCTATGTTTAATGGTTAGCTTTCTTTCTTTCTTTTTGTAAATTTAAAAATCTATTTTTTTTTGGAACTACATTTAGATTGAGCACCAAGAAGAAGTAGTGAAACTTAAAGGACAAATACAAACAGAATGTAGCAAACAAATGGAGATGGAAGAACAGCATTCTAACAATCTGCTGGAATTAAAAGAAAGCCATCATAGAAAGCTACAAGAGGTCAGATATTTTTATAATAGTTATTATTGTTATAAAAGATTGAGAGCAGACAGTCAGATATTTATATAGTAAAAAAGTAAAGGCAAAAGGTTAGGTATTTATATTGTCTCTTAAAGCCAGAGGTTAGACATTCATATAGTAAAAGACTAAAAGTTAAAAAGGTAAGATAATCTGATAGTACAAGACTAAACATTAAAAAGATCAGATATTCTTACATCTTCATTCTGTTGATTCAGGAGTTCTGATTTTTAGATGTTTATAGTTAACTTCAACCATCCTTATGATGTAAATCCATTGTGTTGTTTGACGCATTAGTTCTATCACTATAGCTACAAGACAAACACAGAGAAGACAGCAAAAAGCTTCAAGAACAGTACGAGGCTGAGCTGAGTTTACTCAGGGACTCACTATCCCAGAATTCAACAGCTGAGGAAGAAGGAACCAGACTCAAAACCGAAATCGAGAAGCTGGAAAAACTGGTAGAAAAGAATAGAAAGAAGATGGAAGCCAGTGAGAGGAAGGAGACTCAGCTCACAGAAAGAATTGTGGAATTAGAGTCAGAGATTAAAAAGTCAAAGGAGCAGAGCAACAAGTATGATGAGGTATGTCTCCAGCAATGGCCCTGTAAATGATTCATTGTTTTTGTAGAATTATAGAAAATCTCAAAATCATAAACATGTCCATATTTTCTTTTGATGATAACATGCAAGCATCCTTATTTGGAACTGAATGAAGGTAATGTGTTAAGCAATGAGGCCCTTTGCCTTTCGCTATTGCATGTATGTACAGGCCTGGTATATAAATTAAGAATTCTCTGCTTTTATTAGCTCACCTGAGCCGAAGGCTCAGGTGAGCTTTTCTGATCACATTTTGTCTGTAGTCCGTCCGTCCATCTGTCTGTAAACTTTTCACATTTTCGACTTCTTCTCAAGAACCGCTGGGCCAATTTCAACCAAACTTGCTGCATCCTTGGGTGAAGGGGATTCAAGTTTGTTCAAATGAAGGGCCACGCCCTCATTCAAGGGGAGATAATTGGGAATTAATAAAAATTTGGTGGCATGTTTTAAAAATCTTCTTCTCAAGAACCACAGTGCCAGGAAAGATGAAACTTATATGGAAGCATCCTCAGGTAGTGTAAATTCAAGTTTGTTCAAATCATGACCCCAGGGGGTAGGGCGGGGCCACAATGGCTGTCCAAAGTTTTACATAGAAATATATAGGAAAACTCTTTAAAATTCTTCTTCTCAAGAACCATTGTGCCAGGAAAGATGAAACTTATATGGAAGCATCCTCAGGTAGTGTAGATTCAAGTTTGTTCAAAACATGACCCCAGGGGGTAGGGCGGGGCCACAATGGCCGACCAAAGTTTTACATAGAAATATAAAGGAAAATTCTTTAAAAATCTTCTTCTCAAGAACCACTTTGCCAGGAAAGATGAAACTTATATGGAATCATCCTCAGGTAGTGTAGATTCAATTGTTCAAATAATGACCCCCGGGGGTAGGGCTGGGCCTCAATGGCCGACCAAAGTTTTACATAGAAATATATAGGAAAATTCTTTAAAAATCTTCTTCTCAAGAATAACAAAGCCATAATTGATCATATTTATATGGAAGCATCGTGCGGTAGTGTAGATTCAAGTTTGTTCAAATCATGACCCCTGGGGGTAGGGCGGGGCCAAAATGGCCTATCAAAGTTTTACATAGAAATATATAGGAAAATTTTTAAAAATCTTCTTCTCAAGAATAGCAAAGCCATGATTAGTCATGGGACTACTTTGGGATTTAAACTTTTCAATAATAAACCAATTTCTACTCAGGTGAGCGATGTGGCCCATGGGCCTCTTGTTTCATAAGTAAGAATTTATGAATGTAAATAAACAATGTAGTGCTTTCTACATTTTTGTGTTGATAAAGACATCTTTGTATTTTGTAGTTCTTATCCAAGTGGGAGAATAAGTGTACTCGGCTGTCTACAGAACTGACGGCAGAGAGGAATAAAAATCACAAACTGAAGGAGGCCCTGGACAACAAGAAAGTGGAACAAGAGGTAAACCAGCCACACACAAGTATACACTCTATAACAAGGATTCTTCTGTGCTAAACATTGTGATGTGAACCTGTTGTAAATATGCCCCCATCTTATGTTTATTTTTTTTTTGCTTTAAGGAGGAAGTCTTAACATTAAAGAAAGAAATCACACAGCTACAACACAAGGTGGAAAATCTACAAAAGTCAAGTAAGTCAAAATTACAACTGAACACAAGGAGAAGAAGGGGGGGGGGATCAAGTGAAAGCGGAAAAACTATTAAAGAAGTCAAGTAAAAATATTCACAACTATAAAACACAAGGTTGAGATTTTCAAAGTCAAATACTATTGAATCATTTTAATTTTGTGGGGGTCAATGTTCACAAAATTTTGTTGGTTTGTGGGGACATAATTTTGTGGATACATCATTGTAAAAGTATATTCAAAAGATACAATGAATAAATATATTGACAAAAATAATTGTTTGGGGGGTGTAAATTCGTAGATAAAGGTAACCAACGAAATCCAGAAGCATTGGTCCCCCGCGAACAATAATGATTCCACAGTAAGTCAAATATTGTGCAGATAAACACATCCAGATGGAAAATACTTAGTTGGTAGGTAAGTTAGTAAAAAAAGTAATATGTGATAAACAAATGTAACATGAAAGATAGGTTAAAAAACTAAGATCTGTCAAGTATCCGTATTAATATTTAGCTGCTTCTTGTCAAAAGCAGCAACAACAAAATACTGTAAATGTATTTATATATTTGGCATGTACGATACTTGGCGGAAATTTGATTTTTCAACAAGTTAGCGTAGATTTGATTTAGCAAATTTCTTGATGTTCTTTTTCATGCATATATGTGCATGATTAGCGGTGTACTTGATTTAGCGGAAGTTTCTTTCCGCGAAAGGCGCTAAAAAAAATACACAGCCAAATGTTATACGTTAACAGTATACTATACTTGTAAATCTAAATAAAATAAATAAATAAATGATGGGAACTATATAAAAACATCTTCTGAGTGTAAAGTCTATAAAAAGATAAAGCTTAACCATAGTGTTTGTTGAATTTAGGATGACTTTGTATGAATCTTATTTATAAGAATTACTTTTATTTGCAGTTAAGACAGAATCTTCACAGAAGCCTCCAGCAGCTAGAAAAGGAATATCATTGTCCAGATCACCAAGGTCAGCTGGTCAGTCTAAAGTGGACTCGGCTGGGGCCAGTAGTGGTCAGATAAACTCGGTGGCCTCTGTGGGAGGGGTCTCTATTGTTAAGCCAGAGGCCAGGTTCCTACAGGTCTCAGGTAAAGGAGTTACACAAAAATCTCCCAACAAGGGGAGGTCACCCCAAAACTCTCAAACTTCTAAGTCTCTGTTCTCCAAAGATAAGATTCAGAGGATTGGAGAGAAAAGTGCTTTTGTCGGCAGAAGTAAATTTGAGCCTGTGACTAAGCCAATAGGGACAAGTTCTAGTTCATTTCAGCCAGTGACTTCAAAGACAGTCAGTAGTGCTATAAATACTGAGAGCATGAAAACTTCGGTGACGAGTGTAAGACCTGTGAACTCTGTTAGTGCTACGTCAGACTCAGTGAGGACTAAGGGGCTCTGGAGTGTCCCCCAATCACAGGGAGGGTCAGAGGTCTCCTCCACAAAGGAAGGATTAAATGTTCAGGGAAATACAGTACCGGATTCAGACAGACCGCGTCCTGGAGAGAAACGGTTGTCCTCAGAAACCCAGGATGATATTGCACCAAAGAAAAGGAAGAGTTTGAATGGTAGGTACATTTAATTCTTATTTTAGGAAGTTGTCTGTTGTACGACAGTACCTGGCTTTGCTGACAAATTGAATACTGCATTGATTATATCACCAGTACTTATCTCAATGAAAGACCTGTTGAATCATTATTAGGCTCAAGGGGTAAAAATAAAAAAAAAAAAATACAGTTCTGTTGCTTTAATTGTTATATATATTTTCAGCATTGATGTGGAAAGATTTCAGCAGTTTAATAAAATTAACAAAATTATTTTCCTCCATTCACAGGTGTTGAAAAGCGCCCTCTGCAGACCATCACAAACAGTCCAGTGAAGAAGAAAATGGAGGAAGCTGAGGACATAAGTTTGGGGCCTGCCAAGAGGGCACTTAGTCTGAAAAAGTCCCCCGCCCGGCCTCTTAAACCTCAGAATGAAGTCACGTCATCCGAGGAACCAAAAGAAGATGAGGATTGTGTTATTCAGTGATGGATGTAGTACCAGTCAGGGAAGGGCTGGGAGATTGTGATGTCTGACTGATTTCAGTGTAAACTGTGTGAAAGGCTTGGTTTATACTGAATGACTGTGTTTTATTAACCAATGCTGTTTGTGAGATGCTGAGTGATATGAATGGAGTGTAATCAATGCATGTACAATATTTGTTTTGTCTATTTCCTGACATTATTGTTTTGTAATTTACCATGTTTATATGGATATCATGAAGTATTAATTTACAGCATGCATTTTATCACGTAGGCTATTTCCAGTTTAAAAAGAGTTTTGGAAATGTGCATTTTCATTATAAGATTTTGCCGATATATTTTATCAGTAGAAATTTTGAAATTATATAAATTTTATTTATTTTGTAATGTTTAAGATTTTTATGTGTTACTTACATGTATGTTCACATTATTTTCACATGGATTTGTCTTGAGTTTATCTGCAAAAACCATTTCCCATGAAATATGTTAAGTTTTGCTGGAAAGACAATCCATGTTGAGGTGTTTTGCCTTTTGATTGTATACTTTTAAGTGCTTTCTATAATACTTCTATTAATAGAATTTACTTTGCATTCAAGAATTAGTGGAATTGATTAAACTGAGATAAGCCTGGAATATACAAGCTGTATTGATTTATTAACTTTCAAAGAGTTGATTTTTTTCTGTCTCTGCTCTCTATTCCATATTTCACAGTCACATTTACTGTATTTTTTCTTGTAAACCGTTTAGTGAAATGCATTTTGACTTCTGAATCATTTGTGAATTCGCTATGTGTGAAAGAGTACAAATATACAAATAACCAAATAGTATGTCTTGTTTTATTTTAAAGTCATACAACATATTTAAAGCAATATGAGCTGAATTTTTGAAAATTTTATTTTGCTGTTAAAAAATGTTATTATGATTAATTTGTAAGTAACTTAAACCTTTATGATCAATTAGACTAAAATAAAGCACAAGAAAGACTTCTATATAAAATCCAATATGCAGTTTTACATAAGAAATTGTTATTGTACAGGATGACAATAATGTAATTTTGAATCAATCGAAGTTTATAAATAGTTCTTCCATTGCAAATATGAACAACAGAAGTTTTATTAACATTATTTTTTTTCTACCATTGAAAAAGTTATTTACAATTTTGCAACAAAAAATTCTAACATCAAAGTTGCAGCTCATATTTAAAAAAAAAAAAATTGGATCTGAGTGAAAAAAGAGTTAATAATATATGATGTGTGCCAAAAGTGAAAATGGTTTTATTTTTTCTCGATATATTTTATTGAAAGCAACATTTTATAAAATCACTGGCAAATGGTAAATTTTTGTCCAGTTTTATATTTCAGAACTTGCACCAGAGAATGTACAGTTATCTTTTTCTAAAAGATCATACATCTTCAATTTTTAGAAAACTCTTTATTAACTCTTTTTTAAGTACTTATCCCCCGTAGAAAAATTAAAAGCATTAATTGACCTTGTCGGTTTAGTACTAGTACTGTTCTTGACATTGCTACTGATATTGGAACATCATATGGAAAGATAGGGAGTGTTTTGAAATATGAGTGAAAAATGAAGATAAGTTAGTGCGAGAGGATACATAGGCTTTCCTTGAGACAAAAATGAAAAAAGGGCAGCATTTTGTAGAATTACGTATTCGAATTAGGGTGAGATGCTTCTATAACGTAACGTGACATATCAAACTTGACATAACGTCGAAGTCTTCCCGGGTTTCACAACAATCCATTTTCAGAAAGCTCGTGTTACCTAATTGGTGATGGAAAGTGGTAAAATTTTCGATTATTGTTGCATTATGACTCTATATTAGAAATATGTCTGTTGTTTGCATTCATCAAATCACGATGAAATTTTAGAAAGAAATTCCACGAACTTTTTGATCAATCCTCGTATATTCCATTCATACTCGCCTCGATAAAGTCCAGTAAACTCGAAATAAAAGACACCACCGATTCTACCACAGCCATTTTATAAGGTTTTACGGACTAAAGACAATAGAGAACAACCATTACCCCACCTCTGTCGATTTTTCCGTGAAATCCTGGCTTACGATTGGTTGAAGTCTGTCACGTGAAAGCGGTGGCTTTCTTTTACCCCAACTCTGTCGATTTTTCCGTGAAATCCTGGCTTACGATTGGTTGAAGTCTGTCACGTGAAAGCGGTGGCTTTCTTATACCCGGTCAGTTGTAAATCCATACCCGGTCAGTTGTAATCTATACCCGGTCGATGTATTACGTCACAAACATAAACGTGACGTCATAATAGGCACAGTATAAGCGTGATGAAGGATTTAGCAGAGAAAACCATTTACGTAATTTTGAATCAATCGAAGTTTATAAATAGTTCTTCCATTGCAAATATGAAAACAGAAGTTTATTAACATTATTTTTTTTCTACCATTGAAAAAGTTATTTACAATTTTGCAACAAAAAATTCTAACATCAAAGTTGCAGCTCATATTTAAAAAAAAAAAAAAAAAATTGGATCTGAGGGAAAAAAGAGTTAATAATATATGATGTGTGCCAAAAGTGAAAATGGTTTTATTTTTTCTCGATATATTTTATTGAAAGCAACATTTTGTAAAATCACTGGCAAATGGTAAATTTTTGTCCTGTTTTATATTTCAGAACTTGCACCAGAGAATGTAGTTATCTTTTTCTAAAAGATCATACATCTTCAATTTTTAGAAAACTCTTTATTAACTCTTTTTTAAGTACTTATCCCCCGTAGAAAAATTAAAAGCATTAATTGACCTTGTCGGCTTACGTACTAGAACTGTTCTTGACATTGCTTCTGATATTGGAACATCATATGGAAAGATGGGGAGTGTTTTGAAATATGAGTGAAAAATGAAGATAAGTTAGTGCGAGAGGATACATAGGCTTTCCTTGAGACAAAAATGAAAAAAAGGGCAGCATTTGTAGAATTACGTATTCGAATTAGGGTGAGATGCTTCTATAACGTAATGTGACATATCAAACTTGACATAACGTCGAAGTCTTCCCTGGGTTTCACAACAATCCATTTTCAGAAAGCTCGTGTTACCTTATTGTATGGTGATTGGAAAGTGGTAAAATTTTCGATTATTGTTGCATTATGACTCTATATTAGAAATATGTCTGTTGTTTGCATTCATCAAATCACGATGAAATTTTAGAAAGAAATTCCACGAACTTTTTGATCAATCCTCGTATATTCCATTCATACTCGCCTCGATAAAGTCCAGTTAACTCGAAATAAAAGACACCACCGATTCTACCACATCCATTTTATAAGGTTTTACGGACTAAAGACAATAGAGAACAACCAATAACTGTATTGACCAACCAGGTAATTTCAGTTTTTCCATCGTCAACATTCTTCATTCATGCAGTACCAGCAGACTAATGCCTGCATCTGGTCTTCATGTCTCCATGTCTATAGAATATCCTGTACTACTGGATATGCATAGTTTGAGTATGATAAATTTTAAACCAAGACAGATAAGTTGGTGTTACAGGGGCTTTTTTTTGAAAATCTCAAATTAAATAACGCTTCAGAAATAATGGTCTTCATTTTAAGATTGTACTACATGTACACAAAAAAAATTAAAAAGATATCTGGATTGGTACATGTATAAATTTATGCTACTCTTTTCGTTGTAGATGATAAAAAATTAGAATGTATTGATTTGATTTGAACATCTTTTATTGTGTAATAAATACATAAATGGATTAGGCAGCAGGCATAGCCTATAAAAGCCCTTTCCACAAAAATGTCTTCTTTTTTTTAAATTAAATATTAAGAAGTTGTAAACTTTCTATCAGTTCAAAATTCCACTTTCTACTATAACCGTTATAAATTATTCATTTTTAGGTCACCTGAGTAAACTCAGGTGACATATTGCCATCTGTTTTCGTCCGTCGTCGTGCGTTGTGTGCGTGCGGTAAGCGTTAACATTTGAACATTTTCAGCTTCTCTGAAACCACTCAACCAATTTCAACCAAATTTGGCATAAAGCATTTATGGGTAAAGGGGAACAAAAATTGTGAATTTCGTGGTCCCTGCCCCCCTGGGGCCTGAAGGGTGGGGCCAAAACCACTAAAATTGATGCAATCTTTAAAAATCTTCTTTTTTACTCCTGGACATCAAGCAGTCAAACTGTTTGCATGATTGTAATCAGCTTTGAGTCCTCTACCAAAATTGTGAAATTCATGGCCCCAGGGTCAGGGGTTCTGGTGTTAGGGCGGGGCTCTATTGATTATATAGTGAAAATGCATTAATATTTTGAAAATCTTCTTCTCTGCTCCTGGGTATTAAATAAACTAACTAAGTACAAAGTTATGGGCAGGAGAGCCCCTTCCAAAATTGTGAAATTCATGTGCCCAAGGGTCAGGGGTTCTGGTGTTAGGGTGGGGCTCTATTGATTATATAGTGAAAATGCATTAATTCTTTGAAAATCTTCTTCTCTGCTCCTTAGTATCAAATAAACTAACTAAGTACATAGTTATGATGGGCAAGAGTGCCTCTTCAATAAATTGTGAATTTCATGGCCACAGGGTCAGGGGTTCTGGTGTAAGGGTAGGGCTCTATTGATTATTTAGTGAAAATGCATTAATTCTTTGAAAATCTTCTTCGCTGCTGCTTGGTATTGAATAAACTAAGTAAGTACAAAGTTATGATGTGCAAGATTGCCCCTTCTAAAATTGTGAAATTTATGGCACCAGGGTCATATTGGGGATGGGGGGCTCTATCGATTAAAAAATGCATAAATTCTTTGAAAATGTTATTCTCTGATCCTGGGTATTAAATAAACTAACTAAGTACATAGTTATGATGGGGAAGAGTGCCTCTTCTGAAATTGGGAATTTCCTGACCCCAGGGTCTGGGGTTTTAGTGTGTGTGTGGGGGGGGGGGGCTTTATTGATTATAAAGTGAAAATGAATTAATTCTTTGAAAATCTTCTCTGCTCCTGGGTATTAAATAAACTAATTAAGTACATAGATATGATGAGCAAGAATACTTCTACCAAAATTGTGAATTTCATGGCTCCAGGGTCAGGGGTTCTAGTGGTAGGGCGGTGCTCTAAATGATTATTATATATAGTGAAAATACATTAATTCTTTGAAATTTTTCTTCTCTGCTCTCCCTGGGTATTAAGCGATCTCCCTATATAGTTATAATGAGCAAGCATACATGTTAACCTATTGTGATGAAAAATAGGGAGATTCTGACAACAAAAGCGGTAGCATTGCGCGCACGTTGTTTTACGCCTGGATTTTAATATGAAGATATATTCCATGTAATATACATGTATGGGCATTGGCCTTAATTAAATGAAATAATTCATCTTAAATATCAATTGCAAAGGAATAGTCAGAAACACATTAAGTTTGACATAAATTATACATATTCAAATATTTTTTTATGGTTATCATTTTGCTTTGATTAATTGGCTACTTAGCTTAGCCTTTTGAAGAGTGATCTTTGCTGATATAGCCTAGAAGCAATAATTCTGAATGTTCATTCAACTGTTAATCACAACAAATGATATGATAAAGTTTAATTTAGATCTTAAACTAGTCCCTATGTTTCGTTACAAAATCGGATTTCCTGCAATGATCAAAAAACGAAAGTAGAAATGTGCCTCATGGCTTGGTCAATCGAGTGATTTCTATTGACTTTATTGATAAAATTTCGAGCTCCTGTGCTGTTATAGACGATGTCAAACATTTTCATCCAATTCTAAAATACTGTCTCTCCTTTTTCATTACAGTAATGTCGACGAAATTTATCGTAACCAATGTAATCACTGATTTTGTGCTGTTGTCGTTTTCACACACGTGCTTGAAATCTAAGTACAAATCGGTACAAAAAAAGCGTTTGTATGATTCCGGGTTAAATCACGCGATATCTTACGAGATTTCATGACGAGTGGCTTCTAAAATGGATACCCAAGCGAACCTAAAATACTTAAGACGAAACTTTTGTAGAAAAACGGTAGATTACGAAAAAATCGGTAGGCGGGAGATGGATTAAAAAAGCGGTAGACTCCCGCCTAAATCGGTAGCTCGTTAACATGTATGAGGAAGGGTCCTTTCTCCAGATTTGTGAATTTCAAGGCCCCAGGGTCAGGGGTACCAGGGGGATCTACTTATATACTGAAAATGAATTAATTGTTTGAAATCTGCTCCTTTGTATTAATCAAACATTATTTTTTGATAAGCAATGGTGCCCTTTTAAAAATTGTGCACTGTGTGGACCTAGGGTCAGGGGTTTATGTCACAGTATTAGGGGCACTACTGATTATTGCTGAATATTACTGATTAGTTGAAATGCATTTTTGATCCCCTACCCTGTCTATGGGTATTAAGTAAGCAAACTAATCAATTTCTAAGTGTATAAGTCTGGGTAATAAATGTTGAAAAAAAGTGTATAGTTATGATGAGCAATGGTGCCTCTTTCAAAATTGTGAATGCCATAGCATCTAGCTTAAAACATGAAGCAAATTCAATCACTTGAAAGTTGTTGCATGATGCTCAGGTGACCTATAAGTCCCATGGGCCTCTTGTTTATTACTCATGGACAATATTGTAAAACTTTGAATGAAAAAATTAAAATTTAATTGGTTAAACTAAATCATTTTACTTTATGAAGGATATGTAGATAACGAACAGTATTCAGTATCAAAGTTCATAAAAAAAAAATCAAAATAGGAGCAGAGCAAACGCGAATCTCCAAAACATCAGAGATGGGATCAGGTGCCATGGAGGAGTGAGCATCCCCTGCCAACCGGTCGTTGATATTTTCAGTTTTTTTGTAAAAGTTTCTATATTATCCTCTGTTCTTTAGTGTAAGGACCTTCATATCACGATAACCGTCTTTCAGCTGACTGAAATTTTGACTTTAAAGTCTTGTTTGATCACCCTAGAGCCAAGTTAAAAAGCAGGCATGTAGTAGGGGAGGGGAGGGCTCGTCCCCCTTTTCCAAACATGACATTTTATCATTAATTAAGTCCATTAAAAAGCCAACCCCCAATTTTTTTTGCAGTATAGTCAAATCAGGGTAATTGAGTAAGGTATACACCCACCCTCCCAGTAAGATTTTCAAATGGGACTATATTCCCTTTTGTGGAGGGGGCATATTTTCTTTGGGTGTTTGTTTTTTCCTCTCTGCTGTCTGGTCCCCTACTTTCAAAAACGAAACTATGTGCCTGAAAAGTTAATAATTGAAAAATAATTCATTTTGTCAATTCATCATTGTTTACATATATGAACTATTTTCAATGCGTTGTATAATTATATGTTCTCTATTTCGTAAATTTAACAAGAGAAAAAATAATATCATTGTCATTGTGCTCAGGCGAGCACCCACTTCGAGCCACAGACAATGACCGTATTCTGTTAATCATTGTTTGTACTGCACTCCATGACAATTTGAAAGTTTAATTAGGAAAATAGATGAGTATTGATTAGTACAAATGATTGTCTCAAATGTTTGGTAAATTTGGAATTTAGATAGGCAAATTGCATAATACCATTATTTTTATGAGCAGAGTATATTTTAGGCTTGTTTTGAGAAATTGAATACATATTGAAGTTCAATACACATTGCAACATTGCAGACTCTTAATCAATCAAGGTTTTAAAAGTACATGTACCCCTGAACTATCTGAGTTTCAAGAAAGCCATTATGAAAGAGGGCCCCGGGATAATGATATATACATGTATCTAATCTACTTCTCTACTCCAAGAATCTAAATGAAGAAATCTGATTTATAAGAACCACTAAGCTGCATAAATTATCATATTCAACCCCAACCCCGACCAGTACAAAGTTAAAATCCTAGGATGGGCCTTGCATGGTTACATTGAGTACTCAACAACATTGTTAAATTCTTACATCCAGAGTCCAGTGTTTTCATGTGTACCATGGTGAAGCTAAGTTTATTCAGTCACAAAATGATTTGATCTTTTAAAATATTCTGTTATCCAAAACATCTTGAAGGGAAAATTAAAAAAAAAATTAAAATAAACATTTAGTCATCTATTAAAATTTCGAAATTCATGGAACATATGTGTAGAGGCCCCAGACCGGAAAAATTCCATAGTTTTTTAGCAGTTTATGTCCTGCTTTTAGTCTCTAAGTTGATTCGATACGCAAGAGTGCTCTATATGCTTGAACAATTTCTAATACAAGACAAGATATTGACAAACAAGTTAATGAAACAAGAATATCAGCAGTCTCGTCTAAAGTCGTCATTTGGCAAGTTCTATGATCGATAAAAAGACCCATTGAACATTAGCAAGTACAATATATCAGTAAGTCAAATGCTGACTGACTTTATACCAATGGCTAGAGTGTACTCTACGGAATTTTCCGTTTTGCCGATCATGACAATCACCACACGGCGAGTGTGACCGGTCGGCAGGGAATGCTCTCTGAAGTTTTAGAGGTCTGTGTTTGTTAAGGATTGACATATTAAAATACATAAAAACAATTATTTTCTTTATAAAATATATGGAGATAACAAACTGTACTGAAGCTCAAATTAAAAAGTCCATAAAACAAAATAAAATAGGAGCAGAGCAAACACGAACCTCCAAAACATCAGAGGTGGGATCAGGTGCCATAGAGGAGTGAGCATCCCCTGCCGACCGGTCACACCCACCGTGTGCTCCTTGTCATAATCAGGAAATAAAGAAAAAATCCGTCGTCAATTCATTGTGTAAATAATGGCCTAACAATAGGGTACATGTAGTATGAAAAACGTCGGTCAGCATTTGACTCAATGATAAAATGTATTTGCTAACAAGGTCATTGTATCGGCCATAGAACTAAAGAAATGATCATTTAAAACAAGACTGCTGATATTCTTGTTTCATCAACTTGTCTGTCAATAATTTATCTCGTTCATTTTTCCATTTTTACAAATATTCAACAAGGTCTTTCTAATGATTTTCAAAAATTTGAAGATTTTGGACAAATTCTGCTTTATTTGAATACAAAATAGGTCTGCTAATTACGGGGCGCAATTGGTACGCATCGAAAATCTGATAGATTGTTAAAAGACCTGGTCTCCAAAAACCACATAAATATTGTCTACCAGAAACTCAATCATCTTTTTTATGTCAACGTCAGAGTTGTTGTATGTGCAATTAGAATGCTTTTTACGAAATAATTTTGCAAATGACCAATGAAAAGATGTAAATTGACGTGTTCCATTTTTATTGAAAAAGCCTGGACTTTTTTTTTTTTATCCCGGGGGATGGTTTTGTATAAAGTTCAAAAGTCGTAAGTATTTTTAAAGCTGTTGATTTTGGTTAAATCTTGTGATTTCAAATTGTCCAAAACTTCCCTGGAATTTATAAGTATCCACATCTGATTTACACCACTTGAATATATTGTTGCAAAGTACTCATGAACTTTCTCTTCACTACTGTGAATATCTCAGTGAGGCGTAAAGAAAGAGGCTTTGTAGAACATTTACTGGAACCCGCTATGTTTCTTTCTTTGTAAGTATTTTTTATTACGTTCTTGAATCCATTAGTAATTTTTAATTTCTAATGAAAGAATTATTCTAGAAAGTATAACATCACATGAGAATGGAATAACCAACGTGAAACGACAAAAAGTTTTACTTGTTTAGAAATTTTTGCGATTTTTGATCATTTTCATAAGCAACATAGATAGAATTGTTTTGGAATAAATAAAACTTTAAAAAATACTTCCTTTTTATGATGATAATATCACATATGTACGTGGATTTTGGCAAAAAATAGCTTCACTCTTATCGTATGTAGGTATGTGAACAGCTAAACCTTATCTTATTTTTTCGGACAGTCACACCAGCCGCGTGTACCTTGTTATGATCGGGAAAGAACGGATAAAAATCCGTGGACAACTCGGTGAGTATAATCAGTATGAATAAAGCTTTGTTGTTAGATAACAATTAACGTCTTTTATGGTTTCTTTTAATTCAAGCTCAACGGGATACTAGTATAAGGTGTCGACATAAGAATCACGAAATCCATTGTAATTTTATAATTGATAATACGTTGTTGATTTATCTACATGTTGCTGTTTAACAGCAAGTTTTTTCTTCTTTTCACGTAAAAGATTTTGAATGGATTCTGCTTTTATAAATACAAAAAACAGATCTGCTATTACAGGGCGCAGTTGATACCCATGTGAATTCCAATAGATTATTGGAAAACCTGGTCTCCAAAACCTCATAAATATTGTCAATCAGAAACTCTAGTATGAATTTTAGAGTACATGTGCCTGCGTGAACAATAAGATTTTTTTTAACAAAGTAAATTTGCATATGACCAATGAGAAGGTAAATTTATTCTATTTGTATTGAAAAAACATCTGTTAATATTATGTCAGAAAGACTGGACTTTAATGTATAGTGGGGAATAGTTGTATATGAATATGAAAAATCGAAAGTTTTAACGTTGTAGAATTTGTTAAAATTATGCGATATCAATAAAATTTATGGATATAACGAACCCTAACCCTAATCCAAGCTCAAAAGTCCATTTTACAATACAAAGAACAGAGCCAACACGGACCTCCAAAACATCAGAGATGGGATCAGGTGCCATGGAGGAGTGAGCATTCCCTGCCGACCGGTCACATTCGCCGTGTGCTCCTTGTCATTATCGGGAAAAAACGGGAAAATCCGTCGACAATTGTGTTAATAATCACTTACAATAAGGATGGAAGTCTAGGCTTTGTGATATTGTTTACAGCTGCTTTTTTCGTAAAAAAAAAACAAAAGCCCTGGAACTTGTAAACTAACTTACCCTGTCATTGGTCATTTGAAAAATTATTTTGTTATTAAAGCATTTTGTTTGCACACATAAGTACTCTGAAGTTGACACCAAAAAGGTACTTGAGTTTCTGATTGACTATATTTTTGTGATGTTTGGAGACCAGATCTATCAAGAAACTTTTAGAATTCCCATGGGTACCAATTGCACCCTGTTATCAGCAGACCTATTTTAGAATTCATATGAAGCAGAATTTGTTCAAAATTTTATTTATGAAAAAAAGAAACACTTCTTGTTGTTTTCAACTCGCAATTTAGATATATCAACGACGTATTGTCAACTAACAATGGTTTCTTTAGTTTCAATTAATATATGTTATATGATATATTCCGGTGAGCTTGAAATTAAAGATAGCACAAAAGTATGACACAACGTTTTTCATATTTTCATATTTAGATATTTTATTAGATGTTAATGGTGACCAAACAAAAAAGCTTTATAATAAACGTGATGACTTTTAACTTTTCAATCGTCAACTTCCCTTACTTATGCAGCATTACACCTTCATCACCTGCATTCGTGGTTTCTATCTCTCAGTTGATTCGATACTCAAGATCATGCTCTACGTATGAACAATTTCTAAAATGAGGTAAATTATTGATCGACAAACAAGTTGATGAGAAGGAAGTGTCTCATTAAAGTCATCATTTCGTAAGTTCTATGGTCGATACAATGACCTTGTCAGCAAATACATTTTATCATTGAGTCAAATGCTGACTGACATAATCATACTAATTGTAAGGATTTTCCCGTTATATCCCGATCATGACAAGGAGCAACGGCGGGTTTGACCGGTCGGCAGTATACTGAGTATGTTCACTCCCCTATGACACCTGATCCCACCTCTGATGTTTTGAAGGTCCGTGTTTGCTCTGCTCTATTTTGTGTTGTTTCATAGATTTGGAGCTTGAATATTAATTGTTTGTTTTTTTCAATATATTTCATTCTGATGTTTAAGTGATCCGTGTTTTTTCAGCTTTAAAGTTTCTTGATTTAATGAAGTTTTCAGCCTGATTGTGTTCGTTATCTCCATGACGTGACGTCAGTAATTGCTTCTAATAAGCAATTATACGTTAGATCAGTTTTCAGCTTTTAATTTCTAGTACAGTCTTGATAATAAACATGTAGTTTTATATATGAAAATAAAAGGTTCTTTCTCACCAATTTTATCTTTACCAAAAAAAAAGTATTATTCCAAAGTATAAACACTTTGATAGATCATTATATTCGGGAATACCGTCGATTTTTGCCTTGTCCCGTTGTAACAGAAAAATACTTTAAACAGAGTTTATTCTCGAAAAAGGTTGATAAATCTTGTCGCATCTCTGAGATATTTTACAGGATCTTTCACTTACATCATATCTATACATAACATTTTTGTTGACAACCTTTGTTAAGAGAATGGATACCAACATCCTTTCAAATAAAAGTCTTTTTAGGATGTCCCATTCAATTAAAATTTAGTCTAGCACATTTTCCATAGGGAAAAAAGGAATTTTTTTCATTAAATTCACAAATTTGATTTGACATACACTGAATACTTTTATACAACTATTTGTTCCAAAAAGATGATGAAAATTTTCCATGCTTTAAGATAGATAATCAAACATCAACTGTGTCCTGCAAACATGTCCCGTTGCGTAAATAATTTATTTACGTGTCGTTGTAATTCATCTGTGTGAAGTGCTTTCATAAAAAAGTACATTTACTCTAGGTTCTGTCAATAATTCACCATAATTACTACAATGTGATTAATTATTCTTAAAATACATATTTAAACACTGGACGTAAAAAAAATAATTTAAATTGACGCCGTTTTGCCGTCACGACGTTGAGTAGCAATTCCGACGTTGCGTCCATACATTTTACTCCATTAAATCAAGTTTGTGCTCAATTGAAATAAATCTTTTGATAGAATGTTTTAAATCTTTATTTAAAAAAGAATAAAAATATGCTATTTACTATGATTTATCGATTACATGTATTTACCTCTCTGAATCCTACTTTATTTTATCATATTTCTTATGTTTCCACGAAATACGCAATTTAGATATATTTTACAAATAACTAATTAATCGAAAATTGCTATTATTAGAAATGCACTGATTATTTCCTTCGCTTTTTATGACATTGCCAGTTGAGAGATTAAACAACTTTATGTAAAAAGAACAGACATTACATCAAATCACGTGTTCTCTAATAGGTGATCGAATTCTTATCGCAAATGTTCTTTAATTAGATGTTTTCTAGTCTTCTCTCGTCCCTTTATATAAACCTACAGAAGTTCAACATAATCTCATTAATTGATCGGTTTTTTGTATGTTCTGTCACGAGTAAAGAGTTGAACTAACAATAATTAGAAGACAAATCGCATCTCTCCATCCACTGAGTTCTGAGACCGCATCACTCATTTATAACCCCGACCAGATAGAAGTTGACGAGGAGGAATATAAAGCGTCAATGCTTTATACTCACAGCGAACTGCTACTGCCGATTAGCCGATTAATGTCGCACATGGAAAACAAAAATGAATAATATATATCCAATAATATCATGGGAATATTTAAATAGAGGCAAAAACTGTGGATTTTTTTTTTACAAGTCAACCACTTTTAATTAAGTGCAGTTGAAATGAGTTTAAAAAATCGAAAACTCACCCATAACAAATTAACTGTTAAAGAAACAGTTATGCAAGATGTCCCTATACATAATTGATAGTACCATCGGAAATGTTTAAAAACACAGTTGTTCAGGTATTGAACATACATCATTCCAATTCGTGGAGTGTTGACATTTTCACGATTCTAAGTGGTGATTTTCTGCGGTGCTTGATCTCACAGCTGATTTTTCTCCTGAGTGGTGATTTTGTGCGGTGTTTGATCTCACAGCTGATTTTCCTCCTGAGTGGTGATTTTGTGCGGTGTTTGATCTCACAGCTGATTTTCATCCTAAGTGGTGATTTTGTGCGGTGTTTGATCTCACAGCTGATTTTCCTTCTTTGTGGTGATTTTGTGCGGTGGTGTTTTATCCCAGAGCTGATTCTCCTCCCGGGTGATGGGAAAGGATGGGATGCGGGACATCCATAGATGGACAATCTCCTTCATCTGAGAAAACCCCCGACCCCTGCCGGCCGGACCTTACCCCACGGCAGCAGGAGTTGGTCCTATACAGCTGGGATCTCATCCAAAAGGACATGTTAGTCACGGGTCTAGAAATATACGCCAAGTAAGTTCACGTCTTAATTCTTATAAAGTAATCAAGTCTCATGTTTTCAATGAATAAGCTTAATTAATGTTGTCTACAACAAGTTAAGTTAGAACAGAGAAACATATGGAGATAACGAAAAATATTCAAGATCAAATGTCAATAAAACAATACAAAATAGGGAATCGGAGCAAACACGGACCTCCAAAACATCAGAGATTGGATCAGGCGCCTCGGAGGAGTGTGAACCCCCTGCCAAAACTAGTGGAATACGCTCCCTTCTCCTCCACGTTCCCTCCCTCCCCATTCACTCTGGTCAGTCTTTGACAAAATTGACCCCCTAGATATATTCTTTTAGGACTATATCTGTTACAACCTTCTTTACATTCCTGGGTATTTGTCAATACTTAGAGGATTTTTCTACTGAAGTATACTTGAAGACAGAAAATTTTTATTAGTGAGAAATCTATGAATAATCGTATAATGATTTACTATGGTAGTATGTTCATCTGACTGACATTTTTCCTACAAATTTTTAGGAGATTATTCACAAATTGAATACTCTATGGACATTTTCCCTTTTGACCTAATCACGGCAATCAATGCGGGCGCGACCAGCCGACAGGGGGAATTTACTCCTCCATGGCATCTGATCCCAAGTACCTCTGATATTTTAGAGGTCCCAGTTTGTTCTGCTTCTGATTGGTATCGTTTATGGACTTTTGATCTTGATAACTGTTCGTTTTCTTCAGTCTAGGTAATTATACAATATTTGTGAAATGCATTTAAGACGGGTTTTCATCATTGAGATTATAAAATTAAATGCCTATGAGATTGTGGACTGACTGTTAAGAAACAGAACTTATGTTATTAACTAGTCCGATATCTAAATGTTATACGCTTGTCTTTATGCTCATTTGTTAAAAAGAGCATTTCATAGGGCTGTTAAATTGTACTGATAAAGAAAAAAACCACGGTTTTACATTGACATGTGTAATTGAACAATCCCTGACCTAAATCCAAAAAAAAATATTTCAATGTAATTTTTCTTTCGATAATTGTACAATAAGATAACTCATAAATGCACAAAAACAGTATATAATAATGAAATATATTTCCCCAGAGTCAAGACCTTGTGTCACTTCAACGTATTTAAAAAGCAAAACTACGTCAATTATCCATTAAATATTGAATTTTATTGGTAATTTTTGTTTAAATCCCTGTAGTAAAAATTCTGTAATCTTAGTTGATTATTTTTGTTCTATACTGTTTGGCCACCTACACTAGTTACCGATGATTTTATTTTCATCATTTTCCTTAAAATATCACCCCCTCTTTCATAAAAAAAAGATTTTAAAAAAGAATGGTAAAATAAATAACTTTCCGACCGATATTTGAATGCAGTGGTAGTTGGTAGCTGGAACAAGCTCATTAATGAACATTTGCACATAGAATAAACCTTCCGCATATTGTTTTTATGGTATTCAATATTAGCATTAACAATTCATTAATGTCTTTAAAACACTGTGACCGAGATGAAAGCCACATATATTGTAAGTCTAAATCTGTAATATGTGAATTATTAATGTTCTTTTATGTACGGGCTGTCCCAATCTATATTAGTTATTGCTAAGGGGTGTGAATCGTCCAAGGTTGTTTTTCTTTGTAAGTGGTAGGTGAAATAATTAGATCGGTAACCATAACAGAGACCCAAAGGAAACGATAGCAGGGAGAAATGAAAGGAAAGGAAATTTTAAAAACCGTCAAAAGACCTAACAAACAGCATTTCATCTAAAACAAATGTAAAAATTGTTTCATACATTTTAACTTAAGCTAGGTACAGTGAAATAATCTTGGTTTTTCTTGTTATATAAATATTTATGTACAGCGTATAGTGATATTAATTGCTGGACTGTCGAACATTAATTTGCCAGCTAGCTTTAAAGGTTGAGCAGAAAGTCTTGTTTTTTTAAATGGACAGAAATCGTTATTTTAAGGACAGATGATACGTTCCTCAATAATATATTCCTCCCCAAGATTTTGTCACTGAATTATTGCTACTTTAATATGTTTATTCACTAAAAATTTGAGGTACCTTACCAGGCATCTGTGCAAGTTAACAGAGGATAGTGTTTCATATATATAATTCTTATGGGAAAAAAACTAAATCTTCACTTCAAAGTGTCAAGCGCAATGCAAAAGGAACAGTTGCTACCTATTTTTCCATCGACTTAGGTCCATCACGACCGAGATTCAAACTCAAGACCTTCCATTCCTACAAAAAGAAATTACTCAAAAATTTCTACATGAGAAGAAGAAAACACTTGTCGTTATCTTAAATAGAAAGATCCAATATATCAGATAGAACCAACCGCCTCCCTGCCACTTCAAATAGTTAGGAATTTTAAAAAAAACCGTTTCTACGAGCCCACCCCCAAAAAACAGTATTTGTTTGGTATCCTGGACATCATAGCAGTGCCAGCGATCTAATTCAATAGAAACTTTTTTTTAAAAAGCACATTTAATTTTGCATCAATTCAATTGACCTCGATAAAATTATTTATTACAGAATGGTTTTGAAATCTTTTGATAATGCCATGATGAAGAAAGGGTATATTCCTCTAAAGTTTTCTTGTGGATTCTAAATATGTATAAATTTATAAGCAGCGAAGAGTCTGATCAGATTAATGAATAATTAAACGTTAGAAAAGGAAATTAACAGAGTTAAAAGAACCACTGCTTAGGGGAAATGAGATAGGATTTTGAAATGATGATCGATAATCATCTTTTTAACATTGAATTCAAGTCATAAATAAACATAGAAGTTTATTAGTTCTGGGTTTTAAAATACTCAGAGAAGATTAGCCTATATTTAAAATCTAAAATCCAAAAGAATGCATAAACCAACAACTTCTTAATGAAATAGATATAGATAACGGACAGTAACGGACGGTATTCAAGAAACAGTCTAAATTATGAGCAGAGCAAACACGGGCCACTAAAACACAAGAAGTGGGATCAGGTGCCATGGAGGAGTGAGCATTCCCTGTCGACCGATCACTACTGCTCTGCTCTTTATCATGATCGGGAAATAATGGAAAATTCCGTCGGCAATACAGTGTGTAAATAATGGTCTAAAATGGTATAAAAACATATATATCAATTAGCATCTGACTTAATGATAGAGTGTATTTGGTGACAAGGTCTTTGTATCGACCATAGCACTTTAAACAAGACTGCCGATATTCTTGTTTCATCCACTTGTTATTGAATTACCTACCTCGCTTTAAAAATCGTTAATACGTTGTACAAACTCGATTCAACTGAGATATATAAACTTCGTATGCAGGTGATGAATATTTTGATGCATAAGTAAGGAAAGTTGACGATTGAAAAGTTAAAGTCATCACATTTATCATAGAGCCTGGTTGTTAGATTACCCTTTCCAAGTAAAATATCCAAATATGAAACATATATGCCAGACTCTGTGGCATCTTTTATTTTAAACTTGTTGGAATATATAATATAGACATAAGCATGGAAATAACCATTTTAATTGTCAATACACCGTCTTTTTTTCTAAATGTCGAGTTGAAAGGCCGCAGAAAAAGTTTCCTTATTTTCACTTATCTATATTGAATAGGTCTGCTAATAACCGGGCAAGGTTGATATACATACCAGTATGAATTCCAATAGATTTTTAGAAGACCTGGTCCCCAAAACCACCGAGATATTGTCAATCACAAACTAAAGCATCATTTTGATGTCAACTTCAGAGTACTTGTGTGTACAAAATGTGTTTAACAAAATGTAATTTTAATTAAACAAGCAATCAATTCATTCTAAAGTATATGCATTAAACTTGTTAATTCAGAAAAGAGAAGAGGGGGTATATAGGGGCCAACTTTTTTCAATAGCCAAATATTTTCAGTAACGATTTTTTGACCTACAGCACTACATTATTCATTTATCATTTTATTGTAGTAAGAAGTGGGGGAAGCAACCAGTCTTTCAATAAACATTTTCAATAGTAAAAATAATTTTGGGCCGGAAAAAAGTGGGAGAGGGCAGGCCCCCTGTAACTACGTGCCTGCAAAACAATATATTAAATACCATATTAATTAAAATAGTACTGCTAACTATATTATCTTTTATTTCTTATTTTCACACAAGTGTATTGAATATTACCGAATAGATTTCGTTACCCCGAAACCTAATTACCTAAAAACTTTCCTTGTGTTTTAAAACTTAATATGATTTCTTTCGTCTGAGGAACGAATTAGACAGAAATCATTTTCTACTTGGTGTGATAATGAATTACTTTTTCGGAATTACAAGGTTTTCATTCGAATACCTGGTGAATATCACGTGGTTCTTTAGAACCGATCTCTTTAGCAAGGCTGACACGTAGAGCACGATAAAGTTTAAATTTTATCATGATTTATTCAATCCAACATAAACTTGTACATGTATATACAAATTGATTTTCATATTTTGCATATGTTCTGTACATTGTACAAATAAAGCTGCTGCGTGTCGTTGCTATGTCCGAATTGTGTGTTTGTTGTTTATTGTACTTTCATTTTTAAGTAATTAATGGATTCAGAGTAGAAATTTCTTCATCGTCACTGGAAAACGATATTTAGACGACCGTCGACCACAGGGGCCCCTGTGCCGTCGACCAATGTTGTGGAAGACAAAAGCCTGTGTATTATACGAGTAAAGTTTTTGATTATCCAGAGTGTCTCTGTATATAGACAGGTCTCTCTGATATTGTACACTCAATACCCCACCCCTACTTGATAGGTTAAAACGCACATTGGTATGAAATAATTCAGAATTACATGGGAGACAACTCGCAAATCAACAAAAACAACTTCATCGAGGATGCACTTCCAGAACATTCAAGTCTTGCTATTTTTGTCCATCTATAAATATATCTTGTATCTCTGTGATGGGTTCGTTTACTATTGCTGTGTGCTGTAATTGTCCCAGTTCACGATTTGTATCATCAAGCACGCGAAAACAGCATTGTCTGACGGAAGACGTGATGCACGCACGACTCAGATCCTAGCTCTAATCCAGAAAACAGAGATTGTTCTTATAAAACAGTCTGTCTATTGCTTCCTGAGGCCCCGCTTACGGGTTTTAATTTTTACCTTTGTGTTATGAAACAAGCACTTGTTATTGGACAATAACAGGGTGTATCTATATGTATGAGATTGTGTTAAAATGTAGAATCATAGACTTGCTTTGGAACAACGCGTCAGAAATACATCATCAACCACAACAATCTAGAACAACATCATGTACAACAGTTAATTTACATAGAAGATGAAGATAACGAACAGCGGTCAATCTAAATAAATATCTACAGACAGTACAAGTTTGTGTATAGGGCATTATAAATGGACCACCGAAAATTCCAGAGAGTTGGAATCAGATGCTAAATAGGATAAAACATCCCCTGTTGACTGGTCACACCACCGTGACCCTATCCATTGATTTAGTAGACGGAACATTCCATAGTGAAATATTTGTATGCAGGCAGGGTGTATTTAGTGAGCTAGCTCATTGCTCACACTACCTCTAGTTTGAAGTATATATTTCAAATATGGAAAAGATTTTGTAGACTTGATGGTGTCTTCTACTGTATTTCAAGCGCTGATAAAACCTTCGTCTACATAAAAATATTTGAATGTCTAGTTGAAGGTCACAGCCAGTCGGGTTTTTCTTTGTTTTACTTTGAAATGATTGAAATCAAAAAATAACTCATAAAATATGTGGATTTTAATCTATGACATAATATAATCTTTATAACACACAACAATATAGGCCGTGACAACCATTTAGGCAAGTGCCACATCACAAAAATATGATTATCCTGGGGTGTATATGACTTTATGCTTCAACGAAACAAAATGCGTTGAAAACTAGAAATAATGTGAGCAACGCGCTCACCGAATGATACCTCCATATAATTATATCTTGGCAAAGTCCAGGTCAAAAAGTAAAATTGATGATGCACAATGAAATTATGTAATGAATCAGTTAAAGTATCATTAAATTTTATTCAGTGGTATAGGAGGGTTGCGGATGAGAAATGGGTACTCCAGATGGACGGAAGTACTTGATGCATGCATACAGACGGACGGACATCCCGATTACCTTATACCCTTCTAATTTTCTAGCGGTTGGGGGTATAGCAATAATATTTATAACCTTTTTAACATTCCCTTAAAGGTGTGGTGCTTCTATTTCAGAAATGTACAAATAAAAAAAAAATAAGGGGGAGTAGGGGCTACATGCAATCTCTTTCGACAAAATCCCTTGAAAAACAAATGTATTATTTTTTCAAAGTGTGTCAATTCTTTTAACATTTTTGAATTTTTCAGTTTTCTAAAGAATTTAGAGTCGGAGATTCTCCTCCTGTTTCCAAAAATAATTCAAACGGACGAACACAATGAAAAACTGATCGTGCACGAAGAAAACCTTCAGCATCACGTGATGATCGTCATGAAAGGGATTGGTAAGGTCGTGGACAACCTTCACAACCCGGCATTAATCCAAAGCTTCCTTAGTTACGTCGGCCAAAGACATGTGCAGAGTAACGTAAAACCCCACATGCTAGAGGTACGATTTATTTAAAGGATGAAGCTTATTTTCACCTGTTATACAATATAACATAACTTAAGGCAGTTTACGCAAAAATTCCAAAGAACTTTTGGACAATTTGAAATCACAAGATTTTACCAAACATTTTCAACGTTATACACAATAATTTTCCACGATGAATAAAAGCCCAGGCTTTTTGATATTACTGACAGCTGCTTTTTCAATAAAAATGGAATTTGTAAATTTACTTACCTAGTCATTGGTCATTTGCAAAATTATTTTCGAATTGTAAAAACCAATACGGATTGCTAACACAAGTAGTCTGAAGTTGACATCAAAGAGCTACTTGAGTTTCTGATTGACGATATCTATGTGGTTTTTGGAGACCAGATCTTCGAACAATCTATCGGAGTTCCAATGGGTATCAATTTCGCTCCCTTATTAGCAGACCCATTTTTGTATTCATAAGAAGCAGAATATGTGCAAATTCTTATGCATTAAAAGAAGAAAACACTTTCTGTGGCCTTCAACTAGACATTTAGATATATCGACGACGTTTTGTCAATTAACATTGGTAATTTACATTCCTTTGTCGATGCGATATATCTTCGTGAGCTTGAGATAAAAGATACCACAGAGTTTGACTCATCTGTTTCATACTTAAATATTTTACTTGAAAAAGACGTTAATGGTAATCTAACCACAAAGCTCTATGATAAACGTGATGACTTTAACTTTTCTATCGTCAACTTACCTTACGTATGCAGCAATATATACCTTCATTACCTGCATACGGGTTTTATATATCTCAGTTGATTCGATACGCAAGATTATGCTCTAAAATTTCCAAAGCGAGTTAAATAATTGACAAACAAATTAATGAAACAAGAATTTCAGCTGTGTCGTTTAAAGTCATCATTTCGTAAGATCTATGGTCGATACAATGACAATGAAAATGACAATCAGCAAATACAACTTATCATTGGGTCAGATGCTGACTGAAGTTTTTCATACTTGTTAGTCCATTATCTAAACACAGAATTGACAACGGATGTCTCCGTTATTTCTTGTTTATGACAATAAGCACACGGCGGGTGTGACCGGTCGGCAGGGGATGCTCACTCCTCCATGGTCCCACCTTTGATGTTTTGGAGGTCCGTGTTTGCTCTTCTATCTTGTATTGTTTTATGGACTTTGATATTGAATACTGTTCATCATATCCTTAATAGTTAATGCAAAGTGTCTATGAGTGAAGATTTTTCGAAAATTTTATTCTAGTGATCGAAATATAATCCATGAAGACCCACTGGAACCCGAATGCTTGACCTGCGGACATGCATACATTAATTTTATTTTATTCATTTTTGCAGAGAAGTAAATAATAAGTATGGTGCAACGATTTACCTGAATCATTCCATGGGTAAACGTGAACACGCCCCTCCTATATATGACCCTATTAACAAAAAGTCAAATGCTAGCTGATTTTTTTATTCTTATTGTTATAAAATAAATTACACATTGAATTGAGAACGAATTTTTCTGTTATTTCCCGATCATGACAAGGAGAACACGACGGGTGTGACTGGTCGACAGGGGATACTCACTTCTCGATGACACCTGATCCCACCTCTGAAGTTTTAGAGGTCCGTGTTTGTTATATTTGAATGGACGTTTGAGCTTGAATACCGTTCGTAATCTTAATATATTTCATTATGACCATTGAAGCCAAATCCCCAACCATGGGCTAAGAGACCAGTATTCAAGATTTTGGAGGAAAGTGTTTATTAAGATCATGCAACCAATTTGTCCATGAGTAACTTGAAACTTTGTTTTTTAAAAAATGTATCAAATTTTACATATGTTGAATACCGTGCACCCTATCCTTTCGATCCCAGTAAACTTTCTTTTCTTTAAAATCAAAATTATCGATACAAACTTACATTTTACTTCTTGATACAGTTTCTCTAGAAGAATTTTTTTCCCGAGTATAATATGACTTAGAGTTAATTTTTTGTTTACCTGACAACTGCAATGGATTTGTTAAACCCCTGAGAGGGTAAACATGAGAGAAATATAATTATACATTATTAATGAATGACTCCTTTCGCGGTTACAAGTATGACGTTCTAGTCACGCCCTGAAAGACAAAAGGGATTCCTTGTTAAATGATACTGAAATCAATGAGATGAGGATGTTGCTAGTAAAATCACCTTGATTAAATGTTAATTGGTATATATTTCTCAATTGATACGAATGTTAGCGTCATCAGTTGGTGTTTCATTCAGAAATCCAAAGAAATCCTTCCTAAAAAAGATTCACAAAAGCTAACTTTTTTTGTAGTTTTTGAAACATTAATTATCCTTTTACTGACTTAGTACTATGAGTATTCTTCATCAATAGAGGAGAAAAATGAAGATAACGGATAGTATTCATTAGGAACAATGCCAATAACCAGCTGAGAAAACACACACTTCTAAAGGAACATCAGAGGTGGGATTGGGTGTCATAAAGGAGTAAGCGTTCTCCGTCTACCAGACACACACTCGGTTGTCCTGATCGGACAAACAGTCAAAGAAGGATATGGAGATAACAAACAGTAATCAATCTCAAAGTCCATAAAACAATACAATATAAAATCAGAGCAAACACGGACCTCCGAAACATCAGAGGTGGGATCAGGTGCCATGGAGGAGTGAGCATCCCCTGCCGACCGGTCACACCCGCCGTGTGCTCCTTGTCATGACGAAGATAATGCATTTCTTCTAATCTTTCAACGTTTTTATTTTTTAAAAAACAATCTATTTCCCAGACCTAATCTATAACAACAAATCAAGGGAAGGATATGGAGATAACGAACAGCATTCAATCTCAAAGTCCATAAAACAACACAAAATAAGAGCAGAGCAAACACGGACCACCGAAACATCAGAGGTGGGATCAGGTGCGATTGAGGAGTGAGCATCCTCTGCTGACCGGTTACACCCGCCGTGTGCTCCTTGTCATGATCGGGAAATAACGGAAAAATCCGTCGTCAATTCAGTGTATAAGTAATGGATTAAAAATTGGTTTGAAAAACGTCAGACAGCATTTGACTCAATGATAAATTGTATTTGCTGACATGGTCATTGTATCGACCATAGAACTTACGAAATAATGACTTTAAACGAGATTGTTGATATTCTTGTTTCATCAACTTGCTTGTCAATAATTTACATCGTTTTTGAAATTGTTCATACGTAGAGCATGCTCTGGCGTATCGAATCAACTGAGATATATAAACTCTGTGAACAGGTGATGAAGGTATATTGCTGCATAAGTAAGGGGAGTTGACGATAGAAAAGTTAAAGTCATTATGTTTATCATATAGCTTGGTTGTTAGGTTACCATTAACGTCTTTTTCAAGTAAAATATCCAAATATGAAACAGATGTGTCAGACTCTGTCGTGTCTTTAATCTCAAGCTCTCCTGGATATATCGTATCGATAAAAGAATGGAAATTACCATTGTTAACTGACAATAAGTCATCGATATATCTGAAAGTCGAAATGAAGGCCACAGCAAGTGTTTTCTTTTTTTCACGCACAAGAATTTGCATAAATTCTGATTCATATGAATACAAAAATAGGCCTACTTATAACAGAACGCAATTGGTATCCATGGGAATTCCAATACACTGTTGGAAGACCTGGTCTCCATAAACCACATAGCTATTGTCAATCAGAATCTCAAGCATCTTCTTGATGTCAACTTCAGAGTACTTGTGTGTGCAATCAGAATCTGTTTTAACAAAATAATTTTGCAAATGACCAATGACCAGGTAAGTAAATTTAAGAGTTCCATTTTTTTTTAAGAAGCAGCTGTCAATGATTTCAAAAAGCCTAGATTTTGATTTGTCAATGGGAATTGTTGTTTATAAAGTTGAAAAGTCGTAAGGTTTTAAACTGGGTTTTTTTTTTTGTAAAATCTTGTGATTTCAAATTGTCCAAAAGTTCTTTAGAATTTTTTAGTATCCACATCTCATTCACACCACTTCTTGAATATATAGTTGTAAATTACTCTTGAAGTTTTTCCTTCACTACCGTCAATATCTTAGTGAGGAGTTACGAAAGAGGCTAATTGAACATTTACTGGAACCCGCAATGTATCTTTGTTCTTAAGGATTCTTATGAAGTTTCGGAATCCAATATATATATATCAAAGTGTATCCAATATATATATCAAAGTGTTGCATGATATTTACATAAAAGAAAAACTGTTGATAAAGAACAGCAAGGCCATATTATTCAGGTAGGTGTTGTGGACCAGGAACCTTGTGGTGAACATGCTTTGTCCTTGACCCGGGCCGTCTTAGCCTTTTTAAGGATTTAAGAGACCTATAAATGACGCTATATACATTCAAACTTAATATGTGATATGTTATAATGTATTTTCCAGAGGCTTTGGTCGTCGATTGATGACAGCTTTCGAACTGTGTTACAAGACGTTTACACCCCGGATGTTCGGACCTCATGGAAAATTGTTGTGGACTTTATGATCGAGAAAATCGCAGAATCGATGGAAGAAGCAGAAAAGAAGCAGGACTTCCGGTTAGCTAATGACAGAAATTCCAGTTTTGCTCACCTGGCAGATTGACCTGAATTAAATCTTCTTCGCACAACTTATCAAGCACCCTGTGATCATGTTAATGTTTCAGACTTGGAACTAATCACTGGTTTCATTAATTTTTCTCATCAACTGGTGTCATTGGAAGCACCAGTTTCAAAAATGGTTTTGCTGTTTGATCAGTATTCTTGTGTAAAAATGCGAATTTGTAAGGGAGGGAGAGAGAGAGAGGGGTTTTTTTTTCTTTATTAGAATAAAATCATTTATGTACTTTCATCTGATTGATTTGATAATCCAACTGCTCAGTATGAAGTAGGGACAAACGTATGGGATTCAGTATTAATGTGTAAAGACTATTTACGTTGGCCTGAAAATGGATCAAAATTCAAACATGAGACACAATAAATAAAAATTTAAAAGCAAACCAATGTCGAGAAATCTGTTTAATAAAGTGGTCATGTTTAGAGGCACTTGGGATGTTGGTAATTGTCTACCAAATTGCTGGAATCTATCTTGAGGTCAATCTTTGGTCAGTGTTGTTTCAGTTTTGATACACCTTTCCCATGAAATAAATTAAGTAATAAGAAAGGCTGTATAGCAGCTGCATATATACTTATCCAACTCGCTTATAATTGAAGTGCTATCATTTAGTTAATTGTATTTTGATTGTTGAGATAAGGGGATAACGTATCCGTATTGACCTTTTAGCAGGTAATGTCGAACTCCAGTCAAATAATTTGTGGAAATACAGCATTTAATTCCTAAAGGTTTGTCGATAAATCTGGTGCCTAAAGGGATGGAAACCTTGTAAAAATACATTATTCAAAGGAATGGATATTACTGGTAGAATTTTAAAAAAATTGTTGAAATATCAAAACTGTAAATTATTTTATTCCTTCAAATGACTATTCCTGGGGTCCCAGTGTCGGTTTTTTGTTGGTACTGTTGTACTTGATTTCACTTTTCTTGAACCCTAGATGAGGAATTAACTGAAGGACTCGGAGATTTATGCTGATTCCACTGGATCTAACTTTTCATAATTCTGAGCATAATAATTGATTTCCCCACGTCAGAAAATCCTTATAGGAAGGCTAATACTTTTTTCTACTACACTATAAGAAATTAAACATGTTCTGGAAAGATCCAAATTATGACTGTGAAGTCAGTATATTGAATAAATCTTTTACTCCATCTGATATTTGTTGTGTAATCTCAGGAAATAAATAACCCTAGCATACTACATGTAGCATACTTTCGTCATAATTTGAGACGTAGAGTCTGTTAGAGTTACCCCTCTTAGCAGAGAGCCATGGTTACCGAGTACAATTGCCCTTAATATCAATTCATCGCCATTTTCAATACTTTTTCTCACAATACAAAATTACTAAGTGCCATGTACTGGACATAACTATCTTTTTAATTTGGTTTAAAAATTCAGTCTCATTGGATGTTTTCTTAGTACATTGTATATAGGTTTTTTAATATGATTTAAGAAACAGTCTTTTAACCATAAAATAATCATAAATATATAATCTGCTATAGATTGGTACAAAGCAACCCGTGTTGCTAATTATTAAAAAAAAATACAGCGACATGCGATGTCTGGAGGGTTAAATGGAGGTAAAATAGACAAGTTGCTGACAATAAGGACGGTAAAATGTGATCATAGACGTATTTTTCTAATTTGTAATAGTCCTATCAATTTAAAATCAAACAAAAAACAAACAATACATGTGTTGTTAGGAAAAATTTTGTTGTAATGAAAATCTGTGTTATAAAAAAAGATTTCTTTTATCTTGAATCCTGAAACATAAAATTTTGCAATTTTTTATTACAAATAATTGAAAATAGTTCTAGTTACTGAAACTGAAAATCTTAAAGTTGTTGTCATCTTTACATGATCATGGCATTTAATAAAGGGTTAACCTTCAAGGTATACTATAATTGGGAAACCAGATATAAAGTAACGTTTAATCAATTAACAACAGTTACGTCCATTCATATGTCGATTTGATATATCCTCTTGAACTTGAATAAAAAGACAATTTTTTGTCCTATTCGGATGTTTTACATTCTATTGATGGCAACTAAATTGTATTACAAACGAAATTACTTCAGTTTCATCCTCATGTACTTTTTTTTTTACATTCATGTAGTACATATATTATTCCGTTTTCGCCAGTATAGTGTTTCAACGTTTTCTACCTTACACGATACTCCAGAGTATGCTCAGTGTACGTTCAGTTTGTAAACCGAGACAAGCTAGCTACCAACAATTACTTTGATGTTACAGGGATATCAAAAATGTCGTCCAGAGTCAGAAATTCGTAAATTCTATCACGGAGGAAAATATGGAGATAACAAACGGTATTCAAACTCAAAAGTCCATTTAAAAAAATACAAAATGGAGCAGAGCAAACACAGACCTCCAAAACTTTAGAGGTGGAATCAGGTGTCATGGAGGAATGAGCATCCCCTGTCGACCGGTCACACCCGCTGTGTGCCGTGTGCACCTTGTCATGATTGGGAAATAAAGGGAAAAATCTTTCGAAAATTCTGTGTGTAAATAATGGCCTCTCAATAAGTTTTAAAAAACGTATGACAGCATTTGACTTCATGATAAACTATACCTGTTGACAAGGTCATAATGATTGCATCGACAATAGAACTTACGAAATGATGGCTTTAAATCAGACTGATATTCTTGTTTTATCAACTTGTTTGTCTATAACTTACCTAATTCTATAAAATTGTTCATACGTAGAGTATGATTTTGCGTATCGAATCAATTGAGAAATATAAACCCTGTATGAAGGTGATGAAAGTATATTTCTGCATAAGTAAGGGAAGTTGAAAAATATCTAAAAATGAAACAGATATGTCAGACTCTGTGGTATTTTTTATCTTAACCTCGACGGGATATATATATCATATCAACATACGAATGGAAAAAAACCATTGTTAATTGACACAACAAGTGTTTTCTTGTTTTCACATATCAGATTTTGGAAAAATTCTGCCTCATATGAATACAAAATGAACAATAAAAATGATTTTTAACAAAAAAGTTTTGAAAATCACCAAAGACAAAGTGTGTAAATAAATAAGTTCCATTTTTATTAAACGCAGATGTCAATGATATAAAAAAAATCTAGACTTTAAGTTATCGCTAGGAGGAATGATTGTAGATAAGTTGAAAAGTTTTTAAGCTGTGGATTTTGTTAAAGTTCCTAGGAATTTTTTAATATCCAAATTTGATTTACACCACTTCTCAAATATTTTGTTGCACAACTCTCATAAAGTTTTTCCTTCATTACTGTCAATATCATAGTGAGGATTGAAGAAAGATGTTTGGTAAAACAATAACTGGAACCCGCTAGGTATCTTTGTAAAGATTTTTATGAAGATTTGGGATCCAATCTAGGTATGGTAATTCAAGTCAATCTGGTTGTTTGGAATATAAAAAATATTTTGACATTTTGAAGCATTTCCTCTTTAGAAAGGCAGTTGTGAGTATACGTAGGACTACCAATTGTAAAATTAGATCTAATCATCTATCGTTTAAATTAATAACAAAGAACACCTGACTTTGATAGAAGTGTTTTTAACTATACATGGTACTCAGATCAAGAAGTGATATGTAAAGAAGGGGTGCCAAACCCTTTTTGGAATCAGATTCCACCACTTAAAATAAAATTATGAAACATATGGAGAAAACGAACAGTACTCAAATTCAAAAGTTCATAAAACATTAAAAAATAGGAGCATATCAAACACGGACCTCCAAAACATCAGAGGTTGAATCAGGTGTTATGGAGGCGTGAGCATCCCCTGCCGACCGGTCACATCCGCCGTGCACTCCTTGTCTTGATCGGGAAATAATGGAAAAATCAGTCTTCAATTCAATGTAAAAATAATGGATTAACAATAAGTATGAAAAACATGGGTAACCATTTGACTCAATGATAATTGTATTCGCTGACAAGGTCATTGTATCGACCATAGACTTACGACATGATGACTTTAAACGAGACTGCTGATATTCCTGTTTCATATACTTGTCAATAATTAACCTCATTTTAGAAATTGTTCAGTCATAAAGCATGCCCTTTATACCGAATCAATTGAAAGTCCGTCTGAAGGTGATGAAGGTATATTGCTGCATAAGTAAGGGAAGTTGAAGATAGAAAAGTATCTGAGTATCTTAAACATAGTCCTCCATCGTGTTCATGTTTTTCTTCGCCCTATAACTATAGTCCTGCTGGACACGTTATTACAGGTGACGTAATGTTAAATGACGATGTTAAAGTCGCGTATTAAAAGATTGAGGGGCAATATGAAAACCATCTATCCTTCTGTGTTCAATAATCCAGAAGTGAAAAAAGAATTAGATAGATTACATGATCAGTACGTACTGGACCTGCTGACAAAGCAGGTAACAACATTGTCTTTGTTTGTAAGGCTCATTTCATAAATTGTATTTTAGTAGAACTTATCTAAGATTTAATTTTACAATTGGCAATCCTACTTATACTCATACTTCCCTTTCTATGGAAATAATTCTTCAAAATCATATGTCAGTTTTAAATATTTTTAATATTGCAAAGAGCCAAAATGAATTTGAACTACCCTATATATATTGGATTCCGAAACTTCATTAAAATCCTTACAAACAAAGATACATTGCTTGTTCCAGAAAATGTTCAACCAAGCCTCTTTCGTTACTCCTCATTAAGATATTGACAGCTGTGAAGGAAAAACTGAAAGAGTACTATGCAACAATATATGCAAGAAGTGGTGTGAATCAGATGTGGATACTCAAATAAGAAGTGTGTGCAATCAGAATGTTTTTTAACCAAATAATTTTCAAATGACCAATGACAAGATTAGCAAATTTACAAGTTCGATTTTATTGAAAAAGCTCTATGTCAATGATACATGTATCAAAAAGCCTGGACTTTAATTTATCGTGGGGAATGGTTGTTTGTAAAGTTGAAAAGTCGTAAGTTTTTAAGCTGTTTATTTTGGTAAATTCTTGTGATTTCAAATTGTCCTAAAGATCCTTGGAATTTTTAAGTATCCACATCTGATTTACACCACTTCTTAAATATTTTGTTGCATAGTGCGCTTGGAGTTTCTCCGTTACTTATTACCGTATAAGTGGAAATTTTAGCGAGACGCAAATTTAGCCATTTCTACCTTAGAACTGGTATTCTATTTTTAGCGAGAAGTAATTTTAGCGATTTTTAAATGCTTACTAAAGAAGCTATTACAAATAACACGCAATTAATTTTTAGCGATGTCAGCACCCTCGCTAAAAATGCCAAAATTAAATCCTCGCTAAAAATTCTACTTATACGGTATTATCTTAGTAAGGAGTAAAGAAAGAGGCTTGGTTGAACATTTACTGGAACCCGCTTTTATCTTTAGAAACTATTCACAGAATTAAATGTTTGTAGATTTTCTTAATTGATCATTTTTAATCCCCATTTTTTTCATAGAGTAATAATAATAAAATTAAAATTTTAATTTAAGCTATCTGAAATCTCCCTCCTTTTATGTCATATTCCTTTGAGGGTAATGCTGTCAGTTTTTGGACGAATAGAGCGGGAAATCAACGAGGACAAGGCTATTTAAATGTATCAGTCCTCCTGACTTTTCAACTGTATATAAAACCATCCACTACATTAAATTAAGATTTAACCTATTTCTTCAATGACAACTGCATTTTTTAAATAAAAATGAAACTTAATTTTACTTACCTTGTAATTGGCCATTTGTAAAATTATTTCATTAAAACTTACTGTTATACACACACGTACTCTGAAGTTGATATAAAAAAGATACTATAGATTCTAGTTCATAAACTAAGAACAAACTTATTAATCAGACAAAATTTCCATTTTAAATATCTCGAATTATATTGAACATATGTGTATAAAAACTTTCAGATTACTATAATATACATGGTCAAACATATGCTCAAATATTTAATTATCAAAATAATTTGAAAAAAATATATTAGTTTGAAATTTTGACTTAAGTCTGTTCTCAGTTATGGTTCCGTTACTATAAGTGAGTTTCTCTATCTTTTACGGAAGAACTTCTGTCGTAAGTTTCGAGAAACTTTACGTGCAGTGTTACGTTTACGGGCTTAGATACGATATTTCGTAAGACGCTATCTACACACTCGTAAATTTAGTCTTAAAGTGTACGTTTACGTTACGACCTTTAGTTAAACTCGCCCCGTTAATGTAATATTTTTGTATATTAAGAGATTTTGTTTAAAATCTTTAACGTGAAAAGAAGAAAACACTTGCTGTGCCCTTCAACTTGAAATTCAGATATATCAACGACGTATTGTCGATTAACAATGGTTATTTCCATTCGTATGTCGATATGATATATATCCCGGTGAGGTTAAAGTAAAAGATACCTCAGAGTCAGACACATCTGTTTCATATTTGAATTTTTTAAAATCTAGAATTAGATGTTAAAGCTAAACTACCAACAAAGCTTTATGATAAACCTGATGACTTTAACTTTTCAAAAGTCAACGACCCTTAATTACTTGGACTGTAATAACCCCTCATCACCTGCATATGACAATTTAACTCTCCATTTATTCCATATAAAAGAGCATGTTTCTCAAAAGCGTATGAGGAATATAAAGAAGGGGGTAAGTTATTGACAAACAAATTGATGAAATAGGAATATGTCAAAAGCTAGCTGACGTTTTTCAGAAATAGTTGTTGGACTATATTTTACACACTGAACTGTAGAAGTGCACCAAGCAAAGTTTTAAGGATTTTCTGCATCAGTAATTTCGGTGACCAGGGTAGATTTCCTATACCTGCATGACAACGCAGTTTCATATAGACTTAAAGAAATGAATAAGATTTTGAAGAAAAGAAAGTAAACAGAACTTTTCCATCGCTCATATTAGCTAGATTTAATCTGTTGTAAGATATTTTTATTACCAAAACACATGAAAACAATCAAAGAAAGATTGTACAATGCCAGATATGTCATTGAAAACGATTTTCATCAGTGTCTTTGGGGCATCCCCAAAGATGGGTATGCCGAGGTTTTCTGTTCATGGATACAAAGAATTAAGACATTTGTAAAGGGTAAAAAAGATTGCCATCTGGGATTGAAACTATTCAGAATACATGTATGTGTTTCGTGCTTTTCTTATTTTTAGATGACATATTGCATTATTTATTGAAGACCCTCGTAAATGTTTTTTTTTAATGAATTATCACTAATTAAAAAAAAAAATCTTACAAGAAACATAAGCTCTTTGTAATTTTAAAAGAAAAATTTAGAGATATAGTAGGTTAAAAAGGATTGTATTGTAATGTAATTAAGTATATATTGTATGTGAAATAAACGAAATGATCATCAGAACTATCAATGTTTTTTTTCTTAATAGTAAGAGGCTCCTTGTCTACTACAGAGGAATTTTCTCCAGTCACAGGGATGATTGATACAAAGGACGGGGGTTGTAAAGGCCATCCATTTTACTTAAGAATACATTTTAGAAAAAACAGGTTCCCTTATAAAATCTGGAGTAAAAACACAAGTACAAATGGAAAACTGCAATGAATTATATTCAGTTGAATGACGAAATCAAAATCCATCCACCCAATCATTTCCAGACACAAAAGAGAAATCTAATTTATCGATGACTTGGTTGACGAGTTGATTTCCAGGCTAGGCGAGTGAAAGGCCTCTACGATTATTGGTCCGATACTACTCTCCCATGTGAGTATCATTTGTAAAGGAACTCAAGTGAGTGTCACCCGTGGCATTTGTCTCCTCATCAACGAATTAAAATCTAATTGTGTGAAACGTGTACATATTGACAAATGTTCCATAGCATAACCACAATGCAATGAAGATAGGATTCCATCGTCATTTTATTTTCCATTTAAATTAAAGCACATTCATTTCAATTCGAATTCATGGATATAATAGCCAACATTTCCAAGCTTTATTTCCGTAATATTAGTAATTGTTGTGAACTCTTAATCTAGTTAAAAAGCTGACACAGATCCACATCATTGCACTGGTTTGTTGACAGTAATTCACCAAAAAACTAGTTTGCTCCCTCCCGTCAGGGATAAACCTTACCCTTCAGTTTGTCCCCCTCCGGGATCCACACCAGGGTGTAATAGCACGCGAGTATTACCGCGGCCACCGTGACCACAAACAAATAGACTAGGGCCGTCACAATCCGGACGTTACGGTGCTTCAGATGGATCTCCATCATATACCACTTAATCCGTTAATGAAACACTTCTCAAACCCTTCACATGGTTAATTCAAGTACACCCAGGCAGAAAACATAAACATTGAAAACAGCTTCATGATTAACAGACGCGCGCTCACAAAATATCTCTCTTCCCCAACAATTAATTTGACAGAAGTTTGGCAGAGAGCATAAAAATCCTGATTCCATTTAGACTTCCATTGATCATTTTGTTTGGCACAGTTTGTGGAACAGGATGCCATGTATACAGTTTGTAAATTCCTTCATTAACAGAGAGGGTGTGATGGACATTTAACAGGCTTTTAATGAAAGAGAAAATAAATAGAACATGCCATTGATCCATTATAGTACAGTACATTGTACACGGAGCTCATATACTGTATCAATGATTGACCGCTGCTATACAGGACCGTTTAGTTCCTCTTTAAAAATGATATACACGATTAGTTTTCCGACATTGACATACAAACTAAATGGTGTTTTACTGATGTACTGTACACATTTTATTGAATACAAAATGCCGGGATTACTGGAGTATGTAGGAAATGAGAAAATAAAGAACCAGAAATAATAAGATTTCACCATTTATAAAGTGCGACTCGAATAAATAAATATAAATAGGTCAAAGTAAGATGAGTTCGGACCTTAATATCAATATAATCTTTCACCATTTATAAAGTGCGACTCGAATAAATATAAATAGGTCAAAGTAAGATGAGTTCGGACCTTAATATCAATATCATTCATCTGAATGACTGTATAGGAACCAGGGACAGTCCCCCCCCCCTTTCCCCATAATTTTCCCAATACAAACAATACTATAGAAAACATAGGTATTTTTAGGTAATTAATGTATAAGATAAGCTAAGATAAGATAAGATATACCTCTACTGATTTTTTCATATATAAAAGTAAGGCAGTAAAAAGTGAATAATTTCTTAGAAATATCATTGATGGACTTATTCCCCGTGCGTTATCAAATGAGCTAATCCCTGCTTCAGAAGCTAATTCCTCGGTTATCCGTAATCCTCTAGATTTTACTTTCTATCGGTCTAATATTTTTAATTGACTAATTCCCCGTGCGTTAGTCTTGAATCTAATTTCCCGTCATTCGTAATCCTCTATATGTATCGGTATAATAAAACAATTAAAAAGTATATCATTAAGGGAGTAAGCAAGATTCCAGTTCCCCTCGACCTCGGCGAGAAATAGTCCCGGTCTTGGAAAACTGGAATCTTGCTAACTCCCTCAATGATATACTTTTACTGTATACTTATAGCAGGCCTAATCTGTAATCCTAATAGAGAGAAAATGTTCTTAGAGCTATATAGTCTATGATGATTGTATATGATGCATACAATTTTCCTAAGCATAACAATGCCAAAATAATATGAAAAAGACGTGTTTGTGAAACACTCATACCTTTGTTTAGCAGTTTATGGCAAGGTTTAAAATTTCTCAAATGCAAGTTAAACTCCAAGGTCAAATTATTTGTATCCAATAACAGGTCTTCTCACAAGGAATGAACCTGTGAAATAAGCCCTACTACTAAGCTATGCGTGGTACATATGTAATGCAGTTCATAAGAAAATGAACTGCATTTTTTTTTTAAAGAATCATAGGATACATTTATTGGAAATGTAAATATATTATTTTGACCCCCTCCCCCGAACACACAAATTGAGTGTTAGCTCTTCTGAGAATGAATTTTAAGTAAGTTTTTTTTAAAAATATCCTTCACTGTTACTCACTCTGTAGTAAAGTATTTATCTTCTTAACAACTGCATGGTCAACTTTAACAATAATGTTCAAAACTCTACTTTTGTGTAGCCACCCATAATAATCTATACAAATATTTAATATTTTTCACTTCAGATTCCAGTGATAACAACTATTCAAATAGATGATATCACCTATTCCAATGAAGACATACATTTTCTGATCATTGATTTTAGTGCATAGTAGCCCAGATTCTCATCTGACCAGTTTTGAACTATTGTGCGATCAAAAGATTTTCGCCAATTATTATTTTACCCTGCGTTCTTTACCTATCAGTATATAATTTTTCCAATGAATGGATATTGCTGATTAACACTTTAAGGTAGGATAAAACACCCGTGGATTCTATTTTAACCAATGTCTTAGAAAGTACCGGAGAAAAAAAAATAATATTGCTATAAATAATATTACTAGTTTGACAACAATGAATGATCCATGTACGAAAATTTATACGTTTGCGTCATATTTTGGGAAAAAAAATAAGAGAATCCTATTTATTGGTCACTTGGGGGCTTACAATTTGGAATGTTTTTACCGTATCTAATGCAATAAACCTGTATGTAACAGTCTGTTATAAAATGCAGTGTAACTTTTGTTCCAAAAGCAGTAGAGGGCTGATATTTAAACACATTTATAAGGAGTATCTATTCTTTATGTACTACAAAGGTCAAGGTCATATCAAAAGGACAAATGTCAAATATTGTGACGTCATCTACTGAATCTTAGTTTTTGCCATTGACATTTTTTTAATCGTCAAAGTACATGTATATGAAATCACTGGTTCAATTTTCTTAAAACTTATTCTGTCGGATATTTACATGTGAATTTTCAATTTCAACGCTATGTATGTTCTATTTTTACTTAATATTTTACTCAAATTTTCCAGTATCAGTTTGACTTACTGATTTCAAGAAAGGTCTTGTCACAAGAAATACAGCTGTGAAATATGAAAGCCCTTGGTGATAACGGTTCAAAAGTTAGGGTCAAGGTGTAAGTTTTTTTAAATGGGCTAAACTCTAAAGTAAAGGTCAAAAGGTCAAATATTTTTGAATACATATGTGAAGTATGAAAGTCCTAACACCAACTACTAAAAAATAAATGGGTATGGTTAATGTTTGGAAATTTTTGGTTAAAGTGGGTCAAGAGTATTCTCCCAATACTTAGACCGTTATGCCGACATTGATAAAAGAAGTATAGGAAAAACTCATCTCAACTGCATCTAACTTAGCTTAAAAGTCTGTTCTACTCAGGAGGTAAATTCCAGATTAGTTACAATACACTGTATATTGAGTATCCCCGATCTATAGAGGTTTGGGGCTCTTTTAACGTCTCCAATGTTTTCGTTAACTCAAAAAAAATATTACTTACTTTTACTCAAATCAAGTAAACGATTTACTTATTTTAAGTAATTTTTAAGTAAAAAAGTTTGTCACCATAGCAATCATGATAAGTAATTTATAATATTTATTAGTAATTTTAAGTAATACAATTTTATAGTTATAGAAACAGTGACAAGTAAATAATTTACTTGAAATAAGTAAAAAAAAGAATTACTTAGTATTTGAAATACAAAGCTTTTTGGGTAATTCAGAAGTGGTTTTGAGTAGACATTTACATAATGTAAGTAAACAAATTACTCTTCATGTAATTAAATTAATTGATATTCCTCTGACTAGAGAGAACCTGAGGTATGATTGTCAATTGTTAGATGTATCAGAATTTTTAAAATAAGGACTTTCTTATAGTCAACTCATTATGCACTACATTGCTGTAAGGATGTTGATTTCTAATTTCGATTGCATATATTTTCATTAATTATTTATAATATTTTACCTAAAACATTTATACCAGGTCACTTTAAACGATGTAAGTTGGGATATTTATATCTCTTAACGAATAAGTCATTTAATTGTAACAAAAATTTCAGATGCAGAACTGTTTATAAACATTTGATTGATATTTTGTTTTATTAAAAATTATTTTCAAGGGCGATAATGGAAATCTAAGTAAATAATTTTACTTAAAATTACTTAAATTAATTTTTTGAATGAATTCTAATATACTTTAAGTAATCAATTTACTTACAATAAGGAATTTTAAGTAATTCGTGAATTACTTAGTAATCCTTAGTAATACTCAATCATAGTCAGTAATTAACAATTATGTTAAGTAATCATATTACTTAAAATAAGTAAAAAAAAATTACTAAGCAATTTTTTATTTTGAGTGAATTAATTAATTTTCACTTCTCAGGTACAATTCTTTATTTACTATTCAGTGCTTTTGACTGTTATGCATACATGTTCATTATATGTGATTAAAAAATAAAAACATTACTATCAGCAATATGCAAATTAGTGAAATAAACAAATTTAAAAATGATTTTTTTTTATTAATGGCTTTTTAAGGAGGGGAGAACTTGTTGAAATGTATCAGAATACAACGCATGTAATTCACTAACCAGGTTTTGTCCAGTATCCAGTAACTACAAACTTGATTCAGGTGGCTACGATAGAAACTCGTTATATTTAGTATATTGAATGAATGAATTCTTTGATTGAGTGGCTAAATAAAGAAACATTCAAATTTCGGTTTCACTTTTAGTATCCTTCTCCATTTATACGGGAAATAATCAAACCGAGTCCACGGCTGTTTGCCTAAATGTAATAAAGAAAACACAGGTGTAATAAAAATTTAAAGATCGATTAAATTTTCGGGCCTTTGGCAGAGCGCTATTCATCGTAAATTTATATGAAAGAAAAACTTGGTATACAATGCAGATAAGCTTGGATGCATCTGTCAGAAAGACCAATTGCAAGATCACTTCAGCTGCTCGAAAACCGGAATGGGGTCATCAACCAGTAAAAAATCAGAAACAACACCAGAATCGGTTGAAGATGACGAGAAGGAGGAAAGACCACGCCAAAGGAAAGACGTGGAGGATACAGACCTAGCTGAAGACTTTGATTACAAGCGTGGAGTTCAGAGAAAACCACCCGATCGCAAGCCATCGCTGTTACTACAGACGGACAATCAGACGAAGATAAACGTCCGAATCTCAAACGATGAAGTGAAGGAGCCCACAAATCCAAGTAAAACGGAAAATAAGTTTGCAGAAATAAAGGAAAAGAATATTTCTAGACAGAAAATATATTCCAATTCAGCGAGCGAACAACAAGAAGAAAAGAAAATTGTCCAATCCCAAAGCAAGACTGATCACTTTGATTTCTGGGGGAGCGATGTGTTCTGATATTTAGCACAATGTCGTGACGTCACAATTGTCTCTCCAGGGACGTCACTGCCAGGTAATGAAAAGCTATTTCGTTCTACTCTGTGAGACTATCTATTTAAAAAATAAATATATAGTTGGTGCTCTTGCTGCTTTCAAGCATTATCTATTTATTGATTTAAAAGTCTAGTTTTTAAGCGAACTCAAATTCATGTTATTAAAGTAAATATACCGGAAACATGAATAGGAAGAACAAGTAATTACTTAAGATGTTTTACCATAATATTAAAAATGCTTTTGATCATGTTTGAAGACTCAGATATTTTCAATTAACGAGGGACAAAACAGAATCCATATAATTTTTAGCTGTACTTTAAGACTGAATTTGTTTGTTGGAATACTTGCAGTATAAATTATTTGTAGATACTTTCGATATGTATGGATGGGAAACGTCATTGGAAAGAGTGATTCTACAAGGAGGAAAAACAATGTCCGTATAGTGATGGAGTCTCCAATCAGTTCCGATACGACAAAAAGGGTCAAGTTTGTCGGAATGCAAAACAAAACTGCTACCTTTACGCGCACTCCAAAAATGGTTGACATAGGTAAAATTTTTCAAGATGATACACCAAAGAAAAGACCAGAGAGTTTCCGTGTGCAAGGAAACAGTAGTGCTATATCGATAAATCCCCCGATGTCCGTGAGATCCGGTGTACCTGTGATGATGTCAGCCTCTCTCGGCCCCGCGCCCCTTTCCACCACCCCGGTGTCCCTCACAGACAGTAATACACGGAGGAAACTCTGAGGAGCGGATCCATCATAGGCGTATAAGAAATAACATGGAGAACATTTTTCCTGGGCAATGGAATGAGTGCCTTATATAATTTTTCATTAATTTTATGTTAAAAATCATTCCAAATCTCCAAATAAGAGAAATCGTCATTATATCCTGAAGCTGGTCTGCAGTCAAACTAATATTATGAAATGAAACAAATAAATTTGCTCTTACTTTTTGTGATTATGCATTTTTTTTCCATTTTATTTTAGAAAATGTATATGAATATATTATCTGTTTTTAAATTATTATGTGTCATCTATGGAAAGAAATTGCTATTTTGCTATTCCATTACTTTTTACAACTTGTATTAGGTGTACAGTGTACATGTATTATTTCTCTGTCCTCTGTCCTCTCATATAACATTTTGCTTTTACGTCTTTACTTATTTAAAAGGAATCTTTTATAATTCAAATGCTCAGAATTCAGCATAATTTATTGAATATCAAATTCTAACATTACAATTTCATAAATCAAATAAAATACATGTAAATGAAGTGTTCAATTAACTTCTGTTGGCTATTTTAAATAGGTAGCTAGAATGCTTTACTTTATTACAAATTGAGTAATGCATTCTGGATTTCACTTTGTTAATCAAGGCTGTAACTAGGCTTACATTTTTAGTGAGGCAGGGGACCAACCTGGTCAAGAGTGGTTCTCAGAAGGGGGGGGGGGGGGGGGTAGACAATTAAAGACAATCTTCAAAATTTTATGCTTTGAATCATTTTTACATGCTTTCTAGACGAAAATGAAGCATCTAGTGAGATTGATTTACAGAATTTAAAACAAAAATTGAAAATCTTAATTTTGTACAAAGGCACATATAATAATTATTTTATAAAGTTCATAGATATTTCTATAAAATTTTACTGAGGCAGTTGCCTCTTTTGTCCAATGGTAGTTACAGCCTTGTTAATTTAAATCAAAGGAAAGAATAATCTACCTGACAATAAAATAACAGAATAGAAACTCTATATAAAGGTTCTTAAAAACTTAGCTAACTTCCTAATATCCTGTGTGGAGTTTCCGCTTCAATGGTTACCTGTATTTTTACTTGTTCAGGTGTCAACACCCGTGGGATAAAATTCTTCTCTCCGCACCCGGAAGTACAGAAGTTATGACTAAGGAAATGTAGACAGGTTTCCATACATGGAAATGATTAGAATGTACCTGTATACATTTATAAGTGAAACATACCACTCAAACAATATCTGGGCCTAAATCTAGGTATGTATTCTTTATTGTTTTATATTTAACCACTAGATTGTCAGTGCGAAGGAAGATATTAAGAATATTGATATCAACATTAATTTACTGTACATTCATCTACACTCGATACTTCGTTCCGATAACTGTGTAGTGTTAGGCCATCCAGTGTCCCTTAAAAAACTTGAAATTAATATCGTCAAAGATAAAAAAAAATTCAATTTTGAATTATTTGTAAACATGGTAACGTATGCACAATCCTTGTGTTGAGATTAACACAAGTCAGAGATGTAGTGTATAAGTCAGAGTTCCTGGGGCAAGCTGTTTTACATATGTAACTTGCTTTTAGGGATCACACTTTCTCTAGATCTCACCATGTGATAAAATTTTCACCCGAAAAGTAAAAAAAAGTCCCTCCTCTCGAATCACGCATTGTTTGACCTTGTATAGGTGTACATGTAAAATGGGGGTTTAAAGGCTTACCAAAGAATTTTTTTGTAAGCCTGAATAATTTTGATAGTTAAGCCTTTCACGGCTTTGCTTATTCTCTGTTCAGCAATTAGTCGGAAGGACTACCACGCAGGAAAATATGTACAGAACAAGATTAACAAACTGTAGGTAGTTAAAACATTCAGTATACTGCTCATCAAAGTGTGACAACTTTTACCCATTTTATACATCTCGATGTGGGGGACGCCTCCACGTAACTTTAGTGACCTCTCCCCCTCCATTCCTGGGTTACTCTCACTTGTCAGTGCATATCCTTTACAAAGTAAAACTTGTTTACTTAATCTTAACTTTTATCAAGTTTTATCAAGACATTTATTCTTGAACATAAATGTCCATCTTTAACACTCTCAAAATGTTTTTCTTTATCGTGTTTATTGATCGTTGGTTCTTTTTTTTTCATAGGATCTCCTTGTTCTCTTAAGGATGTTTAGGAAAAACACTGGTGCAACCTGTTAACTTAGTTGTGAGGAAGCCACACATATTGAAACAAGGCAACGGAGACCATGGAATATGTAAGTAAACACGTGCTGTTATAAAATACGAACTATAAAATAATAATATTATAAAACAAACACGGTATATATAAATGAAGAGGGCTTCGTAGACAATACGTGTTTCTTCCTCTTAGTAAATGAGATCTACAAAGATTTGAACTGTTTCTCGAGTTTAAGCGAGATAAATGTCACTTCTTGCTTTTGGGGAAGTCAGAAGTTTTTTCGTTTATTTATTAAAATTCATGGGCTTTGTACAAATACATAAAATTATCATAAAATCAGGAAGATTCGAAACATAATCGTTATATGGCATTTTATTGATTAAATTAGAATTTTTCCACATACTTAATCCAAAAAAAAGTGGAAATGTCCAAACTCGAAAGTTTCATTTCCTGGGAAGGGTGAGGAATTGGGTGGTCTTGAGGGAAATGCCTTTCACAACCAAATATTTATTGATTTATTTATCATGTACTTTTTGAATTTACTAAATAGGGGAGGTAAATGCAAAATATTTCAAAAGAAAAATCCCTAGGTCCGTGCAAGGACATAAAAGCATAAAGGTCGTGTCACAAGCCATTGAAAAACTCCGGCGATTCCTATTGTATGAGAGCAACAGGTCGGGCGAGGCGCGAGCTGGCAATCTCGCCTTTAACCCCACCCCATTTCTCATACATTTCCACTCGAAGATCAAATGGCTCATGCCTCATGGTTCCATTTTCCAGAAAACTAGGATCTTACTATCTTATTTTGGAATTAGCCAATACTAAGTAATTGTTCTTACTTCCTTATTTTACAGATAATTGGGTTAATCATTCTTGGAGTCTTTGTTCTTTTCCTCATTATTGCCATTATATTGCTGACATTATATTTTCTTCGGAGACTTAAACTTCAGAATGACAAATTATCAAACATTGAAAAAGTTTTATGTGAAAAAGACACACCATTGCGAAGTTTAACAACAAAATTGGAGAGACCCCAAACGGACAGTGCCGTTGACGTCAGCGAACTAGAAAGCACCACCGGTTCTCTGGACATGCGTGAAAATGGTGTTTTCAGGAATATGGCGTCGACCCGTAACAGAAATAATGTGATCAGCATTATTACACGGACTAGCATCCACACTTTGACCACAACGCCAAACAGGGGGCCTATTCTTCCATCACAAGTCGTGGATTTAACACAGGTTACCGAAAACAACCCCCAAAACGAACAGACTACACCCGATGACATCAAACTAAGTACCAGTTTTGCAGATGAGTTCATGAATGTATACGAGCAATATTTCAAGAAAAGTGTTCAAGATCGCCCGACGTCTGTCCTCGTGAAAGCTGAGGCTGGTCGCGGAGAAATAAAACATGAGTCAGGGATGTTCGTGCACAAAGAAATGGACATGAAGGGAGGTGAAATGAAAATCTCAGGAGTGACGCTCAAAATACCGAAAGATGCTTTAGAGAAGAAAACGACCATTACCCTGGGAATTACTTGGGAAAAGAATCTTTTCCCAGATTTAAAAAAAGAACAAGCTCTTTTAAGCCCTTTAGTTGTATGTCAGCCGTCAATGTCTTTCAAGAAACCGGTAGAACTTACATTCCCTCACTGTGCCGATAAAATAGAAACCAACTGGAAGTGGAAAATAATAAAGCGAACTGGTGATATTACGCAACAAGGTTCTTGGAGTGACGTCACTCTTGAAGATTACGAGGAACGGCGAGTCACGAAGTCTTCGGTAACAATACATCTCCGCCACTTCACCTTGTTTACCCTCATTGGAAATTCACAGGAGAACCGCGTGGCTGCCAAATCTGTCCAGATAGTGGCCTTTTCTACCGTGCTACAGAGGGCTTCCCTATTTACCTCCAAACTTTACTGCATAAACGATTATGGTAGAGATATAAAGGTCAGTATTACAGTTTTATTTTTTAAAAAAAATACTTTTTTCTCGCTCAGATTGGCTAAATTAACAAAACACTTGTTCACGTTTAATTAACAAATATTTCTGACTTAATTACTAGGAAATCAAAGGCAGAGAAAACGACGTTAACCGAAAGACTATAGATAGCCCGGTTCCCCTTCTTGTTTACGACAATGGGGAGAACGTGGTACTGGATCAGACGAGAGATCCGGAGGGCTGGAAGCTGATGGGGAAGAAATCAAATGTACCAAGGCTTTCAGTGTTACAGTAACTCTACGGCTAGAGAAATCTAAAATTGTCTCTCTGAACTTTATGAAACATCAATAGTGTGTTCTAGTGTTTAAAAATAAATATCTTTTTTTACAGGAACTGGATTTTGAATTAGTGTGGCATTCCTGCAATCCGAATTGTTCTTTTGCCTATAAGCCACAGTCCAACGAAGAAATGAAGATCATAGTGGAATACGCATGCTATCAAATCAAACACGAGGCTAAAAAGTCCAGTATTCAAATCGCCGCCGAGGCACCAAAGGTTTGTATATATTGTTCTTGCGCATGTGCATGTCTAGAATTAAGAAAACTAATTTTATTCTTAACTTAAAACTTAGAGTGAAACAATCATGATTTGTTTCAGCTTCTTCCGACACCGTTTGACGAGAAACAGAGTGAAATGACAAGAAAACTGGTTATCTGTCTGGACCCAGTATCCGACAACGATGACGACTGGAGAGGTCTGGCGGAGAGAATGGGACTAAAATTTGACAAGATCCGCTGGATTGAAGAACAGAGCGGAAGTCCCACAGAACTGCTTCTAAACATGTGGAGAGATAAAGGGAAAACTATAGAGGAACTGAGAAACATTCTCCTGGAAATGAACAGGACAGACGCAGTTTCCGTAATTAACAAATGTATGAACATCGACAAAAAGTGATTTTATGTTTGTTATTCAGACCTTAGTGATATTGTGTAATGCCAGTCAGAAGTGAAGCAGTCTGCTCTTCTTGTTAAAGAATAAAGATAGAGTAATATCACAGGCACCTGAGGTTACTTATTTTTTTCTTTCAATAAAAAAAAATATACTACTGCCTAATAATACACCTGTATTAAAAGAAAAATAAGTAACGTCAGGTGCCTGTGGATATTAATAATTTATTACGATATCAGTATTATCGGTAAGTCGCTCTTGTGTTTCATTTGGCATAAAAATACACATTTCAAACAAGATTGCTGACAAGGCCATTGTATCGACCATAAAACTTACGAAATGATCACTTTAAACAAGACTATTGATATTCTTGTTTCATCAACATATTTGTCAATTAACTAACCTCGTTTAAGATAGCATGTTCTTGCAAATCGAATAAACCGAGAGATATAAATCCCGTATGTAATTGATATTTTGGAATATTAATGCATATGTAAGACAAGTTCACGATAGAAAAGTCAAAGTCATCACGTTTATCATAAGACTTGGTTGTTAGATTACCATTAACGTCTTTTTCAAGTAAAATATATAAAAATGAAACAGGTGTATCAGACTCTGTAATATCTTTTATATATCGTATCGAAATAAGAATGGAAATAACCATTATTAATTGACAATACGTCGTCGATATATCTGCATGTCGAGTGGAAGGTAAAAACAAGTGCTTTCTTCTTTTCACTATAAGATTTTGAACATATTCTGCTTCATAGGAATAAACAAATATGTCTGCTAATAACGGGGCACAATTGGTACCCATGAGAATTCCAATAGTATGTTAGATAAAATATCAGTGTCAGATATCTCAGATATTTTTTGAAATGAGGTTTAATTTTTTTATTTTCATGTTTGTTTCACAATAGACTTTTCGCTCGACTTATTCACGTACCTATCTTCGTTTGGACGAACAAAAGGGATAGAATTTCTCATCATTTCTTTTTTTTTTGTGGCTCATGTCTTAGGCATTAAAGCTGGAAAGCCCAAAATCAAAGAAGACAAACGAATATAGATTTAAGCAATCAGAATAACTTTAAGATAACGACCCACTGCTTTGTAATATCTGGGATTTTAGAAATTTCAGCGGGGGCAAGTCTATTTTGCAACACGGAGCAATCAAAACTCAGCGTCAATTGCTTAACACATACACTTCAAATATATATGATATATCTGTAGCTTTCTCAACAAAAAGATCTTAAAATGAGGAAGATATATAAAACAAACCTCCTCAATTTACCGTAATAAGGAAATAAGGCAGACAATTTTTTAATAAAAACACAAAGAAAATCACCCATTGTCAAATCTTATGTACACAATTATTAATCTGGGGACTTTATTTCGCAATAATTTTTTTGTGAAATAAAATCTCTAAATAAAATTCGAAAACTAAATTCTCCGGAAGGATATGCACTGTTATTATCTTATCAATACTGAAAACCGGACATTAAAGTTTTACAAGGGGCAAATGAACATCGGAATCCCATATCAAAATGAAACCAAGATCAAAATGTTTTTATTTCCTTTACCAAGTTGTTCTTGGAACCTAGTGACTACGTAACTCAGTAGTATTGGTCAATCATACTTTATGGCGCTTCTAACTACTAATGATCGGTTCCATAACACGCAATACTTTCACTTAATTTAATACGTGAACACATTAAAGGCAGACATACATGTTAAATGTTAGAAATACAATAACTTTTCTTATAAAATAAAATATATGGAGGTAATGAACAGTATTCAAGCTAAAAAGTCCATAAAATAATACAAAATAGGAGCAGAGCAAACAAGGACCTCCAAAACATCAGAGGTGGGATCAGGTGTCATAGAGGAGCGAGCATCCCCCGACGACTGGTCACAGCCACGGTGTACTCCTTGTCATGATCGGGAAATAATGGAAAAATCGGCTGACAATTCAATGAGTAATAGTGATCTAACAGTAAGTATGAAAAATGTCATTCAGCATTTGACTCAATGATAAATTGTATTTGCTGACAATATGTTCTTTTATGTTAAAACGTGTTTATCGGTTACAACAGAGAATTAGATTCGTTGTTAAAGGAGGTGAGATTTACGCTTTCGAACGTCGTTATTATAATCATGAAAATGAAAAGCTTAAATATTTGATTTTTTTGTGTAGAATTACTATTTGAAGTTAAAGTTATAATAATTAAAACTGGAATTTTCCATGAATTCCTAGGACTAGAATGAGAAGATGCAGGTTATACAGAAATTATTTGTGTTGTTTTTGGACATTAACCAATCAGAGACTAGAATGCAAACAAAATTAAATTATTAAGTGATGACTATTCATGAAATTCTACCTAAAATTCTGAAAATAATAAACTTCAAATCTGTGTCCAAGCCCTTTAATTTAATCTTTGGCTTGGCACAAGAATTATTGCCTGCTTTACTTAGAAAAACAAAATTCACCTTTTGAAAACTTTATTGTAAATTTTTTCTGAGAAAACTTGAAACGCTGGAAGTAGGAGTCTAAGATTTCTTTTGTACCATTCTCTGGAAGTAAATTAAAGAATCGGTTATTCAGTATAAATTCTGAACACATCTTTATTTTTAATGCATGTATTGTCATTTGTTATTATTAAATATGAAAGTTTGGTTTATCTTCCAGACTGTTAATTAAGTAATAAATATATATTTAATTTTATGAACTGCTCCAAGAATTGTTTGTAGGTTTTTTATAGATTGAACAGTTTGTTGTCTTCTAAGGCTGAGTATTGAGCAAAAAATTTCAATACGATACAATACAATTTAAATATTTTTTAAAGTGATATGCAATATATTGGATTCCTAAACAAGTCCATAAAAAAGTCCTATAAAATCATTTAATACATGAATTTCATAAAAACTAAGTGTAACTGTGTTCTATAAGCCATTTCGAAGTTCTTGCCTCAATGCTATTATAAATAACAATTCAAATTAAAACTTTTAATGACTGAACAATCAGCATGTAAAAACAAATTTATCTATGTATTTTGTGATAATCATATAAGTTGTGCTTTGTCTCAGATGATCAGAATGAACAGATCCCTTCCATTCAACCTAAATAAATATTTATATCACATGGGCAAAATGATAAGAGCCCTACCATACAACCAAGATAAATATTTATATCACATGGTCAAAATAAATAGATTCTTACCAAACAAACTAAATGAATATTGATGTATATCATATGGTCAAAATAAAAAGAACCCTATCACACAACCAAGAAAAATATTTATATCATATGGACAAAATAAATAGAGCCCTTCCATACAACTTAGATAAATATTGACATCAATTTGTCGAAATGAATAGAACCCTACCTAAATAAAAAGAACATTGTCTTAAAAAAGAATGCACTTTGATAAAACCTAATTATAAGTAACATATAACAATAAATACATGTAGAGGACTTATATGCAACTGAATCAGCAAAGAAGAAAAATAATAATCAGAATACTATTTAGTTTACGTCTGAAAGCACTCGCTTGAAAATAATATTTTTCTTATTAATTCACCAAACTTTAGGCATTATGAGAATTTGAAATATGATACTAGATTTTACCACAAAAATAAATTTTGATTTAAAAACAAACCTTTCATATATATGTTATTGACTATTGTATTCATCTAATAAACTGATCAAATTAAAAAAAATGATTTTTTTAATCTCTTCATCTCATAATTAACCCACATTTAATATTCTGTTGATTCTTATTTCTTTTTTTTCTTCTACATCCCGATTTTGTTAATTGCATCCATAATTAATTCTTTTTCCCAAATTTGTTCTAGGCTTTTCTAAATAAGGTTTCCTGTCTGTCATATTACATATATATTTAATTGATAATATTTACTGACTTTCTACTTTACATCTGGATAAATGATAAGAAACCAATTTGTAGGATTAAAGAATACAGCATACTTAAATGTTTTAGTAATAAAACAATTTTCTCTGGAACATTAAAAATGTACATAAATTTTGAATTCTCAAAACACTATAATCAAAGGATGTTCTGAACACGGCTCTTATCGCAATCATTCAACGTTTAAATCTCAAAAAGACACATAAACAGGTAATTTGATTTTCTTCATATTACAAGATGTTTAGCCCCGATAAGTAGTTTATCCTTCCATACATCTCACTGTTTATGCAAATAAAACGCAACAATGAATATTTGGAGAGTTAAATTTAACAAATCGCTTACCAATTAGCATATCTAAATACTCCTCTGATGTCTATCTCCTTGGTGAACGCCAAATTTAGGGGGAACTCTTGGCCGCCTGGGACTCTACCAACCATGACCAGAGATCCTCCGGGGCTGCTCGCCTGACAACACAAGCAGAACCAGATCTCACTTCAAAAACAACCAACCAAGAGAAAAATATATTAGAGAAGACAGAATTCAGACTTGATCATCCAGATCGAAAAGATAGGACCGATAAAAAGAGGCAAGAAGCAATTGAAACCTGCTTTTTTAGATTTTATGTTCACTGGTTTATGTCATTTATTGTTTGAAATATAATGCTGAATTCATGTTGAATTTCACATCGAAATTATGAAGATATTTTATCGTAAAAATTTGTTTATATCTAGGATGTATTGTTGAAATGGTGAAATGTCAACTGATATATTAACACCATCGTATTGCTAACAATTGTGCCAATAATTTTTTTGGTTATGTTTCTTGGCCAATTATTTTATTTTGTTAGTCACAGATTAGCTTGGCAACCATGCCTAGCTTAAGTCTGAGCCTTCGGCTCAGGTGAGCTAAAAAGTTAAATATAATGTTTAATGATTAAAATTCCCATAATAATTTAATCTTTTTGCACAGAATTAGAAGAAAAATGTCTGCCTGATATATATTGGAAGTTATTTTTCGATACAATATGATTCTTGAATATCGATATGTATCGATATATTGATACAGCCCTATTGTCTTCACCTCACAGAGTAGTCATATTCATGAACAAATACTAACTGGATAGATAAATCATTCATGAATACACCCTAACAGAATAGAGAATTCAGAATATCAATGAAATCAGCATGTTAAGGTACCTGTTATAGCTAGCATGAAGTACAAAATTCTTATCCAGGAAGTCTTTGTAGAATTCGGAGAGTTCCTCAGCTGATAGTTTAGACTCGGGGCTGTCCAACTCTCCACGCTTTTCTCGTAATTTCCTCTTCACAAACTCTTCTTTTTCCTTATTAAATAAATTGACACAATTGCAAGAAAAAAATCAAATTTCTAGAATTTCGGCATATTTTGTCTAACATCTTAAGCTCAGTTTATACTGCAATACAATGAATACATTGATGATTATCAATTCTAATAAAAAAAAAAAAAAAAAAAAAAGCTAGTTAAAATGCTAACTTTTAATATAACAATGCTTATACAAGAAGAAAAAGAAGGATGCATGCATTACCCACTTTACTGAGTTTATTAGTATCCACAAATGTTAAATATTTCCTCCTCTCAAAAATTACCAGTGTTTCTAGGTCCTACTTATAGAGTGGATTACAAAAATGTAGAGTTTTTGTCAGAAATCCAACTTCTCAAAATCTGACTTTAACGTAAATTTATAGTTTATAGGGTACATTGAATATTTTTCCTATTGAAACTGTTTTCACTGCATTTTGCAGTCTTTAACATGACAAAATATTTAGTTAGTTAAACTCTTCAAAGACCACATATATATTTATTTTGTTCACCTGATGAAAATCACATGTACCTTGAAGAATTTTTCATTATGACTGGCCCAAAACCCTTGGTTCCAGTCATGTGTTTCCTTCCTAAGGAGCCTGTAGCGGCGCTGCAGGGGCGTTTCTTTGTGTGGCACATGGAAAACCACTGGACGGAGGTTAGACTTCTTGTCAGGAGGACCAATCAAATCATGGTTTCTATTGGGAGGAGGGACATTGTGGATATGCAGCTCACTATTTACCTAATAAATAAAGACATACCTTATCAGAACAGCCACAGAAATAAATGTATTTTTTTCAAAATAAAAATACAGAGCTTTATTGTCCGTTTACCTCATACTTGTCCATTGTGTACTGACAGAATAAAAACATGTTCAGATATTGTAATATAAAGAAAATAACATTTGCATACAACATGAAAAACTGAAAGAATATTCAAATAAGAGTTGTCTTTCTTCATCTAGTGCTAGCATTACTTTGGTGTGCATGATCTGATGATTCTTTGAAATTTTTTTTTTGCATAATCTCTTTTAAAATAACAAATGCAATTATCTCTCATGTTTCTACTGTAAAGACATTATGAGTATTTTTTTTAATGTGTTATTACTAAACAGTAAATTACTTAATAACCACCACTGAACCAATAGGATTATGTTAAAAAAATCTTTTATAAATTTTGGATTCAGATTTGAATTTAGATCTACCCCCATATTACAAGTGTCCTGCACCATGTGAAACAAAGCAATGGTTAAGCTGGCAATAATTGAGTGCTTTTACTTGGTCAGCTGTTGGTTACTGGGTTTTACGATTTTTGTCTCTGAAAAAATAAAATATGATGCCATTTCTCGTTGATTTTCCACAGTAATTTTAAAATACCTGATTCTGCACGCTCCTAGATAGAATAAAATGAGGGGATTTTTTCAGATTTGATGCTAAAGAATTCACCAAACATAACTGTCGAAACTGCAGCAAGTTCATCGGGGAAAATTCACAACAGGAAATTTTTGACTTGACACAAAGAATAAACTCTATCTTCACAACCATAATATTCCCGGAATACTCGTTTGAACAACACCTTTACTTAGAATTACGTTTGATTCATTGGCTGGCATTATTCTTTTTGTGTGTTTGCTTTTACGGACTTCACATTCCATGCCATTATGAATTGTGTACAAACATAATGCATATATGTAGAACATAATGCAGGCATTTATAATTTTAGTCACGTTTTGGACGATTTTTAAGAGGACAACAACAATTTGATTGATATGGCACGCCGAATTCACAAAAATGAGATAAACATAGTTTCACAGTCGATAAACTAGATTTATCGGTTGTAAACTATAGTTTACGGACTGTAAACTATAGTTAACAACGTTAATCTATATTTTACATCCGTAAACCATAGTTAACGCGATAATCTATGTTTCACAACCGTAAACTATACTTAACACTGAAAAAAATCATTTGCGATTGCAAAACATAGATTATCTGATAAATACATTTTCACGATTTGTAAACTATAGTTTACAAACCGTTAACTATAGTTAACGATCTGATAAATATAGTTTCACGATTTGTGAAACTATGATTAACAACTCTTAACTATAGTTTACGTATGTAAACTATAGTTTACAAACGTGAATCTATGTTTATCAACAAAATCTATTGTTAACGCTTATTACAGACAGATAAACTTAGATTATCATTCGTAAACTATAGTTAACAACCGTTAAATATAGTTTTACAGATGAAAACTATACTTAACGAATCGTTAACTATAGTTTACGGTTTGTAAACTATAGTTTACAGTCGATAAACCTAGTTTATCAATTGTGAAACTAGGTTAATCTCATTTTTGTGAATTTGGCGTGCCATAGATTGATCATCAATATCATAATTGCTTGAAATAATGAAAATTGTGAAAAAGCCATGAACCCTAAGAAACACGAGATGTGATCAGGTGCCTAAGAGTAAGCATAATCATTTAGCATCAACTTATGTGTCAGTAGCACGTCTCAGTTTAAAATCTCAAGCTCTTGATACCAAAGCAACAGGGATACCTATGGGCAAGCTGCAGATGATAGTTCAAAGTTAGGTACCGTACAAAACAAGATAAGTAGATTGGGAAAGTCTAAAAAAAAAAAAATAGATAATCCATGCAGTTTATCATAAAGTTTAGCAAAGTTCCAAGGCAAATCGTTAATAAGAATTAATTAAACTGAACTGAGATAAATTTCTACTCAAGATGTTATGCATTTGTAATAAAAAAAGAATGATTTCCTTAGTATGTCCAATCACTCATCTTTTGTCGCCACGATTACTGAGAACCTTGCTGAGTAAATCTTTCCATCCTTAATTCCTACGGTCCTGCTGCCTTTTAATAAGATGAAACGACCATTTACAGAACAGTTGCTCCATAAAACTCGTAATGATATGAATATCGTAAGAATCGCAATATAAAGTCAGTTAACCTAGGAATCTGAATTCAATTAATGCGAATAATCGAAAACAATTACAGAGACTTTATTTTTTTACAAACAAAGTAACAACTTAATCTCATATAAATTGTTATTCATGTTTTTGTCATTGTCAATAGATTATCTGAAAATTATTGAATTTATTTGCCATAAAAAATGGGTTGTCATATTATCTCTCTTAATAATAGTCTAATATACAAGTCACAAAACAGGCAAAAAATGGGTTCATTTCTGATAGTAAATACACCGTGAATATATTCCAAAATTTAAAGAAGCAATAAAAGGTATACTCGTATATACAGAATATTTCTTAGTTTTAATGCTGTAGAAATGCAAACCAGAGGGTTTCTAGGAAAAAAAATTGAGCTCGATTTCAAACCCAAGAAACATGTACCATCAGGTTAGGACGCGAGAAATGTTTTGTTTCGGCACATTTATACCTAACATTTTTTAAATTTTAATTTGCATTGAGTCCATTTCAAATATCATTCTTATTTCATTTAATATTGAATAGAAAATATTTATCTGATCCACTGTTTAAACTAGTCATTACCATGTTCCTAAATTATTGAATAGGAAATGGTTTTTTTTTATATGACGTTGTTCAATGTTGGTTTGATGTTGAATTATTTTAATTGTATGCTATACAGTTTATCTGTGAGTCCTTTATTGTTTGGTTACCCTTTTATTTGAGTGCATGTTGTACTATATTTGTCTGAGATAGTTTATTTAGTTTATTATTCTTTATTTAATCACAATAATTATATTTTAAAAATAAAAATTGAATAAGTAAATTCACAAACCCTGTCTTTCGAATTTGCTAGATTATTTTCTTAAAAAATCGCAAAAGTACTCCGAAGTTGAAATAAATATTGAGCTTATCAAATATGAAACTTTTGGAAACCATTTGAAGTTAATCTTTTGAAGTTCCATGAGTGTTAATTGCACCCTGTTTTTCGCAGAAATTTCGAATTGAACATATTTTAATGTAATTTATGATTACAGAGGGATTGGGCATAGGTTCAGAAAAATGACAACACCTTTTCCTTTAGATGTTGTTAATATCTACCAATTGATTCGATGCCCCAAGAAATATTTACTGCTGGTATATGACGAAACAGAGGTTATGAAGAAACACATTCAAAATTTTTAAAAGGTCCCTTAAACTCTAAACAAGACAGTTTGTGAACAAACCATTTATAAAACGGAGCAGGCAATTGACAATAAGTTGATGGTGCTAGGATATCACTTGTTCCTTTTAAAATTTTGCAAATTCTTTGGTCGATACAATAATCTATATAGGAAATACAGAATATTTCCAAGCTGCATGTTGACTGACGTTTTCCATACAAATTGTTTGGTCATTCTTATCATACTGGCTATTTTTAATGATTTTCCCGGTTCGAATTCCAATATATCTAGTAAATTTATGCCCAAGCAAAATGAAAGTCACGGAATATTAATGGCGTTAACTGTAAAATTGTTTCAAATTTGCAACGACAAAGAAAGATAACTTTATGGACCTGTGTTATGCTGGACTTGCTGGCTACATAAGGCCTATTTTCTCCATTGCTATTAATATTCTGAACCTTTTTCCCCAATTTTGAATATTTATCCTCTGTACTCAAAATATATGTAAAAAGGTCACTTACCTGACGTTAAAGAAGGATATGGAGATAACGAACAGTATTCAGTCTCAAAGTCCATTAAACAATATACAAAATCAGAGCAGAGCAAAGACGGACCTCCGAAACATCAGAGGTGGGGTCAGGTCCCATGGAGGAGTGAGCATCCCCTGCTGACCGGTCACACCCGCCGTGTGCTCCTTGTCATGATCAGGAAATAACGGAAAAAATCCGTCGTCAATTCAGTTTGTAAATAATGGACTAACAATTGGTATGAAAAACGTCAGTCAGCATTTGACTCAATGATAAATTGTATTTGCTAACAAGGTCATTGTATCGACCATAGAACTTACGAAATGATGACTTTAAACGAGACTGCTGATATTCTTGTTTTATCAACTTGCTTGTCAATAATTTACCTCGTTTAAGAAATTGTTCATACGTAGAGCATGCTCTTGCGTATCGAATCAACTGAGATATATATACTCCGTATGCAGGTGATATAGGTACATTGCTGCTTAAGTAAGGGAAGTTGACGATAGAAAAGTTAAAGTCATCACGTTTATCATATAGCTTGGTTTTTAGATTACCATTAGTGTCTTTTTCAAGTAAAATATCCAAATGTGAAGCAGAAGTGTCGGACTATGTAGTATCTTTTATCTCAAACTCACCGGGATTTAGCGTATCGACGTAGGAATGGAAATTATCATAAAGGTGTCTTATGACCGGTTATATCCGCCTTCGACAGTAAAGTAAAAAAATAATTACTGGTTTTCTTGGCTTTCAACAATATCGTAATAAATGACTGGTTATCTTAACCATCGACAATATTGTAAGATATGACTGTTCATCTTGTCCATCGACCATATTTTAAGAAGAGATTGATTTTCTTAGCCCTCGACTATTTTCTCAGAAATAATTGGTTATTTTAGCCCTCGGTCATACTGTATGAAATGATTGCTTTTCTTAGCCCTCGACAATATTTTAAGAAATAATTTAATTTTTAGTTTAAATTTGGTTATTTTAGCCCTCGACCATATTGGTAATCTTAGCCTTCAATAATATTGGCTATCTTATCCCTCGACTATATTGGTTACCTTAGCCCTCGACCATATTGGTAATTTTGGCCCTCATCCATATAGGTTATTTAGCCCTAGACCATATTGGTTATCTTAGCCCTCGACAGTGGCGTAAGAAATGATTAGTTATTGTAGCCCTCGACAATACTAGTTATGTTGTCCCTCGACAATGTCGTAAGAAATGATGGGTTATCTTGGCCTTCAACAATATTTGTTATCTTGTCTTTCGACAATCTCATAAGAAATGATGGGTTATCATGCTCCTCAAAATTATTGACCTAAGAAAAATTCTTCTTTCATTCTTTGTTTTTACATTGTTGAATACAATTGAATTTTCTTTTTTGAGACATAATTGTGAAAAAACGTATTTGCTCATTGAAAGGTTGCTATCGCATTGCCACAAGTTTATAAATTATCCTTCTCGGTAAAAAAAAATATTTTGCAAACCTTTCTTTTAAAATGATATCCAACAGTTAAACTGGGCCAAAGATATGAACAATTTATATAATTATATGAAAAATAAACAGATATGATATAAAAAAAAGTATTTCTATGTAAAGACGTATTCAGTATACTAAAAAATGTTTGAGATATTTGGTAAAAGTTGTTTAAATTCTGAGGTCATGGGCAGGAGGTCTTTGGTTGAACCCTTAGAACGGTCTTGTTACAAGGAATAGACATGTAAATTAAGAAAACAATAGCACACTCATTCAAAAGTTACGGGAAGGTTAAATAATCCTGATAGCGTCAAACACAAGAGTAGGGTATTCTGTTTTATCCAGCTTTCCATTCGAATAGGTGATGAAACTTTCAATCTAAAACCCGGTCAAAATCAATACATAATATTGAATACAAAGCCACCATAATTGAATTAAATATCATCTGAAAAAATCAAATAGTGAATAGAAAATGTGGTTTTAACCGACGAAAAGGGTTTTACATCTTGCAGACAAAGTACCAATATCATTCAATCGTCCTGTGACAAACATTCGTAAACAATGTATTATCTTCAATTCGTTTCAGTGCTTTCCCTTTCTATGTTTTTCTTTCTATTCAAACACTGTAAGCTTAATGTTAGAGAAATAATTAGAAAGCTTTGCTGCAAATGGAAATGGTCGCCTTACACACACAAAGCCTTCCCTAGAAGATAATCTTGAATACATTCAGATTGTATAATTACTAAAATGGCGGAATTATCAAGATTTACTGCACACTGCACCCGAGGTGGGACTAAATTTGATGAGATAATTCACACCGATACTGATATGTTTTACATTTAATCCAAAATTCCCCACATCAAAGAGTTGGAAAGGACGATAAATTCATGCAAGTCCCGTGCGATCAATCGTATCTATACACTCTTACAAACACCCAACTATTCATATGCGCAAAGCATGTCGGGTACAACATTTAAATTAGCTATTATGAATTGACTTTTTGAAATATCGTTAATATGTATGTCATTAAATCTATAAGAAATGTTTGAAACGTTACAAAGGAAAACAGATAGGCGACTTCCAACGCATCTATCACTGGTTTAAAAAGATAAAACTTTTAGAAGATGAAAATATTTGGAATTTTATGGGCAGTTTATGGAATAGAGTATTAAGCATTCAAATGACTCGTTGCATATATTAGCATTAAAAGCGTTAGATTTTTTAATAATGTGATTAATATTATCAATACAATGTAGATGTTATCATATATCGAACGGGCTTCAGATAACATCAGCTATAGAACTAAATCAGGGAAGAGTTCTGATGACTTCAAAGACGGTCGTGTCATATTACCAAATATGTATAACAAATAATTCAAAAATAAGTATAGAACACCGTACGTCTTCTGTCCATGTAAAATCTATGTACAGCCTCTTTTGATATTAGTTAAAGTCTTAAAGCTCTCTTAAATTAATCAAAAGGTTACACAGTTTTTATAGAAATCTCTCGAAAAAAGGTACCTTACACAACTAGGTTTATCGCTTGACCGAAAAATTAACAGAGTAGAAGTAAAAAAAAACTATGTCAGTAGAGATGTGTTTTTCACTTGACAACTTTTTATTTTCATAATGATTGTCTGATCAGACTGATGGGTCTTACTTACCCACGATTGGTCACATATTGTCTAATATTTTAAACACTCTTGCCAATCATCATTTTTTACTCACTTACTTATGCCCGGGACGCCTTTGGCGTTTAGGATGAGTAACGAGGGGTTTCAATCCTTATTTGTCGGCCATTTTCAATCTCTAACGATCTTACTTCAGTGTGCTTACCGTATTTCTGCTTAATTAATTTTGATAAAACATTCTGATTCTTCATAACAGTACTTCGAAGTTGGTATTAAAAAGATGTTTTATCATATACAATATCTATAGAATATTTGAAAATTAATTCTGTTGGAATTCCTATAAACATAAGTACACCTATTTATTAGAAGACCTATTTTTTGTTTTTGAAGCATAATTAATTCTAAACTTCTATATGAAAAGAAAAGTTCCTTGTTGTGACCTTCAAATAAAATTATATATATCAAAATTTCTTTCTATGGCCTTTTTGTAACAATAAGATATATCGGCTTTTTATTAATTAACAATACGATTCGATATACCAGGGGTATATATTTTTTGAACTCGAAAGAAAAGATTCGATATGGTCTTACATTTCTATTTCAAATTCAAATATTTTACAACAAAAAGACATGTATGGCAGACTGACAACAAAAGCTTTATGATAAACCTGATGTTTTCAACTGTTTTTTTTTCAACTTATCTTATGTATTAATTAATAAACCATGAATAAATTTGTATGGAGATTATGTCATACATTTGAATCGATAAACAAAGAGCATTCTATATGTACGAAAATTCAAAAATGAGGCAAGCTTTAGCTAAATAAGTTGATGGAACCAAGATATCAACAATCCCATTTAAAGACGATACATTATATGGTGGATAAAATTACCTTATAAGAAAATAAAAATTATCGTCGAGTCGAATGTTCAATGATATTTCTCAGAACAAATTCTTGTGCCATTATTATTTTACCAGTTGCCCGATCCTGTTACATAGCACACTTGGTCTAACCGGACGGACAGGGAAACCATCTTCTCCTTTAGATCAGCTCCTCTGGTTAGGTTTTTTTTCGAGGTCCGTTTTTGCTCTGCTGCTATTGCCACAAGGGCTTGATTAATAGATTACTTGATTTCAAAGTTGTCAATTAATTTTTGTTTCACTTATACAAAGATTCTGGAACCCATTTTAAAAGAAGGTTAGTAAAAGACACAATTTTCATTATAAAAATTATAATTTCATTTTGTTGTTTGATTATCTTTCTAGATAATTTTTCAAACATATGTAGATTTATAAATTAAATACGCTGGATAAAATTGCAGTATTCAAATTCACAATAAAAGCAAAAAAGCAATTTGTATTATAATTTATTTATAAGGTGTACTGTACAGTAACCTGTACAGTAGCATCCTGATGAAACTCAATTAACTATAATTTACAGTGGGATAGTGATGAAATTTAAACAATTTGAATCTAGGTCATATGGGAAAATCAAACAACTGTCAATATTGAATAATGTTACAAGATTTACAACTCTATGCTCATATAAAGAAACATTTAAATGAAATATATGAAGATAATAAACAGTTTTGAAGCTCAAAAGTCTATTTAACAATACAAAATAGGAGCAGAGCAAACACGGAACTCTAAATATCGGAGGTGGGATCAGGTGCCATTGAGGAATGAGCATCCTCTGCCGACCGGTCAAACCCGCCGTGTGCTTCTTGTCATGTTTTGGAAAAAAGGAAAAGTCCGTGTTCAACATAGTGTATAAATAATTGCCTAATATTTGTTTGAAAAACTTCAGTCAGCATCTGACTCATTGATGAATTGTATTTGCGGCCAAGGTCATTGTATCGACCATATAACTTACAAAATGATGACTAAATCGAAACTGTTGATCATGATTTTCTCGTTTCAACAACTTGTTTGTCAATAATTTACCTTTAATTTTGAAATTGTACATACGTAGATCATCCTCTTGGGTATTAAATCAAATGAAAGATGTAATGCATTTGATAAAGGTATATTGCTGCATAAGTAAGGGATGTTGACGATGGAAAAGTTAAATTCGTCACGTTTATCATAAAGCTTGGTTGTTAGATTATCATTGATTAACGACTTTTTCAAGTAAAATATCCCAATATGAAAGAAATGTGTCAGATTCTCAGGTATCTTTTATTATAAGCTGACCAGCATATATCATATCAACATAAGAATGGAAATAACTATTGTAAACTGTTGTTAATTAATTGACAATACATTGTCGATATTTTGCGATTTTATGGACGGTAGAGGATTGTCTTATTGGGGACTTTAAGGGATTTTATGAACGTTAGAAGAATGTCTTATTTGGGATTTTAAGCACGTTAAAAATCTGTCTTCTTTTGGGGGATTTTTAGATGACCGTCTAATGAATAGCTTTATTTTGAGGCTTGTAAATATAAGGAGGTCAAGAGATTGTCATGTTTTGTGTTTATTGAAAGAACAATAGACTATATTGATTGACTTGGGGTATTCAAGAAGGTAGACTTGTCTTGTTTGTTTTATTTATATTGAAGGATAAGGAATTGTGTTTCTGATATGGATTTATAGGGAGCGTATAAGACCTACTAGAATTGTGGTTTCATCAATTTTCGTTGGCATAAATTTACGTGGATTTTGTAAAACAGAGTTTTTCGAGGATACGTAATTTCATGGACAAAAGCATTGCCTATACAAATGAATATTAATTTCATTGATTCAATGAGCATTTGAATTCGTTGATCTGCTCAAAAACGAAATCCTCCAAAATTTGTGCTCAACGAATATTGATGAAACCACAGTAATTTATAGACAAAGACAATCTTTTGGGATTGAAGGAATGGTAAGGGACGCGACTGTAGCTTTAGTTAGGCAAGATAAGTTGATCAGAGCACAGTGTTAATAACTGATAAAGTTTTCTTACATGATAATAAAAATTAAGTTACTGAGTAATTAGAAAGTTACAAATAAAATAATTACGATATTAGACCAAACAACTTCTAATCAATTAACAGGAATGACTACTTTTTCAATGTAATTTTCCTATAACTGGCTATAAGTGTGAAGTGGATGTTCACACTTGAGTCAGACAAGAACCTACTAAAACAAATGTGACAATCAAATAAACTTACAATTAATGCAAAGATAATTTAAAATCAATACTCTGCGAGTTTCTGTGATAATAATTTTACTGTGATGGGTTTCTGACATATCTAACGCAGGGCCGTGGTTGACCTACAAAAGTATTAGTCCAAATTGTAGATTCTAACAATCAGCATTTCCTTTAAATGACATTAAGAAAAACAAGAATTCATTTGTTTAAGCGTCCATAAGAAATTAATCATCAAAATAGCAAAGAAGCTCAGAAAATGGTTTTCTGCTAGATGGGGCTGATAAGACATTGGCAAAGAGAGAAAACATTTGGATAAAAAAGACAACAAGAGTAATTTATTTTATGTCTTATCGGCCCATAACGTTAAGAAGACTGACTGATTAGGTTATTTATCCAACTTCTATCTTCGCGGACCGTTCCAGGCATATTTCTCAAGTCTTTGATGTGAATTGGGAACAAGTATTTTGCTGCAAAACTCTTGGAGAGTTAATCACCTGCATTCAGAAAATTGAAGTCCCTGCGATCGATTTCTCTGGCAGATGTCAGTGTTATCACTCGTCTGCTTAGGACTGCGCTTACGTAATGAACTGCGATCGACTGCAGCACAAGAAACATTATTATGCCAGTGCCTAGAAATAATATTTTTGATAGAAATAATTGTTGATTTAAGTGATTTCGAACGAAAAGAAAATTAGATTTTCACAATTGCGATTATCCAATCAGATCATTGCGCCGACTGCGTATCAGTTGGATTGTTTTGTTGGTCACCACTCCGAGGCATGAACCAAATGAATCATGTATGTAAATCACGGCTAGGATGCAGCAGGGGTACATCATTTAAATTAACTCCGCTTCCTATTCATCTCCAGAATAAGATAACATTTGCATTCGATGCGAATAACTTGCATGCAATTGTTACACAACTCTTATAGTCGAGCCATCTCATGAATATGTTTTGTTGTGATAGGCGTTATTATTTTCGTACGGTGATTGATTTTTTAGAAAGAAAAATACAAATTTGGCAGGTTATTTTCTATTGCATGAACATTATTTTAAAAAAATCTTCATTGCTGTCATCCCATCTTTTAAAAAGCAATAAAAAGGGGATCCGAGATAAGATACTATAAATTACGAAATTGTGTTTTGAAATTGAAATAATCAGGAATGATGCTGCAGAATATTGTGGAAATACCGACATACTCTCTCTGCTACATATTTTTTGTTTGTATATTCAAGAAGTAGTGTAAATCAGATGTGGATACTTAGAAATTCCAAGGAACTTTTATACAATTTGAAATCAATACCTCAAAAACCTACGACTTTTCAACTTTATACACAAACATTCCCCACGATAAATTAAAGTCAAGGCTTTTTGATATTATTGACAGTTGCTTTTTCATTTAAAATGGAACTCGTCAATTTACTTACCTCGTCACTGGTCATTTGCAAAGTTATTTTGTTAAAAACATTCTGATTGTACACAGAAATACTCTGAAGTTGACATAAAAAGATGCTTGAGTTTCTGATTAATAATATGAGTGTAATTTTTGGAGACCAGGTCTTCCAACAATCTATTGAAATTCCAGTTGGCATCAATTGTGCCCTGCTATTAACAGACCTATCGTTATTTCCACACGAGATACATGTACAATTTATCATTGAGTCAAATGCTGACTGACGTTTTTCATTCTTATCGTTAGTCCATTAAATATACACTGAATTGACGACAGATTTTTCCGTTATTTCCCGATCATGACATGGAGTGCACGGCGGGTGTGACCGGTGGGCAGGGAATGTTCACTGCTTCGTGGCACCTGATCCCAACTCTGATGTTTTGGAGGTCCGTGTTTGCTCTTCTCTTCTACTTTTTAGTATTGTTTTATGGACTTTTGGTCTTTAATATACATTCGTTATCTCCATTAATTTCATTGTTTAAACCTCGATTTATCTTTTTATTTTCTAAAAAAATTAAAAAGTCCATTGCATGTAATTTGGGCTCTGTTTATTCGCGCACATTTTCTTTATAAGTTTTTTTTGCTATTTTCTAAAATATGTTTTTTTATTAATCTCATATGCAAAAATTACTTGCTCGTTAATTGAAGTAAGTAAGTTCAAATACGAAAAATGAAATGTTATTCAAGTTTGTATATCTGCACATTTTCATTATAAGTTATCCTCCTTGCAATGTTGAAGATGGAATATGAGTAAGTTGTTCAAGGCGTTTTAAAAGGGTGCATCAATAACTTTTATATGTAATGCCTAAAACAGAATAAAAAAATAGCTGTTTATTTGATTATTCTTCTTTGGAATGTTTACTTTGGAACTTTGCTTTTGAACATCTATATTGTAATTCAAATTTATGTGCATTTCATTGTTAATACAAGAATTTTTTTCCAAGACAAAAACTTTAAACAATGTGAGAGTATATTGTCGTTTTTAAAGCTATGATTGAAGTTTATTCAAAGAATTTTTGCCGTGAGTTAATGCATATATTCATGAGAGAAAAATGTCATCCAAACCCTTCATAAAATTGTTATGAATTTTTTAAATGCTGAAACAAGAGAAAGCAAAGTTTTGGATGACTGGGTGTATTCAATTTATTTTTCTACCCCCCAGCCCCCCCCCCCTCCATAAACACTTTATAATGCTTCGCCTCTTGACGGCGCTGCACATGTGCCTCTGTTTATTCAATAAAGAGTAAGTAAAATGCTTAAAATTGTATCATTCATTGTAATTTTATTGTTGTCAAAGAACTTTAATAAATCGCTAGATTAATTAAATTTTTGACAAGTAAGTAAGTTTAAGAAGCGCTTTTTATGATACATTTTAGAAACAAGTGACGAGTTGTAGACGTGGCAAAATAAGACAAACATTTCTTTTGTGTGTATGATTTAGATATTCTTCTCAAGTGTGCTTCCTCTTTTTCTTCTTTCAACAGCAGTTCCGACGAAGACGTCATTTCTGGTGAAGCGAAGACCTAAGAGCAATCATATCATATCCTACATACAGGAAATAGCATTTTTTGAAGAACTTAGATTCGTTCCACATCTTGTTATCCAACAAAAACTCGCAGTTCACTTTCTAATCATCAAATTCTTCAAATTGCACTTCAGTTTTTCAAACTTTTTAATATTTTTAGTCAACCTGGATAAATGATGTACGCTACCTTTCTAGATTCCTAAATGTCATTAAAAAATTCTTATGAACAGAGATAAATTACCGTGTCAAATTGATACCTCCATCCAAACAAAATGCTAACTGTTGTATGTGAATGAGAAACTTCTTACTTTTCGACCATATTGAAGTGGTGTAAATCAGATGTGGATCTCAAAAGTTCCAAAGAACTTCGATTTATCGATCTGGTTTTTTTTTTAAATTCCTTTGGAGCAAAGGATGACTGCACTTAAGGAAACTTAGAAATTGCGACATAATTAATTTCAAAAATGGGCATTTTCTTTTAATGGTAGAAATGACCAATGTCTTAACTGCAACTTTGTGTAATAACGTTAATTAAAAGTTCGTATTAACGAATTTCGAATTCATTTTTATAGGGAGGGGTCATAGCATATTCTGGAATCTCCATAGGATAATGAGTACGCCCACCTTTTTACAGGCTTAATACATAGTCAGCGCATGTTTGTCTATTGTTCTCCTTTTTATGGTAGTTGTATATTTATATATATTACCTCATATCAAAAGGAGATGAATAGACAAACATGCGCTCATGGTTAAAAAGAGAAAAAAACTGTTTCCTCGTGTGTTCACTTTCTCTATAGTTATCAGGCCATTTCGACCACGTTGTTACCTGTTGAATATTATAATTAACCACGTAATTTCTATACCCAGGTAACTCTGTGAATACTAAAATTCCATCACGTGACGTGTAAGGAAACTCGCATTCTGCTTGGCGATAGTGATTGTCCATATCTGTTTCAATCCATTCCCATCGAGCCACAGGCTTTTCTTTTTTCTCTTAGATATCTATAATAGTATTCTTATATTCATCTCAAAAGCGTTTCATTTTACTATATGTATATATTGTTGAGTGTATTCTATGTCTCTACATGTTCGTAGTCTACAAGAAATTTTTTTTTTTTGCTAAACATGAACATCCAAAATAAGATCCAGTAAATAAAAATGAAATCATACTATCCTCAGCACGCTAATTTATGGTAAAAAGTAATTATAAAAGAAACTAAAAATAAATGAAGTAATTGTGACGTTCTTCTTTCTTTTTTTCTTTTAAAAAGGGAAAAATAAAGTAAGTCTTGTTAGCGGGTCTCGATCCCAGATCTCAATATTATTAATTCTGTGCTATACCGACTGAGCTAGTCGGTATTTATATTCGAACACGCGAATTGTTAACATCAGCCATTGCTGTTGATTTTCAATGGCTACTTCTACCGGTCGATGTTATTTGTTATAAGTTATATACTTTATTTGAAAACTTAAAAGAAATAGTGGTGACAAACATATTGAGAGAGAGGGAGAGAGAGAGAGAGAGAGAGATGAGTTAGAGAGAATGCACGAAATATAAATACAGTTACTATTCTAATTTTAGACCACTCATTACAATATTAGCTCCACCTCTTTTGCATATTTATAAATCTTATCTTCAATCAAGGGCAGATAAGTCTAATTTCCCGATATTTGCAGAGAGGTGGGGTAAGAAAACTACGAATTATTTTATTGCAACGCAGTTTATAACCATTATGACATTGTTTATTGCAACGCAGTTTATAACCATTATGACATTGCATTTCATTTGGAAATAGACCAAACTCTATAACAAATGACTTAAGGCAAAAATAAAAGCAAATATAAATGTGACAACTTAAATTGAAAAAAAAAACCAAAAACCGGCGTTAAGTGCAGTCATCCTTTATTTAAAAATCTCTGCATGAAAGGAAGAAAACACTTGTTGTGGCCTTTCACTCGACATTAAGATAAATCGACGATATATAAATAGTCCTCTTGAAAGGGTTACGTAATCCGTCTTTTCCGAAATCTTCAATATGAAAATAAAGGAATTTACGCGATTAAGTGATATTCTTAATCACAAAAGGTTCTAATTTTGCATACCACCAGATTTCAAGTTAAATACTACACCTTGTATTTCCTACAAATAAACATCAACCATTGCTTCCAAACTTTTTAATTACAAAACAACTTTACAGGGATTGGATATCGAATATCTTAAATATACGTGTTCATGTTCTTCTTCACCCTATAAATATAGTCCTGATGGACACGTTAATACAAGTGACGTAAATATAGTTAATTATGAGGATGTTGGATCACAAGTTTTAAAAGGTCCAAAATTAAGGGAATTCTAATCCTTAGACCGTCGTCGAAATATCCTAAATTAGATATTATAGATTCTTGGTAGATTACGCCAGGCGATGGACAAGATATGAAAAATAAGACGTTGACACTTTGTTTGAATGGATTAAATGTATCACATCTACGTTACTTTAAGATTGATGTGTAATATGAAAACCATCTGTCCTTCTGTATTCAATAATCGAAAAGTGAAAAAAGAATAAGATAGATTACATGATCAATACGTACTAGTCCCTGCTGAACAAAACAGGTAACAACATTGTCTTCGTTTGTAAGACTCTTTATATTAATTGTATTTTAGAAGAAGTTAGAATTAATTCTACAGGTGGAAATCTAACTTATACTCATAGTTCCTTTTAGCAGGAAGAAATTCTCCGAAACTTCATAAAAAAATTTTTACAAGCAAAGATACATAGCAGGTTCCAGTAAATGTTCGACCAAGCCTCTTTCTTTACTCCTCACTAAGATATTAGCAGTATTGAAGGAGAAACTTCAAGAGTACAGTGCAGCAATATATTCGAGAAATGGTGTATATCAGATGTGGATACGTAAAAACTCCAAGGAAATTTTAGAAAATTTAAAATCATAAGATTTTAAAAACTAACTTAACGACTTTTCAACTTTATTGACAACTATTCCCCTCGATAGATTAAAGCCAAGGCTTTTTTTGTCATTGACAACTGTTTTTCAAGAAAAATAGAATTCGTAAATTCACTTACCTTGTCAATTGTCATGACAAAATTATTTTGTTACAAACATTTTGATTGAACACAGAAATATTCAGAAGTTGACATCAAAAAGATGTAAAATTCAGAGTTTCTGATGAACAATATCTTCTTGGTTTTTGGAGACCAAGTCTTCCAATAATCTACTGGAATTCCCATGGGTACCAATTGCGCCCCGTTATAAGCAGACCTATTTTTGTATTCATTTTAAGCAAAATTTGTTTCAAATCTAATAATTGAGAAGAAGAAAACATTTGTTGTGGCCTTCAAATCGACATTAACCCCCTTCCTCGCAGTCACGCATTTTAACGCATATACCATTTCCTATTTCTAACGCAAAATCACGCACATACCGTTTCCCCGCAATCACGCATTTTCACGCACTTTAACAAGTTCATTCAATCTTAAATTTAATGCCAATTTTTCTGATATTTTATTCTTAAAAAAATCTCCTAAGATAAGAAAAATTATATTTGTATTAAAAATTACGTCATGATATTATTTCCGCTGAACTTTGGAGAAACGTGTACCACGCTATAAGGTGCTTGCGGGGAAATGGTAAATTTCTATTTCTATGACGTGAACATCAAGTGTATGTTGCATAACAGTTCAGTAAGTTGTAAAGAGTTAATTAAATATATCGACGACGTATTGTCAAAAAAACAATGGTTTTTTTCAATTCTTATCTAAATATGATACATCTCAGTAAGCTTGAGATAAAAGATACCACAGAGTCTGATACACTGACATGACGAAGGTTTTTTTCCATTTATTTCGATCATGACAAGGAGCACACGGCGGGTGTGACCGGTCGGCAGGGATGCTCACTCCTCCATGGTACCTGATCCCACCACTGTGATTGACTTCAATGTAACATGTTGTTTTGATTTTATGATTGTGTCTTTGAATTATAAAATCAATTAAAAATTTTATTTCATTTTTATTTGTTTTTCCGCAAAAACTTTAACCTTTCTTATAGCTTTTGAGTGGGTGGGGCTTGGCTTTTACAGGTGTATTCCCTGTGACAAGACCTTTTTATTATTTTTATCCTCTTGACCTTAAAGTTTGACCCACTTTTACAAAAAATATCACACTTTAATCTTAGTTATAGCTTTTGAACATTCGGTGCTAAGGCTTGCATACTTCAGAGGTGTACTCATTATGACAAGACCTTTCAAAGGATATAAATATTTTTTACCTTATGACTATGACCTTAGAGTTTAATCCAATTTAAAAAAAAAAACCTCAACAGTAACTTTTGAACAGTTAGTACTAAGGATTACTAATGAAATTGTTTGTTTCTCTTAAATATATATTCTGCGTAATAGAAAGTTTATTTCTTCTTCGAGAATAAATTAAAAGTAAATTTTCCGTCAGTAAGTGAGGAAAATTCAGTGTTTTCTTACTCTTTTATTTGGTTCTTCTAAAAGAGAGGATAGGATAATTTGATTTTAAAATGTGGCTTCTTTTGTCCTAAGTCGATGGGTGGAGTTGACAGATATTTGTGAATTATGTAGAGATAACCCACACTTTTAACAAAAGGGATTACACCTCACTAGGGTATTAAACACCTGTTATTATTTAGCATTGTCTCCAGATTGTTATAATTCTACAAAATATATACATTGTTGGATACTCTCCTGAAAGTGTAAAATGTCATCAATCAAACTTTCTCGTTTGTAAAAAGAAAATCCATTAAAACTAACACAATAGCTGTAGAAGTCTAGGAAATAGGTATTGCAATTTTATTTTAGCAGAAGACTAAAAAACAAAGAGATCGTGAGGTATAAGGAAGCAATACCCAATTTGCCTCCATGTTTCTCCAATTTAAAACTTTTCTACTTGAGTGGAATAAAAGTTTTATCTTTTAGCAATTGGAAGTCGATTTATTTTCTTTGATGTATCTTTTTCCTTTAAATGACATTTTTTCCTGCAAATTTTTATAGGCTAAAAAATAATGTTACTAAATATGAATTAACATTTATCTACTTATTATGCTATTATGCTCAAGTTGCTGATGAATTTCTTAGACTGTGGCGCTTTAGTGAATGTAAAGTATGAAAAAAAGCAGAGATGTATTTTTTTAACAGGCCGAACGCTACATGTTTTAAGTAAATATATATATACATGGAATTTATATCAGTTCAAAAAGAAAAAAATCCTGAAAAACCACGAGTATGTATAATTCTAATCTAAACATTATGATGTTCAGCTGCATTTTTCATCCTTGATATATTTCTTCTTCTCTGTCATGTTTTGATTATGTTACTTTTCCGTATACCGGTATATGTAAACATCAAAAAGGTGGCTTCGACAGTACGATTAATATAATTCTAAATAGAGGCAGGCTACTGACAGATAAGTCGATGTTACAAGGATTTTTTGATAGATCTCTTGATAATGATTTTGAAACTTTGAAATTTTTTATTTCACTTAAACCTCAAAATGGGGTATGTTAGTATCATAGGACTTTAACAATAAAACAAGTCAACATGTGAACAGATAACATAATGATCTTTGATATAGACAGTCATGACAGTTGTTAAAAAATCATTTTATGTTTTCATTGTAGGAAGTTCATGTATGAAAAAATTGAAGAATAGTTTAACAAAATTTAGCTAAACCTATTAGTTCATGTATATCAGAAGTATTCATCAAATCATTATATAAATATAGCTCTTTGATGAGGTCAATCTATAGATATATCGACTTCACAGAAAGCATATTGACCGAGCACGAAGTGCGATGTCGATTTGCTTTTCTGTGAAGTCGATATATTTATGGATTGACCGAATTAAAGGGCTACATTTGTTATATCATTTTTAACAGAGGTTGATAAAAAAAACAATTTGAAAAAATGGGAACAAACCACAAGTTTTCTCTCTTAAACACTTAGAGACTAGAATGAATTAAGTTGTTTAATATAACTGTGTTAAACTTTCCTGGACATTTTTAGATTTTTTCATAATTTAGAGGATTTACTAATTGAAAATACTACAAATGTACATCTTTTTGATTATGTTTAGTATTAATTTTGACAAAGATATTCAATATGTTCTAATATTAAGTAGATCCTAATTCAGGCCATTGTTATGTCATATGAGTTACAGAACATTACCAATTTAAATGCAAGTTGAAGTATCTATATATTTTTTAGAAACATCAAGTCATATACATATTAGCTATATTTGTGAAATCTTTCCTATTGATTTTTTGTTTTACAGAAAATTACCTCTATTTTAAAAACATCAAGTAGATATGCATTTCAGATTCTATAAATAGTAACTTAAGTTTATATGCTGTTATATACTAAATCATGTGACCAAGTTTAAGCCAATCAGAGAGCTTGGAATATATAATTTTAATAATATTATATAAATATAACCCTTTGATAAGGTTGATCCATAGATATATCGACTTCACAGAAAAGGATATCGACCGAGCACGAATTGCGAGGTCGATATGCTTTTCTGTGAAGTCGATATATCTATGGATTGACCGAATTAAAGGGCTACATTTGATATATTATTTTTTACAGAGGTTGATAAAAAAAACAATTTTAAAAAATGGGAACAAACCACAAGTTTTCTCTCTTAAACACTTAGAGACTTGAAATCAAAATAAATGACGTTGTTTAACTGTGTTAAACTCTCCTGTACACATTAAAATTATTACATAATTTAGAGGATTTACTAATTGAAGATACTACAAATGTACATCTTTTTGATTATGTTTAGTATCAATTCAGGCCATTGTTACGTCGTATGAGTTACAGAACATTACAATTTTAAATACAAGTTGAAGTATATATATATTTTATCAGAAACATCAAGTCATATACTGTATTAGCTATAATTGTGAAATCTTTCCTATTTAAGAAATAAACAACGTTATTCAGTGAACATGGCGTTATGAATAGCAATTGCTCTGCTGGCATATTCCATGATGCGCGCTAGCGCATTATGGAAAATATGCCAGGAGAGCAGTTGCTATTCATAATGCCATGTTTACTGAATAATCGTTGTTTATTACTTATATTTGCATTCTTTGATTTCAGAGGAAATTCTGACTTACATAGGAATGCGGCTTCTTGTCTTCAGTATAGAAAAACATACGGATTTAAAATCAGTACACCTGATGCTTCAATGCTTCAATGTAGCTCCTTTTCTCTAATAAATCACAAACAATCTATAATGTATTCCCCTCTCAAACACAGTTATCTGGATACAAGCAGCGCCGTCATCACGTACATTCTTTTAATTTTTGTTTTCATGCAGTTGTGACGTCATCGATCAACGTTATTGAACACTATGATGAAAAATGAGAATACTTTTATAATGATTATTACTCCAGAATGCTTTTCTGTGATTTCTTTTAGTTTTTCTATTTATTTTTTTATAGCTGAAATCATTCTTAAAATACATGTAGATATTCTAGCTAAATGAATTTTCTCTTTCTGAATTTTATTACCCAAGTGTAAAGAGTAATCGTTCTTTGTTCAAATATGTATGATACGAAAAAATAAAAATATGGCAGTTCTCTACAATTTTAAAAAGTTTTATTATACAATTAAATACATTCAATTTGACCAAAAATGAATTTTTAAAGATATAAATCAACTATTTAAAATATTCTGAATTTCTTTTTTTCCCAAAGAATATTATTGAAAACTTTATATTCATTCCTCTTACGAAACATTTTATATGTATATTTCTCAACACGCTACTTAAAGTGTAGTAGAGTTTGTTCTACATAAGTATGATAGAGTAATTGCACTCATTTTATTATACAATTAAATACATTCAATTTGACCAAAAATGAATTTTTAAAGATATAAATCAACTATTTAAAATATTCTGAATTTCTTTTTTTCCCAAAGAATATTATTGAAAACTTTATATTCATTCCTCTTACGAAACATTTTATATGTATATTTCTCAACACGCTACTTAAAGTGTAGTAGAGCTTGTTCTACATAAGTGTGATAGAGTAATTGCACTCATAGCAGGAGCAGTTGCGTCTATAGTCCTGTGAACGCAATTGGAAGCAAAATGTTCATAGTGGGAGAGAGCAGTGGATATGCAAATATTAATTTTTTGTTTTACAGAAAATTACCTTCTATTTTAAGAAACATCAAGTCGATATGCATTTCAGATTCTATAAATAGTTACTCAAGTCTATATGCTTTTATATACTTAATCATGTGACCAAGTTTAAGCCAATCTGAGAGCTTGGAATATATGATGAAAATAATATAAAAAGATATTGTATTTGGGTTCCTGTAAAGGTATAAATTTCTGTCTTTCATACTTTAAAAAGAAAAACTTAAATAATAATGAAACTTGTCACCAAGTTCATTGTTATTTCAGATGTTAAAATGTCTCTCGGATCTATAAACACTTAAAAACTCTATCAGATTCCATTGGCAAGTTATGACTGACACAACGAAATTTACATTTATTTAATATAATCTAAGATAAGTTGGTAGCATGTTTAGATAATTATCGAAACCAAAATTACACTATTTAATACTTTCTATAATTCCATTTTTGGATGAAATTATCTCTGAATGTATTTCCAACTAATATATTAATTTGAATGATGTATCAACATGATGAGCATTCCATATACCCAAATTACATTAATGCAAAATATTCTGAATTCCATGAGCCATTTTGAATGGTAAAATCTTTTTTGAGCTAAATTGATACAAAATTGAATACAATGTGAAGAAAATTTTCTCATTTTTAACGCACAAATTTTTTGCTAGAAACCAGCCATTCGATACTTTGCTACATTTGTTCTATACTATAATAGTATTCTTCCCAGCTCGCCATAAAGATGCAATGAGAAGTTATCTTTTTAACTTTCTTTTCTTTGCAAAATTCCATTAATAATACGAAAGGATTCTAAAATGCTACAGTTTTCAAGCCCCCATACTTCTTTTCAGTAGACCCAAATTAACAAGAGTTATTTCCCGTTGACCGCCATATTGGACGTCAACGTGCTCATATTCCTTCAAAGAATTCAAACTTATTATACAGCTGACAGGAAGCAATGATTTTCTGAGAAATATATATTTTTGTAAGCCTCCTTTATTTCATAATTTTTACGCCATAAAGATTCTAAATTTGATAAGAAAACTGACCAGGTTGACCACAAAGATTGCGCCGAGGAAATAATTTCGAGAGAAAATATGCCAATGAAAACTAACTATATATACATGGTATTGAATAATGCAGGGGATCGATTTTTTGTTTAAGTCGTTTCGATTTATAGTAGCTAGATATCTTGTTGGGCAGTTTTGGAATGCCAATGTTCATTCCGTTTTAAGTTGTTATGTTTTATTCATGCATATACTCAATAAAGAGAAAAATGAAATGTTTACATTTAAATGCACCATTTTAAAAAAACTGTACTGGCATGAATTTCAAACGTTCCTCATTTCGGAATATGTTTCCTTTATTTTATCAATGACTAGAGCAATCAATTTAAAACAAACATACTTACTTTTATTGCCTCATCATCTGGCATATATAAACAGTTCATGAATTCTTAATTTAAAAAAAACCCCAACATTTCTGTAGCGCTAGCAATGCAAATAAAACAAACTGTGATTAATGGAATATTAACTTCAACCGATGGTTGTTGAATTGATATGTTTCAGCTTTATATCAACTGTTGATGTGTTATAGTCAGATATCGACTGCTTATATTTAACAGCTAGATATCAACAGTTGATATTTTACAGCTAGATACCAACAGATGATATTTTACAGCTAGATACCAACAATTGATATTTAACAGTAAGATATCAACTGCTAATATGTTACACTTAGATACTTGGTTTTGATATTCGATATACGAGTTACAGCTAAATATTTACATTTGTAAGTGCTTTCCTTTATATAATTCTACTGAAAGCAATGCGTATCTAAAACTGTATATTTGCATATCCACTGCTCTCTCCCACTATGAACATGTAGTCTTCAACTGCGTTTATAGGACTATAGACGCAACTGCTTCTACTATGAGTGCAGTTGCTCTATCACTCTCGTGTAGAACAATCTCTACTATACTTATATACCGTGTTGAGAAGTATATATATGAAATGTTTCGTAAGAGGAATAAAATTAAGTTTTTAATAATATTTTTTGAAAAAAAAAAGGAAATTCAGAATATTTAAAATTACTGATTTATATCTTAAAAAATTCAGTTTTGGTCAATGTATTTAATTGTATAATAAAACTTTTTAAAATCATGGAGAACTGCCATATTTTTATTTTTTCGTATCATGCATATTTTTACAAAGAACGATAACTCTTAATATTTCGGTAATAACATTCAGAAAGAGAAAATTTCTATTTCAAGAATGATTTCAGCTATTAAAAATAAATAGAAAACCTATATATATAAAAGCATTCTGGTGCAATAATCATGATAAAAAAAAATTTCATTTTTCATCGTAGTGTTAAATTATTGATTTTTGTCAGAGTCTTTTCATTACGTTGATCGATGACGTCACAACTGCATCAAAACAAAAATGTAATGACGGCGCTGATTGTATCCAGATAACTGTGTTTGAGAGGGAAATACTTTATAAATTGTTTGTGATTTATTAGAGAAAAGGAGCATTAATCAGGTTTACTGATTTTGAAGCCGTATGTTTTTCTTTACTGAAGACAAGAAGCTGCGTCCTTATGCGTCCTTATGTAAGTCAGGATTTCCTCTGATATTCTTGAAAAAAAAAACAAAGAATGCAAATATAAGTAATAAACAACGATTATTCAGTGAACATGGCATTATGAATAGCAATAGCTCTGCTGGCATATTTTCCATGATGCGCTAGCGCGCATCATGGAATATGCCAGCAGAGCAATTGCTATTCATAACGCCATGTTCACTGAATAACGTTGTTTATTTCTTCAATAAATACCGGTACGGGGTCAAGAGGTCATAGATGTACGTATGGATAAACGTTCGACGTCATTTCTCTGTGACGTCATAAAGGGTCGACGCGCTTTCAGTGGATTACATACATGCCGTTGGGTTTGAAAATTAATGCATTTCACACGTAAAAAGCCATAATCAGGAAAATATAAAGTATGAATAAGTCACAAATGTAAATATAAGTAATAAGGTATCATTTTAAAACAACTTTTGGGCTATTAATACGGGTTGGTACGAAATTTAAATTCATCATATAGCCCTTCACGTTATTTCTTAAATATCACAACTGATTTCGTACAGCTAGATATCGGTAACTGAGAATTCCTAGCTGTTGGTTTCAAATACTGAGATATTTCAGATAGTTTTGAACTTTAAATATTTTGTAGCTTTATCGTGAATTACAAATTATATGTTAGAAATCATGTATCTAAATAGTTGATGAAATATATGGAGATAGCGAGCAGTATCCACGGCCAAAAGTCCATAAAACAATACAAATAGGAGCAAAGCAAACACGGACCTCCAAATGTAATTGACTAACAATTGGTATTATAAACACTAGTCAGCATTTGACTCGATGATAAATTGTATTTGCTGAAAAGGTAATTGAATATTGATAATTTTCAACTATTGATTGAAACAAAGAAAATTGCAATAAATGGGGAAACCATACAAAAGTTAAATGATGTAGATACACTTTTAAATTAATTGAGATGAAGCACGAAAGCTGAATACAGCAGAATAATTTGTATGTTTTGTGACAGCTGTAATGAAGGATATGGAGATAACGAACAGTATTCAATATCAAAGTCCATAAAACTATACAAAATAGGAGCAGACCTAACACGGACCTCCGAAACATCAGAGGTGGCATCAGGTGCCACGGAGGAGTGAGCATCCCCTGACGACCGGATACATCCGCCTTGTGCTCCTTGTCATGATCGGGAAATAACGGACACACTTGTCGTCATTTCAGTGTATAAATAATGGACTAACAATTTGTATGTGAAACATCAGTCAGCATTTGACTTGATGATAAATTGTATATGCTGATAAGGTCAAAGTATCGACCATAGAACTCACGAAATGATGACTTTTAACGAGACCTATAATATTCTTGTTTCGTCAACTTGTTTGTCAATTATTTACCTCGTTTTAGAAATTGTTCTTATGTAGAGCATGCTCTTTCGTATCGAATCAACTGAGATATATAAACTCCGTATGCATGTGATGAAGGTATATTGCTGCATAAGTAAGGGAAGTTGAGCATAGAAAAGCTAAAGTCATCACGTTTATCATAGAGTTTGGTTGTTAGATAACATTTAATGTCTTTTTCGTGTAAGATATCCAAATATGAAACAGATGTGTCAGACTCTTTGGTACCTTTTTTCTCAAGCTCACCAGGATATATTGTATCGACAAACGAATGGAAACTACCATTTTTGATTGACAAAAGATATATCTAAATGTCGAGTTGAAGGCCACAGCAAGTGTTTTCTTCTTTTCTTGCATAAGATTTCGCACAAAGTCCGCTTTATTTGAATACAAAAAAAGGTTTCCTTATAACGGAGCGCAATTGGTACCCATGGGAATTTTAAAAGATTGTTGGAAGACTTTGTCTCCAAAAAACTACATAGATATTGTCAATCAAAAACTCAAGCATCTTTTTTATGTCAACTTATGTACTTGTGTGTGCAATCAGAATGTGTTTTAACAAAATAATTTTTGCAAAAGACCAATGACCAGGTAAATTAATTTACGAGTTCCATTTTTATTGAAAGAGCAGCTTTCAATCAAATCAAAAAGCCTTGACTTTGATATATCGTGGGGAATGGTTGTGTATATAGTTGAAAAGTCGTAAGTTTTTAAGTTGTTGATATTGGTTAAATCTTGTGATTTCAAATTGTCCAAAAGTTCTTTGGAATTTTGAGGTATCAAATCTGATTCACACCACTTCTCGAAGATAAATAATAATAATAATAATAATAACATTTGTATAACGCCCTATTTAAAATGAATTACTCTAAGGCGCTGAACAGACAGTGTTTCAGATATACAAGTAGTTAAATACAACACAATAATCATAAAAACATAAAACATAAAACCTAAAATCATTGTACGAGATCGTTACTAACATAAGAGTAAGCTACGTAAAATTATAAGCTGCTAGACTACGATCAACTTGAGATCAACTTAAAAAAGATAGTATTGCACAGTACTTTTGGCGTTTTTCCTTCACTTATGTCAAGATCTTTGCCCCTCAATTCTTTAATACGCGATTTCAACATGGATCTGATACATTTTATCCATTCTGACAAAGCGTCAACATCTTCTTTTTCATATCTGGTCCAACGTTAGCAACTCACAACGTCCGTCTTTTTTTTTGGAGATCGACTCAACAAATGTTAGCCTGATAGACATCATTTATATTGTTCTAACTTGTTTCGAAAATTTGAATCATCACAAATAAGCGACATCATGAAACCTGATAACACACATTGAATTCCTCTCGTTATCAAATCCTGTGCTATGATGCAAGTCCTAGAAACTCTCCTATTCTGTAAGTTCCTTTCTCTTTATTTCCTACTTGTATACAAACGTTCCCCAATTTACCTTCATATAAGATATTCCAGTTCTTTGCCCTCACCTCCTATCCATTCTAAATTACTCCAGTCCTCTTCTGTGTTTTTCTTATCCCATCGTCTTTACCCTCTCGTCAGTTTCCTTTCTGTTATTTCAGTAATACACCCTACCATGTGCTACATTCCGCTCTGATGTTTCAATCCAACACTCAACCCTCTGCCACCTAATCCTGGGTTTTACCCCTCAATCAGGTTGTGGTAATTCACATCCTTATAATTCGCTAAATCGTTCGTTTCTGGAATCCTCTTTAAAACCTTTATTTCAATCCTTCTCCATTATTCCAATTCTTAGCTCTTTTTTCCCATCGATACCTCTGTATTATCTTGTCCTGTTTTCTACTATTCACTAAATTCCTCTCTGCTTTTTAATTCCTACACTCTATCCTTCTACATGTACCCTCTATTATTTCACATCCGGGTGTGACAGGTCGGCAGGGCTTGCTCACTCCTCTATAGCACCTGATCCCACCTCTGATGTTTTGGAGGTTTGTGTTTGCTTTGCTCCTATTTTGTATTGTTTTATGGACTTTGATGTTGAATACTGTTCGTTATCTCCATATCCTTCATCCTTCATTCCATCCTCCGTTGGTTTCTTTTGTTCTTCCAACCCCTTTATATGGCTTTTAACAATTTTTCTCATTTATTCCTGTTTTAGACTCTCCCCTTCCTAAGTTTCTTCTCAGTAAATTATGTCTTAGATTCTGCCCTTGATCGTAGTCGGTAAAGTGCTCGCTCCATGAACAGAAGGCCCTGTGTTCAAATTATGCCCGCGACTGAAGTCGATAAAAAAAGGAAGCAAATATTCCAACGCGAAGCACTCGCCACTCTGAAGTGGAAGTTGATTATTTGGATAATACCTCAAAAAGAGACCCCGTGTCACAGTAGACGTTGGTCTAAACCTGAAGCTATTCAACCTACATGGTAACGTTTTATTATGAGTGAAAATTTTTCGAACGAGACTTAAAATATACGATCTCGTCTGTTTTTTTTTTTTCTTCTTTTGTTCCTGCCCTAGACACTATCTTACAATTAAATCCCTTCTATTCTTTCGTTTCTAGACAGTATCCTATCTTTGTTTCTTTATATAATTCCTGTCCTAAACTCTATCCTCTCTAAGTTTCCTCTCTTTTATTACTGTCCTAGACTCTACCCTCTCTCAATTTCTTCTCTATCATTCCTATTAGTCTCCACATTATTTCAGTTTCTAAGTTTCTACCTTCTTTTAGTTTCTTTTCGATTATTCCTGTCGTAGTTTCTGCCCTAACTAAGTTTCTACTCTTTTATCCCTATCCTTTTTTTACCTTCTTTTAGATTCTTCTCTATTTTTACTGACCTAGTCTTTACCCTCTCTCAGTTTCTTCTTTCTTACTCCCGTTCCAGACTCTACTCCACACATATTTCTTCTCTATTGTCCCTGTCCTAGTTTCTACCTTTTTGTAGTTTCCTCTCTATTTTCCTGTCCTCGTCTATACTTCATCAGTTTCTTTTCTTTTTTTTATTCCTGTCCTAGTTTCTACTCTCTCTCAGTTTCTTCTCCATCATCCCTGTCCTTGACACTTAACTCTCGTGAAACTCCTCTCTGTTGGTCCTTTACTCTGTTTTAGATCTGTTTTCCTTATTTGTTACGATCTTCTACGCTTTTTCCTAACCATTTTCCCCCTGATTGTTATTCAGTTCTAAACTTGTCGATTCCATACAAAATCAGTAATCCAAAGATAAGAAGCCCCTCTATTTTGCATTATCTGGGCGTAAATTAAAGTTGAGTGATTAACAACAAGTTAATTAAGCTGAAATACGATGAAGAGACACAGGTAATCCCACATTTTTTTTAATGAATTGAGATAAACAGAGGCATTAGCATGATTAAGGAGCCCATACCACCAACAGTGGAGCTCTGCTGGTATTGGAGTTCCTCTATAAGATAAGGGCTGTCCTGTTCTGACAATAAAAAGCAATATCTTCTTTTACATGATAATAGGACCACGTGTCAATATTTGTAGGATAATTTGCTCTGTTTATTAGTGTTTATTAATTGTAGATTACCAGATTGCGTATGACTTTCAGTCCGACAAAGGTTAGCGAGTGTAAATTAGTGTATACTTTTTTCTACTGGGCGTTTGCCTATTTCTTTTCATCATTAAATATTAAAAAAATAAATACATATACCAGTTTATATTTTACAACGGGACCAAACTGTAATGAGAACAAGAGTTCTTGGACACACTTTTAACAAATGGGACGAAGTTATGTACTGTATTAGTTGGGCAACCAATTTTTGCATATATTATAAGTTTTTACTTGGCAAACTTTACAGTGGTATGTGAAAGAAGCCTTCAATATACATGTATATATATTTATTCATTTACTTTAATTTAATGCATTTGAAATATGTATGTGTCCTAAAATTGAAGAGCTCAGCCATATTTATTAACCTTTAAATTCAAATATTAGAGTTTTCACAGACAAAAAGACGGAGAGGTAAAAGAAAAAACATTATTTATCAAAATTTTCAGGATATAAAAAACACTTCATCTATTGTAGAAGTAGCAGTCTAAAATGATAATTGGTAAATAAAAATTTGATTATCCAAATTTTAAAAAATTCAACGAAACCCTTATCATTTCATTTGGATGAGCGAAAAAAAATTAATTAATGCATAAATTAAAAAAATCGTTCCCTAAAAACACATATAACTGAGAAAAACTATATTTACGTCAATTTATTAACAACAATCATAATCTAATTTTGGCATCTCACAACAGTTCAAATGCAATTGTCCAACAAAGAGTCATGTGACTAAATCTACTGAACGGTCTGTTAAGCATATGCAATATCTGATCGTAACGTCCTTTATTTTATCCAAATGTCTAGAGGATATGAATAAAAATGAACTTCGATGACAAAATACAAATACTGACAAGCGGACCCACGTGATAACCGGAAGTTGTCATTCTGAACCGGCGAGACCACTGCATCCAGGGTCCGCTTTGTCAAATGAATTTATTGCACTGTCTGAATGGGGTTCAACACTTTGATCATGTGACTGAATATAGTTCGTCTGATTGGAGTGTTTCGGTCTTTTACAGATATCCACGTGTTCGGAATCCTCGTCCTCTGAGCTAGTGGCGAAGCTGCTTTCACTGAATGCAGCGCTGGAATTGGCACAGTCCTCACTGACGTCATCATCAACACAAACCTCGACTTCATCGTTGCCTTCTGGGCAGTTGGATCCGAGAGGTTCCGAAGAGTCCTTGTCTTTGTTTTGGTCATTTTTGTCCCCAGTGGAGCCTGATTTTGCACGTGATTTGCTCAGCTCTTCCTCTCTTTTCTGTTTTCTCCATTTTGCCCTCCTGTTCTTAAACCAAACCTACAAAGAAGTCAATGATGTATCGTAAATTGCATATAATAATCCGAAAGAAGTATATTTCATTTTAATATTTTTATTGCAAACACCTGCGCTCATAAAAAAGAATAATTTGTTTGGTTTTTAAATGTCATTTTGAAAGTGTGAGGAAAAATCTTTTTAAAAAGATCAGCCGAATCTTTGTAGCTCGTTAATTGTATTCAAATCCAGAAGATAAAATATTATGGGATTACTTAGACGATTACGTTGTGTTTTTCATGAATATCTCTCAAAATATCAGCTTTGAAAGATCGTTGATAGAAAATATAAAGTCATTTAAAATTGCGTAACTAACATTTCACATCTCAACGAAAAAGGATTCCATAAAAGTGTGAAAATGATTTTAATGCAAATCCTATGTTAAAGTGTGGTTTTAAATAAAAAAAGATAAACAAAATTATAGTATTAAAAAATATATCAAAAGAGGGAAAATAAAAAGTCTTTCATTAAAAATGAAAAAGAGCTCAAAATCCCTTTGATATTGGTGAAAAACAAATTGTGTGATGAAAATCTACACCAGTCTTTGTCAAACCCATTTTTAAAGATTTAATGTGCAAGTCATAATCGCATTTTATTAAAACCCTATCATAGGAAAAAGAAATTTATGGTGAGTGAAAAATACCTCTTTGTATCTAGATACTCTGAGATAGACAGAACCTATGTGGGGATGAAATTAAGATTGTACGATAAAACGGTACACAGGGACCGACGGCTCACGGCTAAAGTGAGAGAAATGTTTTCGCGGCATTTTCCTTGTAGTTTAAATTACTTTATAATGTCTTTATAGCTTTATCGATAGAATCTACATGACTGAATAATGAATATAAGGAAAGAAATCAGTTGTTATCTAGTGAGAACAGTGTTGTTCCTTACATGTAATTTTATTTAAACATATGACAAGAAATCAAAATTTATTCAACAGCATCTATTTGCCAAGCTATAAAATCATTGAATACCTGAATTATCATAAAACGCATTAATTGCTGAAATATTCTTTTTTTTTAATTCGTAGTAGTTGTAGGATCAAACATTTTTATAAAATAAACGTTTTTTTCCACAGAATTAAAAAAAACACAAAATACAATTTAGAAAATGAATATTGAGAAGAAAAGAATTTCATTTTTATTTTTAAATTCCGGTTTTGTTTTGTGGTTTTTTTTAATATTATTTATTTAAGTTTTTTTTTATTTTTTATTTATTTATTTATTTATTAATTTATTATTATTATTAATTTTATTGAAACAAAATGAATATTTTTTTATTTATATGTATGATTTTTATTCCAAAAGAAAACCTTTAAAAATATTTTTCTTAAAGAAAAGTTACTCCCAAAAAAGAAATAAAAAAACCTATCAGCTAATTACCTCGACTCTCTCCTCTTTGAGATCGACTTTCATGGCAAGTTCCTCTCTCAACATGACGTCCGGGTAGTGAGTCTTTTGGAAGGTGTTTTCTAATTCCTCTAGCTGCTCCTCCGTAAAAATAGTCCGGTGTCTCCGCTTCCGTTTTTGTCCGAGTTTGTCAAAATCAAATGAATTAAATAAACCTTGAAAAGGGTGTTGATATCGTGCTGAAATAAAAATGTAAAAATTAAAATTCATGTTTGGCGTTAAAATAAAGACAAATGTCAGGCCTTGCAATAAAATAAAAAATTGCTTTAAAAATTACAACGTTTGTGGCAATGGAACATTTTTTAAATTTAATAAAACAAAAAATCCAATAATTCAAGTATATTTAAACATTTTTTTGGAAATTTTTATTACCATAGTAATCACGCTGCAATTGTGTGAGATGAGAAAGTGAATATGGCGGAGGGCGGACCTCGGGTGTCGTCTGCTGGATGCTGAGAGGTCGCGGGGAGAGGATGTTGTCGATGGTGAACAAAGTAGGATTAGTGCTTCTGGAAGAGGCCGCCAAAAGTCCGATCTGGTAGTTCCGGAGACAAGCTAGCTGCTCCGCGGAGTACGGGTACGGAAAGTGCTGCATTTTCCCGCGGTTCCAAAGTTCCTCCACAAAATAGTTTTTAAACTAGATTTGGGGGTTTTATATACGAAGATTTTGTAAGAAATAATTTTCCTCTTAGCGTCAACAAAGTGTCATCTAAAACAATTCCAGGGGATGAAAGACACTAGGGTGACAATAGCCGATTACAAACACATAGGTCCTTTGTCCCGTGATCTACTTCAGTAATTGTTCGGATAATGTCAGTTTGAAAATTTGTCAAAAGGGTGTAGTTTTGATTTAAACACAAATTTCTTAGACGGTCCTTCCAGCAACAAGGGATTAAGCGCCAATAACATTTGTTAAAACTCTTTAGAGCAAGAAGAATTACTTACGCGAGCCAATGAGAATAGCGGATGGCCTAAGCTCCGCCCCTTTTATCACTATTTTGTTGAAGTTGTCATCCATTGTAATATTTATTGCAGAATATGCCTTGCAGATCATGTGATTATAAAAACATACATAGTTTAATATTTCGTGCGCTTTCCTTTCATACCGTTAAAACATGATTTAAAAAATGATAACATACCGATCTCAAAACTGATAAAGATATAGGTATGTATGCCGTGTTCTTCTGAAATATGATCTGACAGCACTAGTTTCTGAAATATTTGAATAACTTTCTTATAAAAAATGCACAAGTACTAACTTTTAGGCAGTAAATTTATTTTCGTCTTAAATAAACTAAATTCTTTATTAAATGAACACACCTTACGTGAACATTTTAAGATTTCAGTTCTTACATCATTTTAAGCATTTTTTGTTATTTAGTAATTAGATTGAATATGATAATTTCTTTTTCATTTCCTTTGCTGTTTTATAAATTTGATTTTAAATATTATCAATCAATTAAATATATTAATTTCCTATAAATAGAAAAGGGTAAGGAAGTCGTGATATTGATAAACCTAATGTAGAGAAACAAATAAGCGAAAATTGTCTCCAACTTAAGATTCATAAATTTTAAGAACGGGGGATTCAAGCAAATCTTACTTTTGAAATTTATAATCGAAGAAAAATAAGAAATGATTAAACATATCTGCCCCATAATTAACACAAAAAATAAAAAAATATATACATTGTATATGTTTTATTAATCGAATTAAGCGGGCAAATTTATTCTAAAATGGAAGGAAAAAATGTATTAAAATGTAATGATACCTATTTCTTTGAATTAACTATTTTCAAAATATTTATAATTGCCGTATTTTAAAGAAGTATATCTTGAGAAAAAAAAATTAAAACGTCAGCGGATATAAACTGAAATCTATAAAGTAAGTAAATATAAACGAAAGATTAATAAATCCATGAACAGTTTCTCTCTTTTTTTTTTATTTTAAAATTAAAAATACCCACTGCTACCCTTTCATTTTTTTTTAAATCAAAGACTTGATTTTTATTTATTCATTCATTTTATTTATCTATTTTTTATTTCTGGTACAAAGGAAACAAAAACAGATTAAATGGGGGAAATTATTTGAGCAGTGACCAGGCATTATCTCTTAACGAGGTTGTTAAATGATTAAGAAAACAATATTGACCACGGTAGTTTGACACATCAATTGGTCAGCTTAATCTCTGATCACTTGACTGTGTGACCGATTAAAGACCCTTTATTGGGATGTCAGAGAGTTTGTTTATTTTTTATTCAACAAGTGTAAAGGGGACCCCTCACAATCATTTCTTATCACATAAGTCACAACAAATAAACCCCCAAATCGATTTACTTTTCAGCCCTACAATCCGGGCATTTTAAAAATAAATTTATTGTGATTCTAATAGTTTGTTCATTTGTTCTTTGTGTAAATAATTTCGTAACAATATAAACACGGTCACATTTCAACGAGGTTCTGTAAAATTTAGCTCGCTTCTCAGTCCATTATCCTCGCCTCTTGGTTTTCAGAGTCGATCTTTTCTTGTAAATATTAGGACGTTGACATTAATCTATTCCACTTAATTAACCTCTCACTTTTCTTGTTTTCTTGCCTACTTACTGAGAATTCAGGTTTGATATTTGCTAAGAAATTCAAGTTAAAATAGATAAATTTTAAAAATCAATGGAAAACGCGTCTTTATTTCTTTATTGATATAAAATGAAGATATTTTTTCTTTGTACGTATACTACTTTATAGTTCCTATAAATATTTTGGAATATTAAGTGTTTGTATTCCAGAATTTTTATCTAATTTTTTCCTAGTGATTCAGATTTGTTTCTGAAAAATCGATTTGTAAAGGTTTAATTTATTTACAATTTTACAGAGAAAATTTGCAAAAAGGACCAGCATTATAATAGAAAAAGAAAAACCAAAATAATTAAACCAAATAGTTTTGGTCTATTTTAAATTCTTCATTGATTTAGTTTAATTAAACATATTTTATTGAAACATAATCAATGGGATTGGACACAAGTTAGGTCAACTTAGAATGTCCTCTCCAACACAAACAAAAAAGCAAATTTATATGCTTCATTTCACTTAATACTTCAATTCTTCATTTCATACTTTATATACATATAAATTAAAGCAATTCAAGATCAAGTATTTTAATTGTACAGTTTATATAACTTAATTTTTTTTAATCAAAAGGATCCATTGGTTTATTCCCCGAATGGCTACTGGAATAAAACAACAAGTAATCATCACACTCAATTAAGGGGCCCTCTAAGGGGTACAGGTAGACTTACCGGTATGAATAATCTACCATAATTGAAACAAAATAAAATGGAAATTCATCTCATTTTATTTTAATTTGAGCACTATATAAATATTTTGTATACATATTTTTTAAATAAATAATTTTACAAGCACAAATCAGATTAAAAACTATAAATTATCTTGAAGTTCTATTGATTAGCAGCACTGATTTTTACATTATATATGAGATAACACTGTTTCACTTTCATATAACACATATTTACAATTTATTTAGTCCATCTCCGTATATTTCTTCGCAACTAAAGGATTGCTATGAAAGGTGAAGACGTTCATAAACTTCATCTGGATTTTATGATTATTTAATAGAATGTTTTGATAATTCAAAATGATAGATAAATAAAATAAATTAAACAAAACTTTATAGAAACACTTTATTTATCATACATATTTATCTACCGGTATATTATTAAAAAAAAAACAAACACTTGTGTTAATTTATCTAAAAGAGTTTGAAAATGTAGCACAAAAAGGGATAATAATTTTTAAGTTCTCAATCAATACTATTAATAATTTGGGGAAAAAATTAAATTAAAGGTACAATAAAAATTTCACTTTTCTTAAATCTTAATTTTATCTACTTATATTTATTATATATTTTTATTCAGTATATTTCGGAAAATAGTAAACCCTTTGAATTAAAATATAATTGAATGAATATATCTGATTTACAAAATATTGCTTATCCAGGTAAACACAGGTAAGTCTACCTGTACCCCTTAGAGGGCCCCTTAATTGAGTGTGATAATTACTTGTTGTTTTATTCCAGTAGCCATTCGGGGAACACACCGATCCATTTGCATATTATTTGTAAGAATATTTTTTTTAAAGTTGTTACGTTTTAAATGTACGCCTTTTAAAACAGTTAATTTTTACTTTTAAAGAAATTTTCAATGATATAAAAATCTATTGTTTTTTCAAAGAATTATCGATAGATAATGAAGAAGACAAGAAATGATACGAATGAATTGTGCAACAAGATAAGATAATACCATAATTTCCAAATTTAAAGGAGGGCATATTAAATTACAACTCTAAGTTTACAATATTAAGATTATAATAAAATTTTGAAATCAGAAGAGAGGGGAAATATCTTCTGTGCATCTTTTGACGACGATGTTCTAAATTAGAAAAAGCAACACGCCCAGGTCAGATTTCCTGAAAATCCGCGGGAATCAGAACGCGGAGACCCAATCAATTTCACATTGACCGCCTCGAAGCTCGACACAGTTTCCTATACATTAACTTACGTTAAAAAACGCCATAATCCGAAAACATTGGAGCGGAATTATGGCATCACTATTACAAAACCGGAAGCTATCAATATAGGAAAGTAAAGATAATCACTAAAAATGGATCGAAAAATTATCTTAAGAATTGGTAACTGTGAGAAAAGCAATAAAACGCAAAGATTGTCAAGTTTAAAAACGCTTTTGCTCTATATCAAAGGGATATTCCTTTGAAGTAGTAATTGAATATCAGTGTACTGACGGTCTGTAATAATTATTGCAGCATTGACATCAAAAATAACAGGAACTTTCGTGGACGCGGATTTAGATTTGCACATCATCGAGGTTCATTTTACCATGATATTGAGAGATAATTATATGATTTACGTCTCTCTCTCTCTCTCTCTCTCTCTCTCTCTCTCTCTCTCTCTCTCTCTCTCTGACTAATGCAGATTTTACTTCAAACATTTTACATGAATTCACTGCCTACTCTCTTCTGCCTACTGAGAATTCAGATTAATTTCTAATCTTCATACTTTAAATAATTAATTAAGATTTGAAAGGTAAAAAACAACAAATCTTCCGGGTTTTGTCGTCTTAAATCGTATTTTGTCAATTTATTGTACAGTAAAGATTTGATGATAACGTGTACATCAATTGATTCGTTTGCTTAATGCTAGTGATAACAGCTTACAAGATGGGCGATAGCGATAACGGAACATTCACCTTCAGCGCCAACACATTGATACTATAACGGCTCCATTTGTTCTATTGAGTCCTCAGGTAAAAAAGTTTTTATTTACTTTTAATGAAAGTGTAAGTATGTAATAAGTATGTAATAAAATTTGGAAAGAAACCGTATCACCCAAACCAAACGCTACCGATCTATATTATGTGAATTCCTATAATGTACTGAAAACAAATAATCCCAAGTTACCTTTATCAAATTAGTTTTAATCATCCTAATTCATCATGTCTTATTCCAGTTTTATACAAGGTTTACAGATAGTATCGGCGCTTAATATCAAATCTCGGTGCCCGACTGAATTACTGTTGTAGAAAATTAGATTTGTTATTTGTACAAAGTCCTTTTATTCTTTTTTATTTGGTTGTGTAACTCTCATGAAATACATTTTTATAACTACAGACTTTGTTTTTGTTATGTAAAACAGAGAAAATGATATATTAATTTTCATAGGTATTTTGGATGAATTTTAAATACTATATTTAAATTTTTAATAATTTTTTCTTTTTACAATTTATACATGACAGTCAAATTGTTAAATTCTATCTACAAGTGTCTTTACAAACGGATAGCTCTGAAAAAAATGTTTTATTTAAGAATGGAATAAAGACATATTCTGTGAGAAAAACAAAAAGAAATAAATTTCATTGTCAAAACTAAATTAAAGAAGAAAAGGGAAAGACTTTTGATATAGTCTGGTGTGTACATCTGCGTATGTATACTAGTATGTCTTCATTGAATAAGAAAAAGAAAAGCTGATGTCACTATGTAGAGTTATAAAGTCATCAAGTCAGCAAATGTAACAAGGAAATCAGACCCAAAGGAATTTTTTAAGTTGTTGTTATGAATACAGTATAAAATAGTATAAAACATATAAATCCTCAACCTTTTTTTCTCATTTGGATGTGTGTAAGAAATGTTTTCAACCATTTGCTTACTTCATATTGAGAAAAATGTCTTAAATTTATAAAAATTCAGACGTAAGCAATTTTTTAAATAAAAAATGATTTTAAAAAATAATACTTGTCATCTGGTACATTCCCCTGTATGGTAAATGTCATATCTTATAACACTTTTTCACAACAATTGAAATATACGCAAGCTAGTCTTCCAATACTTTTTTGATTAAAATAAAAAAAAAAAGCAAGAGAGACATAAGACACAGCCATTTTACATGTATTGTAATTATTATTGCAAACAGAATTAACGTTCCAAAATATTTTAGCATTCTCTTTTAATTTTTTCTGCTAAAAGCATATCATTTTTACACATTCATTTCTTTTTCTTTCTTTCTTTCTATTTTAACATGCATGTAGAATTAAAACACAGTTTTGTCTCACACTAGACTGCCTTATACTAGTATACATGTATATATTTAAATTAGTACTGGGCCTTGAAATAATTTTCCTGAAATAAAATTTCTGACGGAAATTTCGGTTTTACATGCATTAAAATTTTAATTTTTCAAATTTATTTCCTTTACAGGAATGAATTAAATATTAAGCAAGGATATCTATTTCCGTTTAAAATGTAATCTACGAGATTTAAATGTGCTCTGCTACATATAAATGTTCGTTAGACATTAAATCTTGACCATTAAAATAAAAAGGAAATCCCCACACATTATTTTTTAAACAAGTATAATAAATATTCGTGAGGATTTCTTCAAAAAGATGATATTAATGGAAGAAAGCGGATGTATCACAAAAATTCGGCATTGCACCTGTGATGACAAATTAAGGTATTTAGGGAGCTTTTATGAGGATTAAAATATGGTTCTCAGATGATCATGTAATACAAACTAGCGAGTAAACGTGAAGGAGCTATCTCTGAGCCATCGCTAGTCTTCTAGTTTTACCTGTCAAAGTATCGCATTACTGTCATACCAATGACGGCTCTATACCAAATCCCATAGAGAAGAGAGCACTTGATGGCGAATTTCATTTCAATACAGAAATTTTATACAATGTACGCTTATAACGAGATAACGTTCTGCAATATCTTTATTTCTTCAAGACACTTTTTGTGTTAGAACCGAATTTCTGGGAACTGACCAAAACATCGAAGACAACAGCTTCTATCTCTAGATAGAAAAACAAACGAAAGCTTCAATCTTTACAGTCTATAGAGACATCAGGTTTTGTCTCTACCGACAAATCTCATCTCTACAACAACAATTCCATCTCGACATACACAACTCACACATCTACAGAAACATTTCTCGTCTCTACAGGTGACAACTCTCATATCTCAATTAAGACAACGCTCCGCTAAGTTCATTCGAGTCTAAACCATTCTAATTAATATCACTTCTATTTTAAATACCATTGTAGAGCTTGAATCCTGTTCCACTCTGTTATAACCCAAATATTTCTTTTAGACATCGAAAACTTTTAGATTTTTACCTACTAGTATTGATCATTATACACACAACTTAGTACTATATGCATTGATAGAAGACCGACCATTTTTTAGTCAAAAAAAGAATAGGAACAAAAGCCAAATCAGTATGATATGCTTCAGCCAAAATACGACCGAGAACAAACTGGGGCGAGCCTTCTAGTTCGCTTCCATCCTACTAGTTCATAAAGACTAAACTTGGATGAGCCTGCAGAATTGGTTGATCCTATTAAAAGTTCATGAAATACAAACTGAGATCGAGCATATTAATTCACGAAAACTAGTTTATGAAGATGTAACTGGAGACGAGTCTTATAATTTATCAAGATTATATTAGAGTGGGCCTTCTAGTTTCTGACAATCTGATAGTTCATGAAGACCAAATTGGGAACGTGCCTACTAATTCATGAAAATCAAACTACGTTGAGTCTACTAGTTTGGACAATCCTACTAGTTCGAGAATTAAGATCATGTTAAAAATACGAACAGTGATTGATCGAATAAAAAATAAGATGTAAACAATATAAATATTTGAGAAAGGCTTAACACGGACCTACAAGCCTATAGATATTCCAAGAACGGGATCAAGTACCTAGGAGGAGGAAACATCCCCTGTTGACCGGTAATCCTATATAAACGACCACGGGATTTACAGAATGCTTGCCTAAAACGGGATTGTTCTAATCCCTGTGGCATCAGTATTTCTGTCAGTAGCTTGTTCCGACTTAACAATTGTATTTGAAGCATGTTCTTGATTATCGAATATGTTGGTAGATGTAAACACCATATGCTGCATGGCGATATTGCTCTATAAAAATAAAAGTTGACGAATGGAAAGTTGAAGTCATCACATTGATCATGCAATGTTGTTGTTATTATGCCACTATCGTCTACAGTCATACATCCAAATATGAAACAGATGTTGTTGACTTTATGATATCTTTTATTTCAAGATTACCGAGGAAATAGTAAATATGGTAAATAGCCAAGTGTGCCAAATAGACACAGCAACATTTACATGTATATTGAAAAAAAAACACGATTCTGAGAACAAAACTCTGTTCAGTTTTCCGTGACAAAAGAAGTGATGTGCGTAGAACAAAAGATTATATAATTATTGTATATACCGTATTAGTTTATCTAAAGAGGCAGGACTGTGATGTTGGGAAGACGTATACATTTTTTAAACGTTGAAAGTACCGCATTTTTTAGTTTAAAGTACCATAGCAGTATTGTAATTTAATTATTTATTTGACATTTAAAATCTGACAAATAAATGATGTAGGAGTACGAGCGAAAGGAATAATCATTAAAACAAGGATACTTATAAAATATTTTACAGAATTATTTGCGTTTGTTTGTCGCCTTTCTTTTGGATTCTTTTGTCTAACCAACAAAGCGGATGTCAATTCAATATGCTGTGCAATACAATTTACAAATGTATAATGGATACTAAAGGGACTTGAAAATGAACATTTGTTTATGTGTAACGAAAAGTACAAAAGACCCAACTCATCTGTAATAATCCACTCTCAACAAGCTCAGTCTGTTAAATGTATGTTGTACAAATGTTTGTATTTCTTATCAAAATGTGTAATTATACAATTTAATCATATTTCGATCACAGCGTGTAAAAAAGCTATACCGGTTACTTTGGCAAAAATAAGAAGGTTTATTAAACATGTACATTTTGGACTTGCTGATTACTTTGCTTTCACAAGAAGTATCGGGTCAGACGGAATCTGGGGGCCGAAAAACAACAGAACCAACAGATTTATATCCCTCTGTCAACTAGGATAACAGGATAACGGATCAACCGATCAATGGAGAAGGTCACGTGGTATTGTCTAATAATGGTCATTATATGTTATTAAAATAAGCATATTCTAGGAATTCCTTATCAGATTTTGTCCAGTGTTTTATCGCTAATGTGATCTTGGTCTGAAACCTAACCATAAATCAATGTAGTCTTAAGAAAATGGAGTATAAAACAATTGAATGTGCTTTTCTTTAAGATTGGAATAAACGTTATCACGATAAGAAATGTTCATGTATCGAAATTGTCAGGGGTATTTATCGTCAAGGAAACAGGGTGCAGCATAAACAGATATCAATCTTTGCTCTGTTATGTAAGAGTTATGTGTTTTGTCTGGTTCTGAGAAACCAAAATCATTTTATCATATTTATTACTTTCTTTCTAATATACCGAACTTCAACTGTTTTAGATAAGTAAATATATACTAAACGATCATTATGTTGATGCTTTACATCGCAGTCTGAAGATGTAATTTTTGATTTCAAAGAATGCCATTACGTCACAGAAAAGTGTTTGTCTTGGAGTAAACACATAGAACCCACAATGCTTCAATAGCTATTTTCTGAATCATCCTGTCGCACGTACCTTGTATGTAAAAATGGAATTATATTTTACATTATGATGTGATTTCATTTTTTATTAAATCTTGTAGAAGAGCATTTGAGACATTGAACAAATGCTGTTTTTAATCGCAGAAATCTACCTTCACAAAGCAACAAATCAAACAAAAGGACTATGCTTATTTTATCTATTGTCTTTGAAATAAAATATTATTTCTTAGTAGTTTCTAAATATTAAAAAAGTAATTAAACACCAAGCCAAAAAGTTAAATTGTCCCAAAAAGCCAAGTACATGTACAGGGCAAAAAAATTATAATAACTTTAAGATAATTCTCTATTATGTCCATCCAGCTGCCCTTTGCTATCGTGGTATTAATGTAAAATTTTATTGAGAGAATCGTAAATTTCTCTAAAATATAAAAGATAACGCATTTGACAGATAGAGCATTGCTGACCAATTTCTGAAAACCTAATCACATAGTATCAAAATGCTGATAATATCTGATCATATCTCGTAAAAGCAACCACCTGCACATAGTTTGGTTTATGCAGAAAATGAGGGAAACCATCCCTCTTCAATATTAATGATATTAAGATTTCATCAAAGTTGATTCATATCAAAATGGCAACCATAAAAATCACAAATGTACTTGCTGGGAATCCACAGGACTTTTAATATCGTCATCTCTGTCAGGTGTTACGTGTAAGATCAGAGGAGATACAACACAATCAGGGTCACAGAAAGCCAAATCTAGGAACTCGGTTTAACATCGAAATTAACACCAAGTATTGTGTAGCAATGGCTTTGTAGTAAATACGCGATTTGTGGTTCATTTTAAATGTAATTTTCAGTAATATCTGATAATTATCAGGTGTAATCTACATTATCATCTAAAACCTACTTAAAGGTTTTCATTTCAACGGGCATGAATGATAAAAGTCCCTTTCTTCAAATATTTTAGTTACAAAAGTGACACATCAGATATTTTGACACTTTTTAAAAAAACGATCTTTATCTTGAATCCGCAAATTTATGATGTATTTTCTTGTTTTGATGTAAAAGCCTTAATATATTCCAAATACAAATAAGAAAAGAGTCATTTAATATATGTTGTGAAAGATTTTATAGAAAACAAGATCCTTATTTCGTGCTGTTAAAATCAGAACTAGAATTCTAAGTGATGAGGGCAAATGTAATTTTAACAATTAGCAAATACGTGTTAATTACAATGTATTCAAGTTATGCTAGCCATTTATCAAATATATAAAACTCACTGGAAAAAGCAACAACAACAAAAATCGATGTAAGACATCTTTAAAATAATGGTTGTTTGACCTCTCCGGACTCTAGTGAAAAAATCGTAGGTAGATGGGGGGATCTTTTTTTTCTAGAAAATTTTAACAAACACATTGATAGGATGTGAAAATCCAGGAATAAAAAGAAAAATATATTTCCCTAAGGATTTAAATTTTTGAATCGGTTCATTTTAGGCAGACGGTTTGGAGAAGTTAAACAAACTATTTTTCTTACAGATGACCTTAAACAGATACCCTATCCTAGTAGAGTATCAAAAAAAGAAAGGTCAAATGATCTATGGCTTAGTGGATAAGGTACAGTTTAGATAATAATTAAATTAGTTGGTCTTCAAACAATCTATCGCCGTGTATTTAACATATCTATTATTTTCTTCATAGAAATCAAAATTTATTTTTAACCCGAAAAATGTGGTGTTGCAGGGATTTCACAATCTCGTCTAAAGTCAGCTACTAGTATTCAAAAATTCTACGTTGTTATCAAGAACATATTAGTAAATGAAGGATATGGAGATAACTAACAGTATTCAATCTCAACGTCCATTAAACAATATACAAAATAAGAGCAGAGCAAACACGGACCTCTGAAACATCAGAGGTGGGATCAGGTGCCATGGAGGAGTGAGCATCCCATACACCAGAGTCGTATTCTATATCGATTTTCGATTGCCGTGGTTACTAAAAATAGAAATTTCTGTGAAATACTTTGAAAATGCTACTCTTCCTACAGTTTTGGTCTGATTTCAATATAACTTGGCATACAAGTAGACTTCACTAAGATACATAATTCTGTGTTTCGGTTTTTGATTTCGATGAACAGTGTTGCCATGGTTACTAAAATTGAAAATACTGTAAAAGTTTATTAAAAGCTACTCCTACAGTTGTAGTCTTATTGCAATCTCTTGACACTAAAAGAGCTCAATCAAGCATCATTATTCTATTTATTGCTGTTGTAAAGTTTCAAATCCCTGCTGCAACTTTTCTCTTCATTTGTTATAAGTACAAACAAGTAGAGCTTCAGTCTTGACAGAGACATCTGGTTCATTACAGTAACTATTTGCTCCAAGTTAATGACAAGGACGTCATTTTGTATGCAGGGGGCATATGTGATAGGGTAATATTTATTAAGTGAATATTATTTAATTATTTCAGTCACTTAATATCCATCGTATTTTATTTTATCTTTAGAATCGCGCAACGTTTCGGTATTCACGGATTTTTTTGCGCACACCTTCAATAATATATTTCATTACTTGGTTTTTAGTTTTACTTATGTTCTGGAAGTCTTTACTTATCCTGAGGGTATGTAATAGTATTGGTCAGTTTTAATAATCAAGTTTGCCATTGGCTAGGGACGTTTTCCCGCCGATCTCTTTGTTTGATCACTCAGACGGCTATAGACCATTGAGAAAGCTATACCTACATTTTGGTCATCATTATATATTTCCATTTCTAATTTTTCTCTCTGTGATACTCTTTGAAAGTTAGCGGAGTTAATTTCTTGATAATTCTACCGGAATGTAAATTAGGCAGGTCAATAGGTTAGGAGCTAAGGAGGCCTAATATGCGCATCTGTCTCTGAGTCTGACGCTTGGGAGGCCAAATATGCATGAAAATCTCGTGCGGCTGCCGTTGTGTTTGCATGACGTCAGTGGGCGAGGACTATTGAAATTGGGATGGGAATCCTCGTGTAATTTAAATCTATGTCTATATTTTTAAAGTCTAAATCTACAATTTTATTTCACAATGAAATGGAAATATAAGGAATCACTGTCTACTTAGTATAGTATGCAAGGGACATCAACAATAGTGGGAAACATGGGATAATTTATGCATAACGGGCTTCGCCCCTTATGCAAATTATCCCATGTTTCCAACTATTGTTGATGCCCTGGCATACAATACTAACTAGACAGTGATTCCTTAAATTGTTAGGCTATCATTTAAAACTGAATAATACACGGAGTTGACGTTTGTCGTTTCATGACAAGGACCAACCGTCGGATGTGAGCGGTCGATAGGAGATGCTGACTTCGACATGGCACTTGATCCCACCTCTGATGCTTTGAAAAATCCGTGTTTACCCTTCTCCCAATCTGTATTGTTTCGATAGACTTCAAAGCTTGTTTACTCTTCGTTATTTCCTTCTTTTCCCTGGGAGTATTAATTATTTAGTAGTACATGTAATTTGATATTTAATATCCTAAATAAAAAATGCATAAGAATCTATACTGTAAGTCGATAACTAAAATTGTAAATGTTATGCTAGTAAACAGATATCTAGAAACTGAAAGATATACCGGTATTAGCAAGTTGACAACCTAGAATTTAAAAGATAAAATGAAGTTGATACCCAAAAGTTTATTTGAAATATTAGAAAATTGAAGTTAAGTGCTTAAAATATATATAAGTAAATTGATGTCTCGATCTACAATTATGTATAAAAAGTTGATACCTAAAAACCTAAACGATACTTAAGTAAGTTGATAGCTATATATAATAACCTTAAGATAAATTACTTTGCTACCAACGATTTTAAATGATAACTAAGACTTTAAATGGTATATTACTGAATTGATATCCAACACTTCTCAGAGAGAAATGCATTTTTTCTTTTTACAGGTTTTATTGTTTTTAATTTTTTATGGCAATGGCAAAAGTCTGAGAATCAGTTAAACACAATTTCTACTGTCGAATATTGTTTCTTTTACGACAGGTCGTTACTGGATTTTTTTTTGTCAAATGCTTTTGACAAATAGAGAATAGTTTTGCTAAGGACGGGAAAAAAAAAGCTGGTTACAGTTTTAACAAAGTAACTAATAAAAAATCTGTTGAATTAATGGTTTAACAAATATAGGATTAACAAAAATTGGGAAAAGAATTATAAATTAATTGTACATAAAATGATATGACATTTTGAACAAGTTATGTATCTTTAATTGATAAAATAAGGACACGTTTGACAATTTAGTTTGGCATTAATTAATATCTTACGTACGAAGTTCATCTGTGTACATTAATAATTTACAAATCTATTTATCAATGGAGAATAAGATTAAAATTAACAGCATGTCTGCACATATGGTTTCTCTCAAGCATGAAAGAAAGTTGCAGAATTTTTAAAGAAGTATTGTATGGCAGAAAAATCGAAATATGCGAAGATTGTCATACATAATAAATTGAGGAATACTTAGTAGATAAAAAAATATATTTCATTGTTGATCTGCAAAGAAAGTCAGAACTATTTAAAGAAAGCCAGAAAAGTATTATATTTCTTTAGAATGACATAGAAATTAATATACTAAATTTGTTTATGCAAAAAAGAACATATTCTTATAATAATTATTGTCACAATGAGTGTTGTTTTTATTTTATTTTATTATTTTTTTTATTTTCAACACAAAAAGAGGAGGTGAATCGGTTTTATATCCTTAAATAACCTGATATTGTATAAATTGTGGTTTTATAAAAGTCAAAACCGAAAAAAATGCAGCAATTCAGAAATTAAAAAGAAAAAAAATTAAATATTAAAAAAATCAAGACTTCTTTTAAAAAAGTAAGGAAGGGAAAGAAAAAATAAATAATTTTAGTAGCAATGAATTGGAAATCCAAGATTATGTCTTTCAGGAGATATAAAACTTTTTTTTACCTTCTTTCTTCTTATTATTTGGTATTGAGATTGATTTTGTTCAAGAATCAATAAGATATATAAGGTGAAAGTATTTATGAGAATTGTTTTTGAATTTTTACGAATTTAGAAATTTCTAATTTTATAAAGACAATTCATTTTTAGGAAATAAAAAAAAAATAATTTATAAAAATAAATAAATCATAAAATAAATAATTCGTAAATTAATTAATAATTCAATAAATTAATCAATCAATCAATAAGAATAATTGAATAAATAAATTAAATAAATAAAAATGATAAGAATGATAAATAAAAAGAAATAAGAATAAAGCTTAGGGATATCAAATGTGAATCATTTCGCACTCTGCTTACATTGTAGCTCATATTGATGTTTCCTACCAATGTAGATTTCCGGAAGATAGCAAGCCGCGATCGATTCGTCTGCTACAGACGTCAAAGTTCAATAGGTCATATATTCAATATACCAATGAAAGTGGCTCATTGGAATATTCGTTTAATATGGATTGAAGTTTGTTACCTAATTTTACTCAGATTTCGTCAATATATATTTCCGAAGTACTTATTTACATTTCAACTTCACATATGCTTATTGCTTTTATTCATGCGTATATCAACTTTGAAATAATTATTTTAAAAAGTTTATTTTATACAAAATTATCTACATTTATTTATATTTGTCATTGAAAATTTTAAATTTTTTCTCTCTTCTCTCCTATGTCTTCTCTTTGAACTTTTCAAATTTTGTTTTTAAATTACAAAGAAACAAACAGAAGACTTACTTTGTATAAATGCAAAATCAGCGTGTTAAAAAAATAACTTAAAAAGAAAACAGAAAGGAAATACCCAATATATTCTTCTTCAGTTCCATGGGACAATCCGTAACTATTTGTCAGTTGAAGGAATAACAAAGTTTTCATTGAAATTAATAGGACTGGCTTGATATGTAACCAAGTATTTAAAAAAGGCGTGAATTATTCAAGAAAACCAGAATTCATTTTCTTTATTTATGAATGAAATTTTCGGAATGGTAAAATAAAAAAAAAACCATCATGTTATAAAAATGAAGTGAATATATACCAAATACCAATTTGTTTTTTTATAAATATTTACATTTTTGAATAGCCTTAATCTTTACAGTGGTGAAATAAATGTGTTTATTTCTGTTTAGTTTTTTTTAAAAGAATGATATAATAATAAATAAAATTTCAAGTAACAATTTTGATTCTTTTTTTGATGTTTTAAAATGTAACAGTAGTTATTCGTCTGACTTAAATGAAAACTATGAAATTTAAAAAATACAGTTAGAAAATTACATTTCAAAGTAACGTAAATGCCTTAATTTTTTCTTAGAAAAATCATTTTTTTCTAAGAAAAATTATTGTACTATTCTTAACTGTTACAAATCTTTCAAAAGATTCATTGATTAATTCCGGATTATGTTTTATGGCAATTGAAACATGAAATAAGCGTGTTTTTTTTTCAATATGTGCAAGAAAAGAAAAGAAACGACAACAATAATAATGGTAGATGCTTATTTAGATGGACTTCTTGAGCGAACCAATTACATGTACTATTTTACATCTCAGAGGTGTAAAACAATAAAAGTAATAATGGATAGAATAGCCGTTTTTTTTTTCGAAGTCAATTAAGAACTCTTGATAGAATTAACTATTAGAAAATCTTAGCGAAAAAGAAAGACTTCAATGGGTATCTGATTTGTGGACAGATTGTGTTCTAAGGTGATAAAGAAATTTTTGTCTTCAAAAATTATAATTTCTTTGAACATATTTTGAAATGAAGGGACCGCTGTTTATTAAAAGCCCACATCTCATCTTATCGGCTTCAACTGATATTAAAGAATGAAAGATTTAGTGGAGCATATGCCGCCGAATTTCCACAGGTCCACCTGTCCTTTAGGGCAAGTATGAAGGTGAGCTCAGTCAATGTGTTATGCACAATTACCTATTAAGTTGTATCTCTTATCATCGGTATATATCTAAAATAATCTTGTCTTTTATTCAAGAAAATGTACCTATACAAGCCAAGATAAGATCTTTCATAACATCAAACAAATTCTAGTGGTTATTAAGGTATTGTCAAGAAAAATGGCTTTGACTAATTTTGCTGTTCGCTTTGGTGGTTATAAAAAGCACAAAAGAGATTTCTAGATGAGAATCTCCGCGTTGCGATACTAAAAACGTTTAATTTCTGTTAACCCGAGTTTTTGTATCTCTACCAATTACAGTTCGCTAGATCTGATGACTCGCCCGACCATATCCGGAATGTATTTATCAGACATAGGAAATATACATAAAATGCCAACATCTGAGAGCGAAACACAAGAGAAACCAATATCAATTGCTAATCAGCAAAAATGGTACTGAACCACTGTGCTTAAATATTAAATCTTATCATCAAATTGAAAAATACACGCTTGAAATCATATCGTACCACGAATCTTAAATTGCCTAAACGATTAATTCTTTTATTCTATAGATATTCAAATTAAAATAATTTTTAAAGAAATCTGCCAGTCTTGGTTGCGGGTTTTATTGAATTTGAATGAAGTTGCTGTTTTAAATCAAAACGAAACGGTAAAACAGTGACAAAGAAATAACAGAAATTGAACATTAATTTTTAACTTGTGTGCTTTTCAATTAAATTAACGATAATTTGTTTTGGATGCACTTTTTAATTAAATTTGGTTACACATAATTTGCTTTTGGGATCCTCGGTGTTTTTTGCTTAAACATTTGTTGTTATAATTGACCATGAACTTCTGCTTGTTAAATAAAAAAAAAGAAAACTTGATTTGGAAGAATATATATATTTGCTTTTTGATTTTCTGACACTTTTTCTACACCTTTAATTCTTGTCACATTGAATGATAACTTTAACAGCTTTTGAATCACGTGATGATGCAGTTTCAAAAGCTTTTAGGGTTTCCTCTATGGAAAAGCGGTGAGTAATTAAAGTCTTCACGTTTATAAGGCCTTTTGATACAAGATCTAGTGCAGTGGGGTAACTGAAAATAAAGAGAGCAAGATTTTTTGTATGCGTATATACGTATATGTATGTATGAATATGTTTGCAACTAAATTGAAGCAGAGAGAAAACGAATCAAACAAAACGATTTGAATGGACTTGTTAGCATAAAAAAAAATAGGACACCTTTTTACAGCACATTGTAACAATAAGAAGAGATTTTTAGACAACTTAAATATGATTGATATCGTCGCATTTAAGAATGCACTACCATACAATTTAAAAAGGAGGAACATGTTCAAATTCTAGACAATTCTAGATAATATAAATATATAGAATACGGTCTTTATATACAAAGCCCATCTTTACAATTTAAACTGGAGGCACTGTGAGCACTGAGCTCACTAAATTATACCCTGCCTCCCATACGGTTATAATGGCAAAGTCTGTGTTTTGCTCTTTAAAGACTCAATATATATAAAGGTAAAAAAGGAGATGCCCAATGGCACTATGTAATAAAGAATCTGTGAAAATATCATTAAATTTTATTCAGTGGTATAGAATGAGTTTCGGATAAGAGATGGATACACTTCAATATTATAGAAAGAATAGCAGTGTCAAAGTTTTGCTCTGGGAAACCCGAAATATGAGTCCCATTAAAAAGTGAAATAGGAGGTCACAAAGGCACTACGTAACAAACTTCTTTGAAAGTCTCATTGTATTTCATTCAGTGGTATAGGAGGAGTTGCGGATAAGAGATGGGTACCCCAAAGCAGACGGACGGACAGACACACGGACGCACATCCCGATCACTATATACTCTCCCACTTTTCATCCTCCTACTTTTTCAAGCGGGGGTATAATAAATATGATAAAATTGCTTTTAAGAATACACTTCTACGCAATTGAATTAAAAAAAAAGAAATGGTGTAAATAAATAGATCCCTACAATACAAGATACATATTTATATGACATGGTAAAAATTAATAGCGCCCTACCATACAACCTAGATAAACATATATCACATGATCAAAATAAATAGAGCCCTCCCATAAGATAAATAAACATATATCACACGGTCAAAATAGATACCTATCATACAACCTAAATAAACATTGATATCACATGGTCAAAATAAAAAGAACCATATCATATAGCCTAAAGTAGTATTTATAACACATGATTAAATGAATAGATCCCTACCATTCAACCTAAATAAATATTGATACCAAATGGTCAAAACAAATAGAGCCCTACCATACAACCTAATTAAACATATATTATATGGTCAAAATAAATGGACCTCTACCACACAACCGATATAAATATTTATATCAAATGGTCAAAATGAAAAGAGTCCTACCATAAAACAGAAATAAACATATATCACATGGTCGAAATAAATAGAGCCCTACCATACAACCTCAAAAAAATATATCACATGGTTAAAATAAATAAATCCCTACCATTCAACCTAAATAAATATTGATACCAAATGGTTAAAATAAATAGGGCCCTACCATACAACCTAAATAAAAATAAATCACATGGTCAAAATAAATAGAGCCCTACCATACAGCCAAGATAAATATGAATATCAGTTGGTCAAATAAATAGAGCCACACCATATAACATAAATTAATATTCATATCAGATGATCAGAATGAACAGATCCCTTCCATTCAACCTAAATAAATATTTATATCACATGGGCAAAATGATAAGAGCCCTACCATACAACCAAGATAAATATTTATATCACATGGTCAAAATAAATAGATTCTTACCAAACAAACTAAATGAATATTGATGTATATCATATGGTCAAAATAAAAAGAACCCTATCACACAACCAAGAAAAATATTTATATCATATGGACAAAATAAATAGAGCCCTTCCATACAACTTAGATAAATATTGACATCAATTTGTCGAAATGAATAGAACCCTACCTAAATAAAAAGAACATTGTCTTAAAAAAGAATGCACTTTGATAAAACCTAATTATAAGTAACATATAACAATAAATACATGTAGAGGACTTATATGCAACTGAATCAGCAAAGAAGAAAAATAATAATCAGAATACTATTTAGTTTACGTCTGAAAGCACTCGCTTGAAAATAATATTTTTCTTATTAATTCACCAAACTTAAGCCATTATGAGAATTTGAAATATGATACTAGATTTTACCACAAAAATAAATTTTGATTTAAAAACAAACCTTTCATATATACGTTATTGACTATTGTATTCATCTAATAAACTGATCAAATTAAAAAAAATGATTTTTTTAATCTCTTCATCTCATAATTAACCCACATTTAATATTCTGTTAATTCTTATTTCTTTTTTTTCTTCTACATCCCGATTTTGTTAATTGCATCCATAATTAATTCTTTTTCCCAAATTTGTTCTAGGCATTTCTAAATAAGGTTTCCTGTCTGTCATGTTACATATATATTTAATTGATAATATTTACTGACTTTCTACTTTACATCTGGATAAATGATAAGAAACCAATTTGTAGGATTAAAGAATACAGCATACTTAAATGTTTTAGTAATAAAACAATTTTCTCTGGAACATTAAAAATGTACATAAATTTTGAATTCTCAAAACACTATAATCAAAGGATGTTCTGAACACGGCTCTTATCGCAATCATTCAACGTTTAAATCTCAAAAAGACACATAAACAGGTAATTTGATTTTCTTCATATTACAAGATGTTTAGCCCCGATAAGTAGTTTATCCTTCCATACATCTCACTGTTTATGCAAATAAAACGCAACAATGAATATTTGGAGAGTTAAATTTAACAAATCGCTTACCAATTAGCATATCTAAATACTCCTCTGATGTCTATCTCCTTGGTGAACGCCAAATTTAGGGGGAACTCTTGGCCGCCTGGGACTCTACCAACCATGACCAGAGATCCTCCGGGGCTGCTCGCCTGACAACACAAGCAGAACCAGATCTCACTTCAAAAACAACCAACCAAGAGAAAAATATATTAGAGAAGACAGAATTCAGACTTGATCATCCAGATCGAAAAGATAGGACCGATAAAAAGAGGCAAGAAGCAATTGAAACCTGCTTTTTTAGATTTTATGTTCACTGGTTTATGTCATTTATTGTTTGAAATATAATGCTGAATTCATGTTGAATTTCACATCGAAATTATGAAGATATTTTATCGTAAAAATTTGTTTATATCTAGGATGTATTGTTGAAATGGTGAAATGTCAACTGATATATTAACACCATCGTATTGCTAACAATTGTGCCAATAATTTTTTTGGTTATGTTTCTTGGCCAATTATTTTATTTTGTTAGTCACAGATTAGCTTGGCAACCATGCCTAGCTTAAGTTTATTATGACCTTAACGTATTACCGAAGAGAAAAATAATTAAGTGAAGAATAAGCAAAGTAAATCACATATTATGGGTTGAAGAATAATTCAAAATTAACAGAAATATTGACTGACAGAGATATTATTGCATTCTGATGCTTTACCATTTATAAAATGATAATATTTTTGTCATTAGAATAAAATATTCTTTCACGAAAATTGACTCCAACAGCTCCAGGATGAAGAAACAAAAAGAGAAAAATCACCTTAAGTATTTAAGTTTGTGAATTCAAAATAGAAAAACTATCGTTATAAATATCGGTGTTAAAAATTGCCATTTCTCAAATTCCTAATAACGTCTAAAAGATATTGCATTTTTTGTAAAAATATTGACAGAGTTATCCAAAAAATTCTTTTCATTAATTGTCTTTAGAAATCTGACCATTAAGCTGCTCATATAAAATTGTATAACTCAAGCATGTTGTTATTCGCCATTATACTTATAGATATTATTGGGAAGACAAAGGGACGTACACCTTTCGTGTTTTTGATGGGGGTACGTCTCCCTATTGTCTAAACAAGATTTCAGATTTTATTACCTTAACAAAGCTAGTGAAATAGTGGGTTTTCCTTCAGTAAATCAATAATAAAGCAAAGAGAATTCAAAATTAGTTCTTTTTATGATTGAAAGAATTTTACAGCCCCAATATTCAATCGAGAACCAAAATGTTAATTTGATTTTTATGATAATTGATTTGTAATATTATTACAGAAAATATAAAATTTATACTGAAAATTGTGAAAGATGCAAAATATTTGACTTCATTTTCTACGAAATATGGTAATTATAGCGTAAATATCGTTAACTGCTGCAGATAAAATGATTCATCATTTTTTGGACAACATTTTATGTTGCATCTGAAAAAAAATTTTGATATCAAATGGATTTTATACCACATTATTTTAAAATTCTTTTCCTTCTTTTGCGATCTTACGTGAATTCCTGTAGAGAATCCAAAATTTGTCCCACTACACTCAATAGTGACGTCTGGGAAGTCCCCTATGGTATCTAGAATTTCTGTCGCTAGCTTGGATGGGTCATTCGTCATCACTTTAATAGGGTAATCGGCACCCAGGGATTTAGCTAAAGCTAGCCTCGTGTCGTCCACATCTGAAGAAGAAACGCCAGACATGAAGCAGTCTTATAAAATCAGACACCTAAGTCAAAGCAGAACTAACAGCTAGAAATATTGCTAGCCCTACCTGTAATAACAATGGTTGTGGCGCCATTTTGTTTCGCAACCAGCATGGTAAGAATTCCAACTGGACCTGAAAAATCAAAGAATATTCCTATTCCAACTTTTGTTCATTAAAATACATATTTTGTATCTTTTCTTGTCATATTTACACAAAAAAGCATAAATTATTATTTTAAAAAAATGAATTATACTTTATACTTGCCCTGAAAATACAGCGAAGAAATTCTTTTTTTGATTTTAATTCAAATATCGAAATTTTAGTTTCTATTTTAAATTGAAATGAAGATTTGTGTTAATAAAAACCATTCTTCTTAAGCCACTGCAACTCCTTTTCATATTCATAGAAAAGACAAATAAACCTCAAACACTAAATAATAAAAAAAAGTGATTCACTATTTCCGAAACATTCTAATTAAACAGGAAAATATATCTTACACGTTAATTTTTTTCAATTTTGGTAGTTACACTTCATGTAATTGGAAACAAAATTAATTATATATTGTATAACTTTATGTTGCCTAAGTCACAATTAATTACGTCAAGAACGTATTATTTCGCTTGGTGTTGTTTTTTTTTTTCAAATATGCTCAATTTGTAAGCATCTTTGGACGAAAAATTGTCTAATTGTCTAGAATTAATGATGGGAAATAAAATCATAAGAAAAAAATTTAATAACTATCCAAATTATACTGGTATAACATTGGCTGTGACCCTTTACCCTTTATTATTAATTGCTTCGTGATTTATAAAGCCTTAACTGCTCCAATCAAGATTATACAGTATATCAAATTCATTCCTTATCAAGTATTTTAAATGTTACTTTTGTTAATATTGTTACAATCTAATGCTTGTGACTTGAATTGGAATTGTATCATATAGATCTTGAGCTCAATTTTTTTCAGGTTATTAACTTTTATGCCTGAAGCATTAATCTAGATTTAAATAAAAGGAAATTAAAACATAAACATTTTAATTATTTATCATTTTTAAAGCTTCGCTTTTAAAAAGCAAGTAAATATCAGATACCGGTATTTTAATCATCGAATTTACAAAAAAAAAAAACGCCGTGATAGAATGATATAAAACCAATTCAAATATCAGTCCCAGGTTTACGTGGATATGTTTTTCAATTATGTTTTCCTCTTTTTTATTTTTCACCAGCTGTGGGTTTTTTTAATTGTTGAAGAACAAAGCTGCAAGTTCTTTAGCAAATGCTTAAAATATTTTTTAACTCTGAATAACATGTATATCAGCAGGGCCTCCCATCTGGTTCTCTTTACATACCGGCTCCGCAAATGAGAAGTCTGGTACCCAGCCCTACATTTCCTCTGCGACAGCTGTACACAGCAACTGCTAAGGGCTCTAACATAGCGCCTTCGTCATCAGTCACGTGATCTGGTAGTCTGTAAGTATATATTCCACATTGTTTCTTTCGTTTTAGAGAAAATGTCAACTTTCAATAATTCTTAATGTATTATATATCCTACATTCATTTTTATATGGCAATCAATTACAAAACACACATACTAACATGTGCTTATCATGATTTCCATAAGTCTTTCATATTAATTTAATGTATTTTGTATTTTATATTTGTGATACCGAAAGCAGAATTCAGCTGGGTGTTTGTAAAATTGACACAGATTTCCATCGTCAGGGGGTGTTGCACAGAAGAAAATACTCTGACATAAATTGTATCGTCCCGTTTTACACAATCGACATACTCCGCAAGGCACTCCTGGTTCTATTGCGACTCGATCACCTAAAAAATATGTCACAGGGAAAAGATATGATCTATATGATTTATATATCTATTTAAGAAAATCTACATTATTCAGTGAAAATAGCTTTGAAATAGCAATTGCTCTGCTGGCATATTCCATAATGCATAAGTGAAGATCATAGAAAATATGTCAGCAGAGCATTTGCTATTCAGAAAGCCGTGTTCACCGAACAGCTGCTTTTTCAATAAAACTGGAACTCTTGAATTGACTTAGTTTGCCATTGTTTATTTTCGATATTACCTTCCTAAGTCACTTTGAAATGTATATAAAGTCCTTGAGTTTCTAATTGACAACATCTATGTGGATCTTGGAGACCAGGTCTCTCTGACAATCTATTCCATTGTGGGATACTAACCATTGGTTAAATCACCTAACCATTGGTTAACTAACCAGCAGCTAATTTTATTCTGAGCGACAAATATTTGACCAGTAGTTAGTTGGCCCGTGGATATAGAATTTAACCAACATCAACCAGGGTTTTAGCAACCCTGTCCTGTTGGAATTTTCCATGGGTACCAATTGCGGTCTTTTATAAGCAGAACTTTTTATAGGAAGAAAACGCTGGTTGTGTCCTCAATTCGACATGTAGATATATCGATGACATATAAGAAGTTACTAAGTAATAATAGTTATTACCATTCATATGTCGGTACGACGTATCTCAGTTAGCTTGAAAGTAAAGATACCATAGAGTCTCTATTTTATACATGGATATTTTACTCGAGAAATACGTTTTATGCTTGGATATTTTTTTATATAAACGGGAAACGGGATATCTGTAACTTTCAATTCGACGTCCCTTACCAATGCAGCAATATACCCTTATCACTTGTGAGTGATTTTTTACGTCGGTAAATTTGATACACAACGCTTTACAGAGAAAAATGGAGGTAAAGTTTAGTATTCAAGCTCAATATACCATACATTGATAAGATACAAATAAGGAGCATGGCACACGTGGAACTCTAAAACGTCAGGTAGGATCAGGTGCCACTGACGATTTAGCGTCACCATTAGTCCGCTCATACACGCCGTGTGCTTCTTGTCTTGAAGCTCAAAGAAAAAAAACAAAGACAATTTAGTTTCTAAATCATGCATGAGCTAAAATTAGTTTGGATGAATCAGCCTCGATTTACGATGTAATTTCTGACCACGTTAGTTTATCGACCATCTAATTTAACTGTTGCTATTCCTGTTTCATCAATGTGTTTATCAAAAGCTTACCTGAATTCTACGAAAAAGAATTATGGTCTTTTGTATCGAATCAACTGAAAAATTTAAGCCCATTTTGCAGGTGATAAAGGCTTATGACTACACGAGTAAGGTAAATTAAAGATAGAAAAAAGAACATAAAAGCTTTATTGTGAAAAAATTAGTAAAACATCCAAACATCTCTATATATATCTGTCATCCAAAAATACAGCATGATTACTTAGAGATTAAAAAAAATGCTTTCTGTTTTAAAGTACATGTATATATGAATCATTTTTATGTGGTTTTGTGGTCTTACATGAATTTTCTACAGTTATTTTTATTTATTAAACTTGCAAATAACAGTGAGAACCTAGATATGGAGCCAAGGTGTTTTTTTTCTAAAATGTGTGCTGAAAACTATTAATGTTAATTTAAAATCAAGTACAATGAATAGGAACCAGTGCGCATTTTCAGAAACGAAACAAACATATTCAAAGGAGAATAACTCCTCTGATGTTAAGAAAAACGTCATATCACACTAAGAAGTGAATGTATAGGGCACTAGCCCTAATAAAATGTATAGCATGTTAAAATGAGATCTCCTCTATTACAATGTTATCAATAAAAAATTGAAAACAATATGAACTTATTTATGATGGTAAAAATGTTTTATTTTTTTCTTTAAAAACATCCTAAATGTATAATATTTATTCAGATTTTGGATATCATTTCTTCCAGCGATCTCTTTGAATTCCAAAAGGAATTTATTGGGTCCCATTATTTAAAGATATATTTTTCTGTCCCCATATGAAGCAGAATTTTATTTAAAAACTTCTACATGAAAAGAATATATCTCTTGTCTTTGACTTCAGTTCAACATTTGATACATCGATGGCTTTTAAAAATTAGCGTTTATCGTTCTCCTACTTACGTTGAATCGATAAACCCCTTCGTATTGGAGATTTTAGACACAACAGAGTCTGTCAGATCTGATTCTTTATAGATATTGGACGGAAAAAGATATCCATGATAACTTACAGCAAAACTCTATTAATCTTCTTTTCATGTGGACGTTTTTAAATAAAATTCTGCTTCATATAGGGACAGTAAAATAGATCTTCAAATAATGGGACCCAATAAATTCCTTTTGGTATTCAAAGAGATCGTTGGAAGAAATAATTTCCATCTATATGAAAAACAAGATGAACTCAGATTTTTCTATCCTCAATTTCTCTCTTTTATATAGTAAAAATAATTATCAACTGTATATTGAGTTGTCTCCCAATTTATTTCCATACACAAGATTATGCTATTCGTATGAAAACATCTAAAACTAGACAAGCTTTAGACAAATAGGTTAACGATCAAAGTCTTTAAACAGTACTATGTAAAAGCAAGGTTTCGAAAATGTAATGGTCGATACTAATACCTTATCAGTAAATACTATCCATCGTTAAAGATATAATCTATATTACTCGGATTACTTCAGAATTGAGTTAGAAATTTCGAAATCAAGTCCTACAAAAATGCCGAAAATTATGGAATTAAACTTGAATGTGTTATAAAGATGTAAAATTATAATAACCTTTTTCCACTATGAAAGTAATATGGCCTTTTGAATTAATATTTTACCTGGCATCGTTGCTTCTCTTTTGGTTGATAAACAAAAATGACGTCAAGAAAAACAACAAATTTTGTATGGTAAGCAGTTCGCCTGAACTGATTGGCAAAGTTAACGTCTTAAACTAATGACTCCAATCTTTTAAAGCAACCGGTAAAATTATCTACTTATAATTGACAGATATTAACCTTTTATTTATAATCGTAGTCAAAGGGCTGCATATGTTATCTTCAATGATTTCCCTTGGACATGCGTGTCTTTTTTTAACGCACTTCCTTCATAAATAATCGAGAAAAGGTTGCACTGCTTAATTGCAGATTTTACTTAATTAATTCTTGTAAAAACAGGGACTTTTTAAGTAAAACTTTGCAGAAAACATTATTTTTCCATTACTCAAAATGTTAAAACATTATTAAATCATCATTTTCTTAAGCATCGATAATCGATGTTTGATATAAAAGACATTGCAGAGTCTGCCACATCTCAACATATTACTATTTTTACTAATTATATAAGATGAAGACAACTAACTTAAAACGAGACACATGTCCTTATTTATGTAGTAAAGTCCGCTATCACCCGCTATGGTGTGTATGTCTCCCAACTTATTCGTTACTTACGAACTTCCTCCGATTATGAATAATTTTGTTGCGAGACATGCTACTGATAAATTGGATGTTACGGGGATTTCAATTGTCTCGTTTGAGGTAATAAGCATTTCATTAATTCTTTGATGGTTGCAATCACCTTGATAACCATTCCTTTCATACGTTATTGTCTACGGATTTTAAACGATCAAGATATTTAAGTGTCCAAAAGTTATAACCGGACGCTTAAAAACTTGAAGCAAGAATTGAAAAATCTGGTAAGCCTTCTTAACCTAAGTCAAAAAAGCTTACAGGTTAACAAGAAATATATGAAGAAAAAACAGCATTCAAGCTCACAAGTCTAATAAACAATACAAAATAGGAACAGAGCAAACACAGATCTCCAAAACATCAGAGGTGGGATCAGGTGTCATCCATGGAGGATTTAGGATCCCCTGCTTACCGGTCACATCTGCCGTGTGCTCCTTGTCATGATGATAAGTAACGAGAAAATTCAGTGTGAACTAGTAATAATCGGCTTGAAATAAATTGAAAAACATCAGTAAGCATTTGACTCAATGATAAATTGTATTTGCTGACAAGGTCATTTTATCGACCATAGAACTTACGAAGTGAAATACCAGGTAATACATTTAGAAATTTTTTTTTTTGTCGTTGGATTTTTGTTAAAAAAAATTCCAAGGTTATGAATTTTCCAGAATTGATAATCTAAGTCAGCTTTTGAAACAATACCGAGAGCAAGATAATGCGTAAGCACATTATTTCAATTCGACAAAAACGAGTAAGAAAGCAATTGTTTACGACACGATTTCACACATAAACTTTAATTAATGCTTAATAAAATTAAAAATGTATCTATTTACAATGATCAGAAAAAAATTCTTTTGCGTAAGATGATTTATTTTTTAATTAATCTCATTTACTGTCCACGAATCTATTAAAATACGGTCACATATAGTTAAAAATATATACTTTTTTAAAAGTTCAATGCACGTGACAAGAATTCAACTGATGGAGAATTCATTTGATAATATCCTTGTCATATATAATGAGTAAAAAATAAAAGTTACCACCTGTTAAACTTTTACAGGCTATTTATAGTACACACTGGAATCAGAATTTTAATGATGAAGCCTCCGGAAGGTTAATCATTCTGTATTTTATCTTACGTCATGTAAATTGCTTCAAAGTTATCAATCACAGAATTGTAGATTATATGGTCATTAGAACTTTTACAAAGCTTGAATTCTATTTTTTTTTAACATGCTAATCTCATCTGATTTCTCAAAGTTACTGTTTATTTTTTCCTACTGACTAAATTTTTTTTCAGAACACTTTTATTTTTTCTATTGATGTAAAACAAACTTTGGACCTTTCATTTAAATCGCGTAAACAATAAAAGTCATTCAAAAATCCGTTTCTCGTATATGAAATATTTGTGGTTCAATTTTAATCTGAGAAAGTGCCAGTAAATGATAAAGATATTACCTTGGACCTGAACTCATGACAGCTGTCAAAATCTTTCCTTTTATGATCATAATTGTACAGAATATCTAAAGTTTTTTTTTTGATATGGTAACATGCATTCTTATTTTAACTTTCTATGACTTCCAAATTCATACAAAAAATAATGTACAATGCAAAAACACAGGCAAAAGTGTCTCACACAAATTTTATACGAAATTCACATGAATTTCATGTGAATTCTTTAGTATAAGAGACAGAAAACAAGATATAATTGAAATTTATATGAAAGCTTCATGCAATTTCGACATAACATTCATATGAATTTTACATGAAGAGCATAAATATTGTGCAAAGGAACCTTATCAAGAAAGTTTTTTTTTAAATTACTCAGTATGTGAATATCATTTTAAAAAATTTCATATAAAATTCGTATTAAAAATATTTATACAATTTTTACATGATTTTCCTATATTTTTCAAATAAAAAGATAATGACATAGATATCATGTGAGCCACTATTCCCTGTGAATAATAGGGATGTAATCTTTCACAGCTGATTTTTATTAGTATGTAAATAATGGTATATATTACAAAATTTAGAATCTTACCTAATCACAGAATCGAAGTTTGCAATTGATTAAAATCTTACTTATTTTGCTTTTTGTTTTGGAGTTGTTTTTTAAGGATAAAAACGCATCAACTACGATTGCACATAACACGATTTGTCACCCATTCTGATGTATTTAAGTAAGGATGATAAAACGAGAGACTTTATAAAAAACTTATGAGCTTTCCAAAAAAGAAAAGGTTTTACCTTTCATGCATATCATAAAAAAAATCATCGAAGTATAATATACATACAAAGTCTTCTAAGGGTTTCTTGAGCGTCAAAAATCAGTAGACGTACATTTTATACTACCTGTACATATGACAGGGGAATATTAAGACGGTTGATGATGCAACTACATTTATCTAGTTGTAAGTTATCGTTTAAAGACAGAAAACTATCAAAATTTGAGAAGTATTAGGCATACTCTGTGGTATCTATGTTCTGTTGTCCAGTAAGCAAGAAAACATCCAAATATGAAATAGGTCTAACCCCCTCCCAACGCCCCTCTTTAGAACTTTCACCTCCCCCCCCCCTCAAAGTTATCCGTAATCAAATTAGGAAATGAATTGCGTACCAATGGGCTAGAAAGATGAAAGTCAAATATGACTTCAAAAACACATTCAAAATTAATTAATTGATTGAGCATTGATTAACGCCGAGTCGGCAACCTTTCAGCCATAGTCCTACCTATCTTGAGATGTTTGACTCCCGCTCCAAGCTTGAACACCATTCCGCTGCCCTCGTGACCCATGATCATGGGTTTCTCCAGGGTGAACTTTCCGCACTTGCCATACATCCAGTACTTCAGGTCTGATCCACAGATCCCCACTGACCGCATGGATAGGAGGACTTCTGTAAAAAAGGTTTTCAAGATACTTAATAAATTATACTGCCCATGAACATTTCTTTTAGATACAGCACTTAAAAAGGGTAATATAGACAACGAACTGTATTCAATATTAAAGTCCATAAAACAATACAAAATAGGAGCAGTGCAAACACGGACCTCCAAAACATCAGAGGTGGGTTCAGATGCCATGAGGGAGTGAGAATCCCCTGCTGACCAGTCACATCCACCGTGTGCTCCTTGTCATGATCGGGAAATAGCGGAAAAATGCGTCGTCAATTCAGTGTTAAATAATGGACTAACAGTTAGTAAAAAAAACATCAGTCATCATTTGACTCAATGATGAATTGTATTTGCTGATAAGGTCATTGTGTCGACCATAGAAATAAAGACTTTAAACGAGACTCTTGATATTCTTGTTTCATCAACTTGTTTGCAAATAGTTTACCTCGTTTTAGAAATTGTTAATAGGTAGAGCATGCTCTTGCGTATCGACTCATCTGAGATTTATATAAACTCCGTATGCTGGTGATGAGAATATACTGCTGCATAAGTTAGAGAAGTTGACGATAGAAAAGTTAAAATCAGCACGTTTATCATAGAGCTTGGTTGTTAGATTTCCATTAATGTCTTTTTCAAGTAAAATATCCAAGTATGAAACAGATGTGTCAGACTCTATGTGGTTTCTTCTTTTTTCAAGCTCACCAGGATATATCGTATCGAAATAGGAATGAAAATTACTATTGTTCATTGAGAATACGTCAATAGGGATTTTGGCGGGATTCTGGTCTATTAAAAATATATAAGAATATACATGTATAATGAACGCCCTTTATATTGAGATGCAAGAAATTCATTAGATTATATTTTTCTCTCTATTTTAAAAATATTTAATTTGAAAAATTAGTGAAACTCTAAAAACAGAGTTTAGCTAGCTCTACTGAAGGAATATTATCTACAAACAAATGATAACAAACTAATTGTTAGTGCATAATTCATACACTGAATTGAAAACGGATCTTACCGTTATTTAAGGAATGAAGCTTATTTCAACTTATGTTATACGATTTAACATAACTTGGGGCAGTTTACGCTTTATAAACCGCGAAGCGGTTTATAAAAAAAGCGTAAACTGCCCCCCAAGTTATGTCATATCGTATAACATAAGTTGAAATAAGCTTCATTCCTTATTTAATTTCAGTATAGACAATGAGACAATTTTTCCTCCGGAAAAAGGCTTCAAATATAGCATATTTTAAAAGTAACGTCAAGCGGAGTATTACGTTTTTGACGTAACTCATGGTGACGTAGGTAAGTTATGTTATACAAAATATTATATGTTCCTCTGAATGATTCAGCCAATGAAATTGCTTGATTCAAGTTAAATTAAATTATTTCCTGAACATGACAAGGAGCACACGGCGGGTGTGACCGGTCGGCAGAGGATGCTCACTCTTCCATGACACCTGATCCCACCTCTGATGTTTTGGAGGTCCGTGTTTGCTCTGCTGATATTCTTGTTTTATAGCCGTTTCGAAAGGGACTTATTTATCAGTACCTGATCCTACCTCTAATCTGCCCCCGCTTTGTATTGTTATAAGTGACTTTTGAGTTTGATAACTGTTCGTTAGCTCTATTTTTTCTCCTCATTTTTGATTAAAGGAATATTTATTGCTTCTCTGAATTAATTGTTTAAAATCTGCTATTTCAACATTTTTTTCTGAAGACTTCTTTTACTGACACAAATTGAAACAGAACATGAATATTGACCAGTAAAGGATGAAAAAGATGACGATCGTAATTTCCATTCTTATGTCGATACGATATATCTCGGTGAGCTTGAGATGAAATATTCCACAGAGTCTAACACATCTAATTTACATTTGGATAATTTACTGGAAAAGACGTTAATGGTAATCTGACAACCAAGTCTATGATAATTGTGATGACTTTAAATTTACAATCATAAGCTTTCCTTACTTAGCAGCAATATACCTTCATCACCTGAATACAGAGTTAACATCTCTCAGTTGATTCGAAGCGGGGAACATTTTCTATGTATGTAAAATTTTAAAACGAGTTAAGTTATTGACAAACAAGTTGATGAAGCAAGAATATAAGCATTCTTGTTTTAAGTCATCATTTTATAAGTTCTATGGTCGATACAATGACCTGTCAGCAAATACAATTTATTATCAAGTTACCACATACAATATTTTTTTCTTCAGTACGAGAAAAGATTAAAGAAAAAAATTTATTCTCAAACCGGAAAACTCATATATTATGAAGATACATACCGTTTTCTTTTATTTCAGGCAAAGGAATTGCTTCCTAAAAGAATAGAAAAAGGACCTTTTAACTTAAAAGATATTTTAAAAATTGTTTAAAAAAAGATTGTGTACTTTTAAAATAAATTCTTTATAACGAACCGCCTACTTAGTAGACGATGATCAATTTTATGTCATATTTCTAAGTCGGATATTTAAAGGCTGGTAACCAAATGACCCATCACCGCTGAAATAATGGAATACAAATACACGCATACTTGTACATATACCTGGTAGGATATACATGTATCTCGCAAGTGCCCTAACCATACCTTCAATGACATTAAAATGTTACAGTAATTGAGTAAACTATATTTCAATTACTCTATTTAAATGAAATGCTTACAACTCGCAAATCATTGGCTCCATGTAGAACAGCTGCGATGTTCGCCATTTTTAAGCGATAAGCAATATTGACCCATTTTGATTAAACCCTTTTACATGTAATATATATAGGATGATTTCTAATGAAAACAATTCAATAATATATAATAACGCAGATATTAATTTGATCGTAAATTTATTGGTTTATTTATATTCCAATGATATATATTTATTTAGTACTGCACTCACAGTCACATATAAATTAATTAATTTAAAAGAGAAAACGCCCAGAAATAGCAAATTTAAAGGTTCAATCATTTCACTGCAACCCATTCAATCTTATTTTTTTTTATTTTTGAAAAACATCTTGGGAGGCCATGGAATATTTATTTTGTGTTGTTTATTATAAGATGTAACTTTATGTATTTTTAAACAAATATACTACTGTCTAAACGTAAATTATGTTTACGTAGAATAATTCTTTTATCATGATAGGGACGACATTGAATAAAGCACCCAGTGAGGTCAAGTCGCAGAACAAATAGTATCAAATTTTAATTGTAAAATCTACTCATAGATAAATATAAGCTGTCAATCATTTTTATAAGGAAAAATATATGGAAGTGTAAGCTATAAAAGTTCAATTAAGAAGTGCATAAACGAGGAAATAGTTTTACTGTCAATTATACTTTGAGCAATAATTCATTTGTGATCTTACTAGTATTTGTGACGTATTGCACGGTTTGAGTATTATCCTGGAGGGCTACGTAGTCATAAGATTTGCCTAAAATGCACTTACAGTGTCAGTAAGAAAGTGCAGATTTGCCTGAAGAAATCACTGACGTTTATTTGTTGAATCTACTCATGGGAATAAAAGAAAATGTACTGCCTAATTTGAAATGAAAATACGTATCATCACAAGTTTGGGGTCCATACGATTTAACGGAGTATTAATTAAATTTTAAAAATAATGTAAAATACACACTATATGCTGTATTGTCTACAGATATGTCCTTTGGAGAAGGTACCTCTTCTCCACAAAAAACCAACCTTTTTTCCGTATACATATAAGTTTCATTGTTTATTTAGGATGGAAATGCTGAATTGAGAACAGTTGGTCGCTCATTTTGTCGCAAAATAATTATATCCTTCCATATTAAAGCATTTAACATCCCCTCCCCTTTCTTTTCACATATAAGGAACTTATAACCTACGAGGCTTGCTAATTTTTTTGTTGCTTATCTAATTGAAGTAATTCTTGGAATTCATTGACCAGTTGACCGTTATGCTAGGTCTTCAGAGACCGTTAATGTTCAGCGAAAAACAGGTTACAAAGATTCCATGAATTAAAGCTGTAAATGTTAGCATGTAATGTAGCAGAGGGAAAAGAAAGAAATTGAACTTAGACTTACTTGACCACTGTTTTCTCAGTATACATTAAGTGAATTAAGAAATCTGCCAGGCTTAAATATTTGAATAATTTTCTAATTTCTTGTTGCATATTTGTTGACTAATATCCCTATGATGAGTTTTATACCTCTCTGATAATGATATCATCCTGTGCCCCTTGACGTTCGACTGTTGTTAGTTTATTATTAATTACCTTAAACAGACCCTTCTCTTTCTCAGATGTTGTAGGTATAGGTCACAAAGTTCATCTGGAAACGTCGCTAGCCGGTATTTTTGACCCACAAAAAACTAACTACATTGTGTGAAGCATATCCATACCCTGCAGTTGCAATAAGTCTAGCCTTTGTGATTAAACACCTTTCTCTTTTTTTTAACCAATTTTATTTAAATTTCGTTGGTTTCCGATGGTTGCACACAGTTAAGATGCAGGGGACTCCGTACACGTGCTGGCTCTGGATTTTGGTTGTCGTGACATTTTACGACGTTCCTAGAACCGCGGGGCACGGCTACCTGGTGGAACCTCCCCAGCGTTCCTCCCTCTGGAGAAGGGGACTCGGGCCGGATAACTTCAACGACAACGCCCTTAACTGTGGCGGATTTAAGGTGAGTGGTAGGATTAAATAAACTGAACTGATCTAGTGGTTAATGTAATTAACAGAGATTCTATAATTCGGAAAATTATAAAGTTTGTTGAATGGAGCAATCACTTGTTAAAAATGTTTAAAACTCTCAATTAAGTAGATCTTGGATTAGACTTTCCTATATTAAATCTCAGCCTATAACATAATTATATAATAATTCTTATAAAATTTATTTCTAAAATATTCAAACTTGAAACTAAATTTACTTAAAGTAGATTTAATATTTTATGCTGTTTAACGTGTGTGTGATATCATCGATCTATATTGAGTCAGCGGGTAGTTGTTAAATTTCTCTGCTGAAATAATTTCAAGAAATTAATTTCTATCATATGAAATAAGAACACTTGATTAAAAGAAAAGAGAATAAAAATTTACAAAAGATTAAGGACAAACTAAATCATGTACATTTATAGGCCTATATACATTTTACATGTTGAATTTTAGCATTCCCAAACTGATTATAGTGACATTCAGATAATGACCCACTTTTCTGTTTGCTTTTAAAACATTTGTCACTAAATCACTAAAAATTACTTTCTACACATTCATGCAGCACCATACATCTTTCACGGTTTAACTTTTACACTTCTTAGTTCACCTAAAAAGAAATTAGAGTCTTAATAAGTCTGACATTTTACACCAAATCAAAGCAACGGTATAATGTAGCATTCTCATATATACAAAATGAGAGCAGGAAAAGATAGTTGAAAAATTCTTAAATATAAAAATGAGATCAAATCTAAGCCAAAAAAACTTTGATGCAAAGATTTTAAGAAATTTCAATGGATCAAACTACATGTATTTGTGAAACACTGAAGCCCCCTTATCGCGGCCTAGGGTGAAGATTTTAACTTCTCAGAAACAGGTTAAACTCAAATGTCAAGAGATCAAAAACATTTCAAAAGTAAAGACTATCATTGAATATATCTCTGAAATGTGAAATTTGAAGAACCAACAGTTTAAAATTTATGACCAAGGTTAAAGTTTTTAAAAGTACGTCAAACTCTTAAGGTCAAGATCAAAGGATCAAAATCCATGCTTACAAGAGAAAGTACATGAAAAAGAAATATTTTCTTATCAAATAATACAAAGTCTCAGTACCATCTGTTCGAAAACTATGGTCAAGGTAATTTTTCAAATATGTCAACACCAAGACTAAAATTAAAAACTTTGGTATAAAAAGTACAATGTTGTCACAAAGAACACACGTGTAAAATTGAAAGTCATAGTATCATTTAATATTCACAAGTTAAGACCAAGGTTAAAGTTCTTTTTAGAGTGGGTTCAACTCTTACAGGATCAAAATTTTTATCACCAAGGAAAATTCACGAGTTTGTGCAAAATCTTATGCGTGAAAAAAGAAAACAATTGCTGTGGCCTCCAACTCAACATTTATATATATTGACGACGTACTGTCAATTATCAATGGTAATTTCCATTTCTATGTCGATACGATATATTCTGTTGAGCTTGATATAAAAGATACCACAGAGTCTGAAACATCTGTTCCATACTTTGATATTTTACTTGAAAATGACGTTAATGGTAATCTAACAACCAAGCTATATGATAAACGTGATGACTTTCACTTTTCTATCGTCAACTTCCCTTACTTATCCAGCAATATACCTTCATCACCTGCAAACGGAGTATATATATCTCAGTTGATTCGATACGCAAAAGCATGTTCTACGTATAAACAATTTCTTACACGAGGTAATTTATTGACAAGCAAGTTGATGAAACAAGAATGTTATGGACTTTGATATTGAATACTGTTCGTTATCCCCATTCTTCACAATTGATAAACATGCGTGAAAGTTCTGGCAATATCTCTATGAAAGTTATGGCCAGATTTTTTTCACAAACAGCATTGGTTAAACTAATATAGAAAGGTCAAATATATTCATAGTATATTCATTCATAGTTAATTATACCCACAGAAATGTATTCTCACAAGGAATTCACTTATGAAAATTAAAGCCATAGCTCCAACCAAGTTGAACCAATTAATGAAAAGTTATGGACAAGATTAATTTGTTTGCAAACAAACAGATGAACAGACAAGCCTATGGACAGAGCAAAAACTAAACAAAGATTAAATTAATTTAAAGTTCAGGAAACTTAACTCGGTATTCTTTTTTTCAAAAACATTTTTGTAGGCACAGAAAGAGAGGATATTCACCGAAAGGCATTCATTCATTAAAACGAATAAAATTAAATTAGATAACTGCATTTGCATTAGCATTGCATGTTGTTGATCATTAAACATATATATTGATTTAGAGTGAGAGAAGTTTATGGTTTTATGTTGTTGTTTTTTTTTTTATTTAATCATTCTGAAAATATCAATTTCGAAATCAGCTCAATATATAATTCAGTTGTTGACCTTTTTTACAGTGGACAAATTAATTAAGTCTTGTTAATAAATTGTTGTCCTGTTGATGTATTATCTATAAATTACATGCTTCGCCAACTGGACGACTTGCTTTTAGGAAAGACGTAAAAGGATATATTTTGATGTACGGTGATGTTTATAAATAGCCACCATTAGTAACGTATATCATCTTTACACTAAGGCTGGGTCACTGTCTTCCTGTGTTTCAGCAGTCCTGTCAGGTATACAGGTATCCTACACAAGTCTATTTTTAACTACCAGATAGGTAAAAAGTCAACGAAGATATAATGAAAAATAATTAATTTCATTGATTCTTTTTCACAATTGGTTGTCCAGCATGGGAAAAAAAGTTATTATTCATAACCAGGCTTTGTTTCTCTTAGATCTCTGTTATTTTAATTTTGAGAATTCCTTTCTTATCTATTGCAAAACTGAAACGTAAAAACATTTAATTTTTTACACAATTTCTTAAAAAGTTAATCATTCCCTTCAACGATTCAATCCTTTTGGAATTAAAAATAAAAGATCTGTAACCCCGAAAAAACTTTAAGGAGCATTCAAGACTTTTGTAGTAAAATAAAAAAAAATAAAAGTCTTCTCAGCAGTCAGTCAAAATCAACTTCTCTTAACGGAAAAGACATCAACCTAATATAGAGAATTACTATAGAATAAGAAATATGTCTTCTAGGAGTGACGCATGAAACCTTTTTATCAATGGGGGACGGTTTTCACATTGTTTCTATTCGATTGGAGCATATTGACCTTGAATTATTATTGCGGCAACATTCATCATATTTCAACCGACGCAAAGAACTTTTTATAACTCAGTACAGAACAGAAAGGTAGTCTTTATAACGAAAAGAATAAGATAAGAGCTTAATAAAATACTAAAAATTTATTCTCTGTAAATTCCTGATAAATGTCTTGATGTATTTTACCTTCTTTATTTAATACAACTGTATCTTAAAGTTATGAAAAGCATTTCTGTGCACATGCAAATCATGAAAAATTAGTTCCATCCAATTCATCAACATTTTATTTACATGCTTTGTCCATCTATCATACCGAACTTCAACTAATTGTCCGAGACGGCGTAGCATTTATGTATAATAAACTATGCGAGATGGAAAAATACGTCTTTAA